>JASSRZ010000002.1:5347869-5359576 GCA_032164315.1 Malacoctenus gilli
CTCGCCCCCCCCCCCCCCCCCCCCCCGAATGCCCGACGACGACGGCGGTGCGAAAATCCCGCTCGTTCCCACGTGTTTTCGTTTCCTTCTGCGATCCCGAGAATAACTCAGCTGCTCTGTAAGCGGAGTCGCATTACTCGTTTCTCCATCGACCACGCGGGTCAATTTTCCTCGCACAGGAAGAAACGACCTCCATCTTTCGCTGGGGGGATCGGCGTGCGGCGCGAAACCGCGGCCACCTCTGCGGCAAGCTCTCAGACGCTGCGACCAACGCGCCGGCGAAACCCCTCGCGGGCTCGGAAAGTCGTGGACTTTGTTTTCGTCCTGCGGCTCTTTGAGCTAATCAGTCACTCCTGTCCTCTTCTTTCTGCGGCATCGCCGCGCAACTATTTTCATGCATGAAAATACCAGAATGATTACTTCGCATCAAGCGGCGTCCTATTCTGAGAGCGCCGTGCGTGCGTGCGTGCGTGCGTGCGGTAATTGAACGATGCACGAGAGAAGCCGCATAGGAGATCCAGCGAATGCACAGACGTGCACGTGCGGCACGTAAACACGGGCGAGAAACGCATCCACAACAAAATCCTTTTGACATCAATAATTGGTAAATCCTCTGATTAACTTGTAAGAATTGTCCTTAGAGTGCTTAAGTAATTGTGTTTGTGTGTGTCCTTTTTATTGCATGCACCCCCCTCTCTTTAAAGCACATCTTTATAACCAAGCAATTCCAAAGCAATTTTCTCTGTGGGAGGAGAGTGTAATTTTCTATTCTGTGACACTGTGATGTGTAAGAAACTGGGAGCTGGTGCTAAAAGGTGTCTGCAGTGTGTGTCTTGGTGTGGGTGTGAGCCACTTTAATGGCCGACGCGGGGCGGGTGGCGCCGGCGCTGAGCGGGTGCATGTCAGGAAGGCCATCATTTAATGACTCCCAAATAGTGCCCTCCTCGTTAGAGCTATCGTCGTGGAAACGCGAGGCTGTGAACCAGGAGAGCGCCGCACGCTGCAACAGTCTTTTATCTTCATATTAAACCATTTGCATAACATTACCGCCATGGATGAGATTCAGGAGATACTCAACCTACACGGGGAGACGCCGGCGAGAGCCCAGACACCCGGAGGCTATGCTACACGTCCTTGCAAATCTAATCAGCGTTAAATGGAGCTGTCAAACGCGCGCGCGTGCGTGCGTGCGTGCGCGTGCGCGCCAGACGGCTCGTGTCAGGAGTCGTTTCGCATTAAACCGTGATGGTATGTCGCAGGTCTGTAATTACAAAAACACAAGAATCCAGCTTTCTCGCGTTAGTGGCGACACGCAGGAGAAGCCGTCATTTAGCAGTGATACACAAAACCGGGCCGGATGGCGACAATCCAGACGACAAACGCGTTCAGACTTGTGTTTTTTATGTTTGCAGATTGAACCTGTCGCACGACTCGGCAACACAAAGAGGCGGCCAATTAGAACAAATTACATTACTGCCAATTCTAAATTGTTGATTCGCGTTGCGCTGATGCTCGCATTTTGTGCGATATCAGCGGCCCAACAAAGGACTCGATTTCACGTTGGGTATAGGCCCGTCTGTCTGTCCCCGTGCGGCATAAAGAGCTTTTTCTTTCTGCGGCTTTGTGTTTTGACGGCGAGAGTCTGACAGCTGCTTCTCCCTCGCTCGAAGGCGAATAAAGAGAGGATGAGAGAATCTCATTACGCTGGAGAAACAAGAGCAGGGCAGTCTGCAAGCACGCTCTAATTAGTTGTTGCTACTCGCTCCTGCCTGATTAATTTAATCAAAAGTACTGTTGATCTATATATACCAGCCAGACTTTTCACCTGCCTGTCTCACCGACGTTACAGGAGCTGCAGAGAGGCAAAACTTGGAGAGAAACGTGGACGCGCGACACGACGGCGAACAATTGTGTCTCGACTCAAATGTCGTCAAACATTATTGGAAAGAGACGTGACGTCAAGTCCAGAGACGGCGCTTTTCGTGAATCTGCGACGGAAGCGACTCGTCGCGGCCTTTTCATCCGCTCTCGGGCGACCTGAAGCGCTCGTCCCCCCTCCGGCGCTCGCGTATCAGACGGACGGATGACGATGCACGAGAGTCGTTGCCGAAACGAGGGGCTTTGTTGATGTTTCCTGCAGGAGACGATCTCGTATACATGGAGACCTGAACGCTGGCACGACCAGACTGAGCCGGTCCTAGAAAAGGTCACGCACACCCACAGCGAAACCTACACAGGGGATACTTATGCGCCCGCGGTATTTGACGGCGACGCCCGGACTCTTCCCGCAGCTTTATTGCACCTGTCGAGGCGGAAGAACTCCTGGCCTGACTCCAAGAGACTGACAATTAAAGGAACCATTCCCTTTCGTTCGTCCGTGTTCTCAACCGGCCCGAAAGTTTCAGGCGACGGCACGACGTCCGGTTCTGTCTCGACAGCAGGACGCAGAGACGCCGGATCCAAATGAGGACGTCGTCGTCCACAAAGAGGACTCGGATCCCGTCGCTTTGCGCGTTTCCGCCGCGATTCATTGCGTTTACGGCGGCGGGATTAAGGCGCAAAGCCGAAACCTTCCGCCCGAATGTTCCCGCACGGCTCCAGCGCCACAGCATGTTGCGAGTGCATGCGAGCGAGCCAGAGATTGCTTGTTTATGCATACGGGGACGGAGCGTGCCAGGTGAGAGCGCCGTTCGCCATCAAGCCATGGAATTCAGCAGGCATCTAATAACAAAGCATTTACGGCCCACTTACGCATGCATAGAGATAACCGTCAGTCGGCGGCAACCGGCGCCGCGCTCCCGTCTCCAGCGATTCCCCTCTTGTTTTAAAAGACGCAGGCGCCATCCGGATTGGACGCCGATCCTCCGGGATTCTATCATCAGACTCGGGGATGAAATTAAAATCGCTCATTTTCTTTCTCCGCACAAGGAGCAGATCAATTTCCGGAGACTGGGACGCGATATTTTCCTGCCATTGGGCTTTCTCGTCTCTGGCGCAGCACCCTGACTGCCTGCCAGCGGGGGGCCCGGCTCTGACTGCACGCCTCGCCGGAGAACAGTTACTTCTGCCGCCGCGAGTTTATTTGCGCCTCGCTATGAGAATTGCCATCATTTACCCTTCGCCAACACCTCCCCAAAAAAGAGAAAAGAAATAGACGAGCAGGGGAAGCCAGACGCGAGCTGCGAAATTGATTCTTCCTGATACATGCTGCATGGGGGACATTAGGCACACCTCGTTTGACCACCTATTTCCAGAAATGAGCTGAATAAATTTGCCGTAAAGCAATGTATGGGCCTTGGCGGAGGCGCTTTGTTGTTGCCACGCTCCACCGGGGCCGGCGTGCCGCCGCAGGCGCGCCGGGGTTTGCCGAGTATCGCCACACCGATGCCGGTTCCGAGAGCTAAATTAATTATGGAGCTGTACGGAAATGATTACTCACTTTACATAAAACAAGCTCGCTTGTGTTAAGCAGGACAGAATTAGACGCTGATGAAGCGGCGGCGCTCTGAGCGCGGAGGCCCCGAGCCCCGGCGCTCGCTTGACTTTGTTTTCAGACAAACACGAGGGCAAAACACATTCAGATCTGTGTTAAAATAACTTTTTTTTCCAAAAGAACTGTTTGCTTTTGTGGAATGTGCAGTTTCTGTGTATTCAGCAGTTTATTTCAGGCCTAATAGGTGTAAATATTCTGGTATCAGTTAGTGAGGGCAAAGTCTGGCCCTGATTGGAGCCTCTGGGGGTCCAGTTTCGGCCCACTCGCCTCATGTTTGACACCACTCGCAGGTTTAACCATTAAAAGCGAAAAGCTTGAAGTTTTAAATTTCAGGAGTGAATCTTTCACTCCTTCCTGTGTGAATGATTGAGCTGAATGCTTTACCTGCTGGTCTCAGAGCAGCTGGTGGTGTTTTCCTTGGCCGAGGTCACTGACCTTTGCCTGCTCTCGTTCGGGCCATCCTCCCCCCTCCTCCCCCCTCCTCCTCCTCCTCCTCCCCCTTCAACCAGGTCTGCGTGCAACTGGCTGCGTCACGGCGTCGGTCGAGGCCTAATTGAATCCAGATTGGGAAAGAGCACAAACCCAACCCCCTTTCCTGCCCTGCGCGGCACAAGCAGCGTGCAGGCGTCCCGAGGCTGAAACTTTGGGACGGACACGGAGGAACGACACCGGGCTCTTCTGTCACGACTGCGCGGAGAACACGATGGCCGGACTGAAGGTAGGAGAGCCTCCGGGGCTCTGCAACCGCAGCGACTCACTCCTCATCGCCTCCGGGCTGCAGCGCGTCCCGAGCGCCCAAAGTTTTGGGCTCGGCCGCGCGCATGAGCGCGCAAACAGGCAGAAGCCTTCACTCGTCGCCAAACTGCTTGAACTTTAAATTAGGCGTTAAATTAAAGTGTTTATCGGACGACGCGGATGCGGATCCCCGCGCGGCACCGGCTGACCGGAGGGAGGCGTTCCCTCCAGCCAATCAGAGCGCCGCATTCAGCAGCTGCCCAGATGTTGTCGGAGACGGCAGAACTTTACCAATGCTGCGCGGATTTCGATTGAAAATACGTCGATTTCACTGTGAAATTAGCCAATCTGTACATACTCTTTGTATGAACGGTGGTTAAATGATGTACATTATGCAGAACATTACTTATATCTGACATTTTTCATGGAAACCGTGAAATGTTTCAACTAATCATCAATTTTATGAGATCCTCTGTATAATCGGGCGTTTCTATCCACATTTTGAGGTCCCGCGCACAGAATTCGATCATGTTCTTATCTAAATAATGTCCTTGTTAAATTGTCTGCATCGTTTGTGTCTGTGATGAGGCGAAACTGTAAGAATATGTGTGTTTGAAACCCGTCCGCTGACGGATTCGCTGCAGCCTCCCCAAAAAAAAGCACTTTGGGCTCATGAACGCGCACATATGGAAGCCATCCGCGTCCAGCGGCAGTGCGCGTTTTGCAGACTAACAATGACTCAGCAAGACGTGTTTACATTGCGTGTGTGCGTGTGCGCGTCGGGCGGGGGGGGGGGGGGGGGAGATGGTCTCCGTTGCTGTCATAATTGACATATTGATCAGAAGTAGCGCGCAGGATCTCGGTGTAATTAGCCTGTTTCTCTAACACAATAACAGAAAAATAATGGCTGACTGCAAGGGGGGAAATTTGGTCTAACTGCAGTTTGTTTTATGATGGATCTAATGTGAATCAATATGACAACAATTAACAAAAAGACAAGCCTTAATGACAAGCCTTCAAATTTAATTATAACCAGCATGAACACATTTATCCTGCATCACAATGAAGCCGCAGGATGTATTTTTTTTTTTTTTATTCTTCACTTCGACTTCCAGTGAGTCTCGTCTGTCTGTCTGTCTGTCTGTCGGTCTGGGTTTGTTCTTCCTCCCCAGTACATGAGTGGGTTTGGGAACGAGTTCTCCTCCGAAGACCCTCGCTGTCCCGGCTCCTTACCTGAGGGACAGGTAGCCCACACACACACACACACACACACACACACACACTGGCCTGTGAAGCGTTCATGGAGCATACTTTCCTGCACGCATCGCTCCGTTCTCATCATCTCGTGTCGTTTCCCTCCAGAACAATCCTCAGGTGTGTCCGTACGGCCTCTACGCCGAGCAGCTGTCGGGCTCCGCCTTCACCTGCCCACGTCCGTCCAACAAGAGGAGGTGTGCGTCTGTCTGAGAACTGACCCAAGCCGGAACGACCCTGCGTTTCTATCTAACCCCCCCCCCCCCGCCCCATTTCCTTTCGTTGTCCCAGCTGGTTTTACCGCATCCTGCCTTCCGTGAAGCACAAGCCTTTCACCCCGATGCCCCGCGGCGACCTGACGGAGACCTGGGACGAGGTGGAGCCGGATCCCAACCAGGTGACGGAGACCATCTCCGCTCGGAGGCTTTTAAACCTCAGAGGTATTCGAGTGTTCGATCAGATTCCAACCGTGAGTCCCCCCCCCCCACAGCTGCGATGGCTGCCCTTCAACATCCCCAAATCCACCGAGAAGAAAGTCGATTTCGTGGCCGTGAGTTCGGCTCTTTTCGATGCATATTCGTCTTTATTAAAACGCCATTTATGAGTGACGATTACTTGTTTCTCCGTCTTTCTGTGTGTCTCAGGGTCTCCACACCGTCTGTGGCGCCGGAGACGCCAAATCTCGCAACGGCATCGGCATCCACATGTACACCTGCAACACCTCCATGGTGGACAGGTCCGTGTGTGTGAGAGAGCTCTCTATACATCTTGTAGATAAAAGGCTTTTAAATAAGAGCAGATTTTCACCTCTTTGCTGTTTCCAAACTTCTCTCTCGCTGCAGCTGCTTCAACAACTCGGACGGAGACTTTCTGATTGGTGAGGAAGCGGCTTGTTGATGTTTTTCCAGCCCTCCATCCTGAGAACAATGATCGCGCAATCCTCGGTCCATCTTTTTCCCCCCACATTTGATTTATTTTTGCTGCCGCTCGGCGTCTGTTTGTGTCTGTAGTCCCCCAGCAGGGCGAGATCCTGATCACCACCGAGTTCGGGAAGATGATGGTCGAGCCGAACGAGATCTGTGTCATCCAGGTGGGCTGCGTGTTTCCGGCACAACTCTGCCATTGTGTCTGCCCCCGCATCCCACTTACCATATTTACAGATATTGTTCCGTACTCTCCAAAAGTGACCTTAAAAATAAATAACAGTGGGAAGAGCTTTTAGGCTCCCGAGCGGCTGGCGGCCGGAATAGCCGCATCCGTGTTCCAGACGCATCAGACCGCCGAGTTTCGAGCAGGAAATCGCACGCGACTGCCACTTACCGTCTTTTTTTTCCTTTCTCTTACTGCAGCAAGGGATGCGCTTCAGTGTGGACGTGTTCGGGGAAACCCGAGGCTACATCCTGGAGGTCTACGGGGCCCATTTTGAACTACCGGACTTGGGACCAATAGGTTTGTGTACGCAGCTCTTGTATTTATCTTTATTTGTCCACTCTGGGACTCTTTGTCGACTCCACCGCTCTCTGAAACATTTCACTCGTTTCTGCTCGCGCCAGCCAATGAGAGTCTGAACTCGACTCGTATTTGAAGTCCAAAATGGCCCCCAAAAAATACTGTAAAACTCTCGAAAGCACCCAGATTATTGCTGACATTTGTCATTTCTAACTTGATTGCTGCTATATTCCAGTGCTGCCAACTCCCCCCAGTAAGGACAGCTGCTATTGGCTGGCCTGGAAGTCGCTGGAAGTCACTGGATGACGTGATCAGGCAGTTTGCCAGCTATGGGCCGGCGGCCAGTTTGCACAGATGAGATTTATTTGCAGAGCGGTCGAGTCACGTGACCGACGGGACGAGCGATCGAGTCGGAAGGCTTTAACGGGCAACCAGCAACGTTTGCTCCGCCTCGCGGCCCGGTTCGTCGCTCGCCAGTAACCAGGAATGACCGTGTGTGTCGCAGGAGCCAACGGTCTGGCCAACCCGCGGGACTTCCTGTGTCCGGTGGCGTGGTACGAGGACCGCACCGCGCCCGCCGGCTACACCGTCGTCAACAAGTACCAGGGGAAGCTGTTCGCCTGCCAACAGGTGGTTATTTGGACGCGGCGCCGTCTCCGCTGACAGCCGAGCGCACGCATATGGCCCACTTTGCCCTATTACCTTATTTAGGTTTGCGCACGGCTGGGTAAACACCATCTAACTGTCGCCGCGACTAAAAGGAATGTGTCCAAGTGAAGTATATGATCCATTAGCCGCTCCCGCCGACCGAATTGCCATCCCTGATGATTTAATATGGAGGCGTCGGCTGTTATCCATTCAGCGGGTTTCCGCCTCGACTCCCTTACGAGTCTTAATCACTCATAATTAGTTAAGGCATTCTGGAGCCGCGCACGGCGTACCTGCGACGCTCGGCTTTGTAGGAAAAACCTTTTCCAAGTTAAGCATTAATTTCACCATATTTCACCCGGGGGGGGGGGAACGATCCTCCCCCTCCTGAAATGTCCTGCGGGGTGCATAATTGGATCGACACATAATGTCTGACAGGAGGTTTTTTACTGAGACAGGGAGGAGGTGGGAGGGGAGGCTTGTCAGGGGGTGGGGGTTGCGGGGTTGTAACCGTGGAAACCGTGTCAAACCACACTGTTATTATTCATCGCAAGAAGTACACAAGGGCAGGATGCCGCCTTTTTTCGGAGGCAAAACAGACGTTTGCGGCGCGCCGCTCGCCGCTCGCCGCCCGCCGCCCTGACCCGGGTCTGTGGCCCTCGGTCGCGCGCCGCAGCTCGCAGGTGACGCTCCTCGCCCCTTTTCCACGGTGGCGACGCGAGTCGGAAAATAGGCTGGGGGGGGGGGGGGACACGGGCCTCATCTCGGGGAAGATGCTGCTGCTCCTTTCTGGTCCTGCTGTTTTGTTCCCCCGCAGAGTGCTGAAATTGCTCAAATTAACTTATTATTTGCTTGACTGGGCCAATATGTTTGTGTTTTGTGTGCATGTGTGCAGCGAGGGGGCCTCGCTCGCCACCGTTTTTTTCCCCCCTCCGTTTTAATCGAATGTAGAGGCGTCATCGCCGATGAATGTCCAAGAAATTACCTGCACTGCGCTTCCTGCAGACTCCTTTAAAAGACAACTGTTTCCACATGAGTGTGTGTTAAGTCATTTTAGGATTTTATTGGTTACTGTGTGTGTGTGTGCGCTTATGCATAAGTTTGTGTACATGCTTGCCAGCTTTCATGTTGTGTGTGTGCGTGTGTGTGCATGTGTGCCGTGTGGAGGTCAGTATGGAGGCAGCTTGAGTTGTAATGAACTGTATTGATTTTAGAGCTGCTGTTGAATGTCTTCTCTGCAGTGACATTACCAGAACACAGAAACTATATAAAATTGCTGTGGTTTTAACAATCAAGATAAAGAAATATCTCTGCACCCACTGTTGCCGCTGCGCCCCCCCCCTCCCCCCCCCCCCCACCACCACCACCACCACCTTATCCGCGCTGCCGCGAGCGTCAAAATGCTCAAAGTTTGGGAAAGTTTGATTGTGAAGCCAATTACCCCATAATACCTGGAGGCTGGTATCACAAAGAAGGAGGGGAATGAAAGAGAAGAATGAAAGAAGCACACCCTCTTTCACAATCAACCCTTTTCATTATGACCAGGTTTTTTTCTCTTTATGTCAAGAAGTACTCTCTCTGGGAATTTAAGATTACAAAGACATTATTCATTGTTCCTTTTTCCCTGTGAAAAGCTCAATTTAAAGTCTTTTGTGTTTGTTGCTTGGGTAGACTCCTCTTATTTGTTTTGTTCTGCGCTCTCCGCACCAAGGATTTCTCGCCGTTCAATGTTGTCGCCTGGCACGGGAACTACACACCGTACAAATACAACTTGGAGAACTTTATGGTGATCAACTGCGTGGCCTTCGACCATGCGGTAGGACTCCACGCCGCGCTCTCGAAGCCATCTCTTCTGTTCTCCGGCGCGTCATCGGAAGCGATCCTCTAATCTGTCCCAATCCGCCAACAGGATCCGTCCATCTTCACCGTGCTGACCGCCAAGTCCACGCGGCCGGGCGTGGCCATCGCCGACTTCGTCATCTTCCCTCCGCGATGGGGCGTGGCTGACCACACCTTCCGTCCGCCGTACTACCACCGTAAGCACAAGCACACGTTCAGGCCTTGGTCATTTGTGTCGTGAGGCAGAAACGAAACGTTGAACCAACGCATGTCGAGAATTTTGGGTAAATTCGAACACAAGTGGAAGAATATGTTATTTTAGGAGATTAGGGAAGCAAACAGCTGTAGGTCCGCATGTCCATGAGTCCAGCCCGAGTGGACACAGGTGAGGACAGTCCACCTGCTCTGCTGCAGCGTTCGTCTGATCCCACCACGGATCTATAACGCCATCTAGTGGACGTCGGTGTCTCCGCTGAGTGCTGCTAAACTGCTCCCTGCTGGTCGCTACAGGGAACTGCATGAGTGAGTTCATGGGCCTGATCAAAGGCCACTACGAGGCCAAAGAGGAGGGCTTCCAGCCCGGGGGGGCCAGCCTCCACAGCATGATGACCCCGCACGGCCCCGACGGCGACTGCTTCGAGAAGAACAGCAGCGCCCAGCTGAAGCCGGAGCGGGTGGCCGAGGGAACCATGGTGAGCCCGGCGTTCGGACGCGCGACCTTTCTGAGGTAGTTTCAGTGCGACGCGATCGATGACGTGTCCTCGTTCCGCCGCAGGCTTTCATGTTCGAGTCGTCCTTCAGTATGGCGGTGACTAAATGGGGTCTTCAGACCTGCCAGAGGCTCGACAAGAGCTACTACCGCTGCTGGGAGTCTCTCCGCAGCCACTTCGACCCCGAATGGAAACCCAGCAAACACTAGAGCGATGACCAAGAAGAAGTCTGAATGTCAGCTTTAGAAACAGAAGCAATGTGACTTTTTTTAATTCCTACTTCACTCTGGAAGATTCGCCAACTCCTCCCAAAGAAGCGTGAAATAAAACGTTTAATCGAGACTCCCTGTAGAGATTATTTGGCTCTCAATTAACGACACAAAGTGAATCCGTGAACGGGAACCTTCAGCGTGTACTCTTCATCTCGGTTACGCACATTCAACACGTGTTCACGTCTGAATCAGAGCCATCACACCGTGTTCAACAGTATATCTTTATTAGGTTAATAATTACACAAAGTGGCGTCGTCTCGGACATACAGGAGGGTCGTTCCACGTCTCACGATACCAAACTGAACTTGCGTTGGAGGGTTCCATCCTTGATCATCGCCTCGTTCCTGTCCTGTAAAGCACGCGACAAACGGATGGCGGGTTAGTGCAGTTTCCATGGCAACAAAGTCCTACCACCCTAACCCTCTCCACCTTCCGGACATTTTTCCCCGACTGCACGCTTCGCCAGGGAGCCTTTTATGATTTTCAGGCGTGTGTTTTTCCTTTTTTTTTTCTCCTCCTCCTCCTCCTCCTTCTCCTCCTCCCTCGCTTTCACAGCAGAGGTGGAGATGAACATGATAGCCGAGCACTGTGACAATTGCGGCAAATTCTCGGCGGAATTTCAATTGGCGAGGATTTAGAGGGTAAATCTCCATGACAATGGGGAGGAAAATGAAAGCAGGCACCATTTCCTGAACGATGCATTCATTTCTAATGTGAATGAATCCATGACAAAAAAAAAAGGCGCAAAGGAAACTAGATCAACGGCGCCCCTATGAGGAAATAATGGCCCCCAATTTCAACTGTATGTGACTTTTTTTATGAGGCGTTGATGGAATTCATGTTCAAATCACATTTGGAATTGCAGAGCGAAAAATATCCATGTAAATCATATTGTCCGTGAATTTCAGGAGCCGGAAAAAACTCCAACATGGTAAAATAAAGTGTTTTCATGTGAATAGTTCAGCGTGTTGACAGTACAAGTACACACAGATGACATAATGAAGGAACGCAGTGGACACAATGTTTAGACATCCCTCTCCAACACCTGCAACTGTATCACACTGCCTCCATGTTCTGTATGTAAACACACGCTGATCAACATGTCAATACTATAAAAAAGCAGCAGATCGTCCGTTCTCGTACCCGGTCCGTCTTGAAGACGTAGTAGAGGACAAAGAGGGGCACCACTCCGAACGCTGCGCCGATCAGAGACGTCTTGTTGGTCTTTCGGAAGTGGTTGTAGGGGTTGGCTCTCGCATACACCCAGCGTGTGAGCGCAGGGTCCTCCTGTGGAGGCGAAAAGCACA
>JASSRZ010000002.1:5359676-5373197 GCA_032164315.1 Malacoctenus gilli
CAATAAAACACTCGTGAAAAATAAAGTTTACATCCTTGAAAACGCTCGTCATCATCTCGTAGTTTGCACTTTGACTCTGACTCTCTCTTCCTTCGTCTGCGCTGTCTCTCTCTCTCTAATTGAGTAATTGGTGCTTCCTGTCCACATCAAGTCTGCAGCATGTGGACGTGCTCGCTGTCTGATCACAACTTGGTCGATTATGTCCGTCTCTCACCAAACCGTAAACGCAGCAACAAGCCACCGCCGAGTCTGGTCCTGCTGGAGGCTCCACACTGTTAAATGTGAGTTTTTCCGATACAGATTAAAAGAAACACCTCGGGAGCTTTACAGCCGATAAAACTGCTGTTATTGTGCCTTTGAGTGACATATTCCTCATATCTAGGCTTATATGTTCTCTGCGAAGCGTATATTTGCCTCCGTGTGTACGCTATCATTAGCATCCTAGCACATATCCAGTTCACTTCAAGGGTGACATTGCTAGCTAGCCATTAGCCACTCACGATGAGCTCGGTTCTGTGCGGGTTATTCAGCTGCGTCTGGTACTGCCGCTTCAGGTTGGCCCGGACAGCAGCTCGGGATTCCTCGGCGCGCCTTTGGTCCGGCGAGAGGTTGAAGTATTCATGCGGGTCCAATGTTTTTGGCAGGGTAGCCAAGGGCGCCGCTCGGTAGTCCGCCATGATTGTTTGGTGACGGATGGAGTGAAGCGAACGCGACCTCCCTGAAATCTCGCGAGAGCTGCGCGGAATCGGTCACCATAGAAACAGAAAACTCTCTACTCCGTGGCTCAGATGACGCCATGAAAGCTGCTTACAAAACAAGCCAAAAACAAGGCAGGAAAGTCTCGCTCGACAGTGATGATGAGTTCAAATATGAAGAAGTTTCGTTGGGAAGTGAGAACAGTTTAACGGAGGGCGAGGAGGACCTGGAAGCGACGCTCAGAGCCATTCAAGACCGGGCAGAGGCTCGAACCAGCAAACAGAAACCGACATGCATGGTGGACTTTCTACGCAGCTTCCTCTCCCAGATGGACATGACAGAAACACTCGACTGTTTCCAAACCGAGTGGTCCGAAGTGACCGCGAGGGGGCTGGTGGAGCCGGACCTGGGCGGTGTCGTCCCGGACATTTACGTCGAGATCCTGCAGCTTGACACCCGGCTGAAGAACGCCCGGCGGGAGCGGGAGGAGTACCGGCAGGCTGCGGCTTCGGCGGCCGGGACGCTGGCGAGGCTCCAGAAAGCCAGAGACTCCCAGCGGCTCCGGCACATGCGGGAGGTCCAGGAGAAAAACCGGCTCATCGAGGAGATGAGGAAACTCCAACGGCAGTGCGGCGGAGTTGAACCTGCAGTCCAACGGATGAATGAAAAGTACCAGGCGGCGCTCAAGCAGGTCATGCACATGGCTGTGGAGAGGGACAAGGCTCTGGGACAGACGGACACGGAGGAGCCGAGCACCAGACGGACCGCTCCGACCCAGCCAAGACCCCCAACGGGGCCCTGCAGGCAGCCCAGGGGGCGCGCTGTCAAGACGCTGCCTGTTTGAGTTGAATACAGTCGAATAAATATCTCTTTTCATCTCCTCTCTTTGTTTATTATCACATTTCCGATAAACCAGCGCCTCTCTGGATTAGCTTCATAAATATTGATCTGAACAGCAGTCAAATGTGGAGCGTAAAATAAGATTTTACACCCTAAATTGCTGCAATACAAAACTTTATGATGTTTTTGCTGTCTCATTTTTCGCTTTATAAGGGAAACAGATTACATCTGCTGAGTTAGATGGAACACGATGCTTTTTGTGCCAGTTTGTCCACGTTCAGGCTTGTTGTAGTTTACATTATGGCCACAAGAGGGCGGCAAAAAGCAAGCTGTGGTTACACCAACACGTCAAACGTCACATAACCTCAGTCCCAGCAGAAGGCTCGGAATCTGCTGAACAGCATTTTGTCATAAAACTGTAAAATCCTCGTGTGTTATTAACGACCACAGCACTGAAACCCACATCTCAGGGCCAGTGTGGTACTATCGGCCTCAGTAATACACAGTAATACGCATTGAGAGTACACCGGGTGATGCAAGTGTTCATTTTTTACTCTCAGAAGCAGCTCGGCTGCAGGCTTGCAGATGTTTTAACCTGACAAGTGAGAGGATAAGTCACTCCTCCCTCTCACTCCACCAGGGTGAACTACCGCTGCACTGGTACACCCCCCCCCCTGCAAATGAAATGTGTGTAGCGTGACAATCAGATTACGCAGCTCACACAGTGGATATACCAACGCAGGTTCTCTACCAACACGCCGCTTCATACTTGAGCAGCGGAGTGGCGCAGGGATGCTGAGCGAGCGCCGCCGTCCCCCCGGCGCCCGCCCGCCCGCCTGTAGCGCCTGTACGTGTGACCAAGTGATTTATTGTCCTCTCAGGACCTGCAAAGCAGCGCCCGCTCTGCAGTTGGGAGACATCCATTTAAGACTTTGAAATTCAGCGTGCGACCACACTCCGCTGCAGAGAGAGAGAGACTTGGCCTCAAATGAAATATTAATATGTTTCTGCCTCGGCTGCCACCGCCGAGACCTGCCGAACTTTCCTGGAGTTGGGAAGCCTTGCGCACAATCACCACCTTCTTTATTTCCTCCGCATTCTTTCCTTATCGTGTCTCCGCTCCACATACTTTGTCATTTTATTCTCTCTCTCTCTGCCGGGCAATTATTTTTGATGTGCTTATTGTGCAAATTCTGAGCAGAAGGGGATGAAGATGTGCCAGAGGAAGTTCCAGACTGAGAGATAAAGGAATGAAAAGACGGGGAAGATTTCTATCAGCGCTACCTGGCAAGATTTAATCACTCCCAGTCATCAGACGTTTTTTGGCTGCAGTTTTCGGGGAGAGCTGTGCACGCGAGATTGGGCTCGCAAAGTGGAAGCAGGCTCCTCTCCTGACCGCAACTTGAAATCGCTCCTCTCCTCCCCGCCGACCGAAAGGTCCCTGAAGTGGTCTGTGGACGTCGACACGGTGACCTCACGTGTCGTGCGGCTCCTTGGTGCCTGTACGTGATATTTCCTGGCCCGGAGACTCCGTTTCTCCGGTGCCCTTGAGGAATGTAACTGAGGAATGTAATGTTCCTTATCCAGCCCTGTTTTCATCCACAGAACATAATCGTTCCAGTTTAGGGGCCTTTGTAATTTTCACAAATGCTCTCCGAGTTAATGAAGTAGTGGCTGGAGGCGGGCGGCTGTAATTCCCGGCCTTCCCAATCCCTTATTATCATTTTCTTGCCTGTCCATTACTCCTCGCCACCGCTCCCCCTTCAGGCTTCTGACTTTGTGGCGTCTCGTATCGCAATTCCTTGCTTGCCCTCCGAAACTTCCTCTTCTCACGTATTTCGCTCCGACGAAAGCAAACCTGCCTCCCGGGCCTCCACCCGGTTCGTACGGCTGATGCTTTCATCTGTGGCTTCTTCGCCCGCGACGCGACATCGGTCACCTCGAATGATGTTTCGGCTTCTTATTCTGCAGAATCGGTGTTTCCGGAACGTTCCTCCTCCGCCTCGTCGTCACTTCTCTCTGCCATCTTTATCTAATCTACATCTTTGGAATCGATTCGCGCTGTCCGTGAGCATTCTCCTCTCAATAAATCAGCTTTTTCCTCGGATCTATACGCCGGGCGGCGGGTTAAACTCAGCGATATTTTCTGCTTTAATGGACTGCGCGGCGCAGAGATCGGCCCGTGGCGGTGATTCATCATCTGCAGGCAGAGCCACACAGACGCAGCGTCAAGCGACAAACTCCCGCACTCTTTTCTGTCCGCTCGGCTCGTTTCAGCACCGGGATTTGACGCCGCTCGTCAAATTTTCTGAGGCCAGCGTTTGGAACGGCTCCGCTGATCCACTGACGGCAAATTAGTCGAGCTGACTTTTCGTTTTGCAGATTCGGGTCTTCCCCTAATTTTGGAAACCAGAATTTTCACTCTGCTCACTTTGAGTGGACGTTATCGGTCCAACGGCGCTCTGGGAGGCGGGCTCCGTCCGTCTGTGTGAGCTGGGAAGGTTACAGGTGGCAGGAAAACTCGGGATGTACGGATGAAGGTCGTGTTTACGATCGGAGCCTGAAAAAGTCGATCAATTCCGCATCGAGCCATAAATAACGTTCCCGCACGGACACCACGCGCACGCCGCCGTTTCTCGCCTCCCGCTTCTGCCTTTTCTTTATTGGGGTCAGAGTGACGTGACGGCGCTGGGCCACCGTGATGGCGGCTCCGGGGGGGAAGCGAGGAGGGGTGACAGCCCGAGTTAGCGAGGCAGCTTGAGGGAGATGATGTCAGAGCGGAGAGGAGTGACACGAGGTGAGGGCAGGCAGGCAGCCAACGCCCTGCGTCTGATCTGACGGGATGTGGCAGGAGATGAAGCGAAGGAGTCGCATTCGGCCCGAGAGCGCGGCCGCCGTCTGAGGTCAGCGGCACGCCGGGGCAGACCAGAAGCTCCCCGGGAATGCTAAGTGGGAAACTCGTCTCCCGCTGACAGCCGCGGCGAAGCTGCAGCGCACGCGCGGCGTCACTGACACTAAACGAAAGTTAAAGGCCGCGCTAATTGAGGTTTAATGAAACGTCGTGTTTACTCCGAGTTATGGAATCTGTCTGCGAGGAGAGAAATATTGGGAGCAAACGCGGATTCATCGTCCGTTTCGCTGCCTTTGCTGATTTACGTTCACCTGATGTGTTTGTTTTTGGACCGTGCGAAGAAACGGTGCCAAACTTGGCAGCTCTTATCACTGCAGTAAAGCGTCTTCGACTGTCTGGGTCTGATTAGTCGCTGGAGCTGTACTCTCCATGGAAACCGCTATGCCGCCATATCGCGGGACTTGTTTGTGACTCGTCTTCTCCCACATCGCATGCTGGTTGGGATGCTCCCATCAGTCGGTAACTAATACTTAGGCGGTGGTTTCCAGCGCCGGGGGGGGGGGGCATCGCGTGGAACTGCGTATGGACCCGGCCGAGCCTTTGTGGGAAACTCTGACATTTCGCGGCGGCCGGGTCGTTTCCGACCGCAATCCTATAGACGGGAGGCTTCCAGACGACGTTGTTAGTCGCCATTATCGTCATCTTTGTTCTCAAAGCGGAAGACTGGAGCCAAAGCGGCGCGGAAACAATGCCACACGCCATTACGCCGCCGCCGCCGCCGCAACGAGCCCGGCATAAGGACTCCCTTCGTGCCGGCCACACACGGTGACCCCCGAATTAACGTTGACATCACCGGGGGGGGGAGCCACTTTTACAGGTCTATTCTCGAACACGCTGTTTACGTTTAGTTCGCGTTTACGTGCGTTTATGGGCGTCGCTCACGCTGCGCGGACTCGGGGCCAGCGTGTAAAACCGCCGCCTCCCTCTTGTCCGTCTCTAATGAGACTGATCTCCAGCTGACCTTTATTTGAGCTTCTGAGAAATCCGAATGCCACCCTGCGGTCGTTTGTCACCTAGACAACACTAAAAATACGCACAACTGGCTAATTAGGGTTATCTGGTGGCTGAGTAATCCACTCAGGGCCTTACGCTTTTTCTATATTCTCCCACATGAGCTTGGGATGCATATTTAGCGCCAATCATGAGCTTCGCTGGGAAAATGGCGAGTTTAAAAATAGCGTTTTGTTGTGATCCTTTTTGAGCGGCTCCATATTTATCTGAAAAAGCCCATAAAACGGGGCCGCGTGTGATGCGGGTCGACGTCACGCGCCGAGGGCTTTGACGGGTAAAAATGGGCCCGGTGAGTCACGCTATTCACTCGGATTCCTCCGCACTTTCCTCCTCGGCTTGTTTTTCTGTCGCCTCGTCGCGAGGATTTTCCGCCAGTTCCAGTTCAGCTTTCGGACCGCGAGCGTTCATCGCGGCGGCGTTTCTCTATATCTTGAATCAGATACGCTGGAAACCGGTGGAAACCGCCTCCGCAGACCCGATGTCCGGGACGTATTTACGTCAATGTCCTGCAGAAACGCTCAGAACGGAGTTCCTGCTCCCGACCAAACTGCTGCTTTTTTTTTTTTTCCGTTTCTGGCCAAATGAATTAAAAATGACCCGCGATGTTTAAATAGACAAAGTTTGACTCCTGAAACAGATGGTCTGGACAGCGTTGAGGGTTTTCTTCCTCTCTCACGCAGCCTGTTTGGCTGCTGTAACGTGAATGGGTTCATAAACCCCCCCCAGAGAACGGAGGGCCCTGCCGTTTACAGCCACCACCAGGACCTGTAACACTTTCCGCCTGGAACGGAGGACTTTCAGGCGTTTACACTTCCTGTAAATCATCTTCCCAGCAAAAAATAACACTCAGCACTTAATAGATGGGCCTCATGGTGGCGAGGCGGGGTTCGAACCTGAGCTTCTCGGCTCCCCGGTGTGTGAAGCGGACAGAGAAGACGCAGGAGGAGGTAAAAAGGACGAAAGTTTGAGTCGAGCGCCAAACGTTTTTGTTGGAACCTTTTATTGAAACCTGATACGACGACACAGGAAATATTTCTGCAAAAATATATTTCCCCAATCTCCATAAAGAATCTGTGATTAAATAGATAGACGGGACAAACTACAGTCAGAGCACGGCATCTCTTCTGCTGCCACAACATGCAGGAATATATTAGAAAAACAAAAGGAGCCTCCGTATAGCGGGTGGTAAAGGTTAGAACACGATATATGAGCGGGCGTACACTTGAAACGAGGTCAGACACACATCTCCAGAGGATTAAATAACAAACTAAATAAACATCAGAGTTCTCATTGCGACGATTTCCAAGCCGATCCTCCGTTTCTCGGCGTGTTGGTGGTTAAAGTGGGCGCGCGTTTCTGCCCTGCTGGTCCCGCGTCGGAGCTGAGAGGGAACGTGGGATCCCGCGGGCCGCGTCTCCTCCTTTATTCCTCCTTCTGACCGTCGCTCTGAGGGTCTCCCTGGAGAGATCGTTTCGGGAGCCGCCGCATGTTATTCCGCGGCGAATCAACGCGCGTAATTAGAGAGGCGTCGCGGTGACTCACCAGGACGGAGAAGGCGCCGGAGCGACCCGAGTTCCCCCTCTTGGGCGGGTCCAGCTTCGCTTGTCTCCTCGCTCGCGTCACCTGAAACTGCGTCGATGAACACAAAACGCATCAGGGGCGGCGGTGTCTCAGAGGAGGGGGGAGGGGGGAGGGGGAGGGGGGGGCGTTCGGTGGGTCTGCATGGTCAGGGGGAGCGTGCGCGTTCCCGTGCGTGTCAGCCGGCCGCCCTAATGGACGGATACAGGTGAGAGCGCCGACGCTGATCCAATAAAAACCAAACAAGGCGGCCTTATAACTCCGCTCGCACATCCGGCCTCTTTGCCCCAGCTGTTCCTCTGCTCGGGGGTTGCCATGGCGACTCACCTGTAGGGGGGTGGATTTCTTGTCGTTGCTAAGGAGGGAGAAGGAGCCGACGCGGGGTTTACGCTTGTTCTTTTTCTTATTCGCAGCTTGAACCAAGTGTCGTCTGGACCTGTCGGCCTTAAAAGCACACACACGCGGGGATTAGTCTCACACACACACACAGACACACACTCGTAGACAAGTAGATTAACTGTGACACCCCTGTTTCCTTTTTGACACAAGGAAATAAGCACAAAGTGTGAAGTTTCTGGAGAGAAATCGTCTTGAACAAAAGAGAAGAAGTGGAGATCAAACCAGTTTCACTCAAACTGAACCGAAATGACTCCAAAATAAATGCTTTTAAGCTTCCTAAAGGAAAATAAACAGTCATGCATGATTGTACAAATGGTGCACCAGTTGCAGGAGCTCAATCCCGCCAAAGTAAAAGTCTCTTATTGGCACTTATGAATTTAGAACGACACCGAAAGCCAGCTCAAACCTTTTGATGCTAAAAATATCTGCAAATCAAGTCTGTAAAATGGATTTTGGCGAGAGTCTCTGTTAATTGTGAGTAAAACTGTTAAAATGCCATATTTTGATTGGTTTTGTGGGGTTTGATGGAAACGCGGCTTCAGAAAACCATGAAAGGGATCGAGTTGATCCACTGCAGTAAAACCTAATCCAGCAGAGGGTTTAGATAATCCCAATCCCCCGAGCACGTCGCACCCTGATTATCTCCCACTTTTATGAATTTAGTCGCTTTGGAAACTCTGGCTGCTTTGGATCTTTGCGTGTTTGCCGGCGCAAAAACAGACGATGGAGGATGACTAAAACTTTGCTGGGCCGCCGCTCGGCCGCCGCCCCCTCGCTGCCGTGTGACTAACGGGAGCGGTTTACCTGGATGAGAGCGTTGGGGAAGCCTTTGACGGAGACGGCCCCGGGCAGGCTGAGGTGACTCAGGTGGGCGGGCCCTCTCCGCTCCAGCTGTCTCCTACGTCTGAACAAAACCTGCAAGGATGAGACGGTCAAAACCACCACCGCAGAGGGCAACAACAACACCCCCCCTCCCCCCTCTCCTCCCCCAGCTTCCGCCTCGCTCCTGCTTCAGTCTCTCCTCTTCACTGCTTCCTGTTATCGATCCACGCGAAACCGAATCCCTGCGATCACTTTCGCTCGTTTTTCCTAATAAACGGACGGTCGCCGCCGCCGCCGCCGCCGCTGCTTCAGTTGGCCAATTAGGACTCTGCGGTGGATTCAAAGCGCTGCCGCGGGGCCTGGTCCTCATCAACACTTGCACTCGTTTTCCCCGCAGTTATATAAGTATGGAAATAAAAAGCGCTTTTCCAGTTGCTTAGAATAACTTCCTCCCTCTTCTTCTTTTTTTTTTCCCGTGCGGCTGAAAACAAGGAGTCTCGCTGCAAAGTCGCTGCTCCGCCATCATTTGCGATGCCATTTAAAGAGCTTACAGCGATTGCCATCGACCTACATTTCCACGCTTGCTGTCGGTTCTCAGCGCTGTGCAGTGGAACGTTTTGAATCTGACCATGTGGCACAACAGATTTGGTGTTGCGGGTTCATTGTGAGACGCGTTGGTTGTTTGTTTTCTGTACGTGACGCTGCAGGGATGCAGCGGGATGTCGCGGCCTCGAGACTTTGTGGATTTGTTGGTTTGGAGTTCGATTTGCGACAACGAGATAAAAGTTATCTAATAGTTTAGTGGAAACTGATGAATGCAGCTGAAATCCGTCTTACATAAAGGGAATAAACCCCCAAATTTCCTGCCCCAGAACAGCCAATATTTCTGCTTTCCTTTGTTTTGAACGTGCTCACTCTCCGAGCAAAGACGGCTCTGTCTGAGGTTCGAATGCGGTCTGAGCTCCAGCCGCTCCAGCTGGGATTACATGATTCAGGCTGAAGCGTGAGCCTGTGCAGGAAAAGTGTAGGTGGTGGCACATACCAGTCCTTCAGTGAGGGCTGATGCCCTCTGCTGCGTCTGGTCGGCACGCTGGAGACAAAAACAACAACCCAAAGTCAATAATTGTCTGGCTTTTCGAGCATTCAGTGAAAACTTAGAGCGGCGCAAGTGATCCATGTGAGTCACTCTCAAGCACTCTGATCCCAATCTGGTCCAGTAAGTGCTGTTTTTTGTCCATTTTGTCCGTCATAATTGTGTGAATAATTCCCATTTGTGAGATTTTTATCAGTTTGGCGCAAATAAGAAGCGTTTCCGATCCGTCCGTCATCGTGTGAGTCCTGAAAGTCCCATAAAAATCCCCTCGTACACTCTGTACGTACATGTGTTTAAGATACTCTGGGAATCCTGCCACCGAGACGCTCTTCTGCTCTGCTGTCGAACGCCTTATTTGCTGACGAGTCCCATAAATGCCTCATCTGATCTTTTCCACCCCATCATAAACATCAGTGAGTCTGCTGGGAACTGAGGAGCATCAGTAAACTGAACCAAATGCAGCAAATACAGCCCTGCAGAGGGATGCTGCCGCTGGTATTAGTTAGCGGCGACCACATTTGAAGCTTATAATTGTGCGTGCTGTAATTACATTACAAATAACTGCGGAAAAAAACAGTAGAAGAAGAAGAAGAAAGCACTTCTGTGGCGCACGCTGGCTCGGATGGGAGAGAGAGAATTCCCGAGGGGGACGGAAACGTCCTCCCGGGTCCCGCAGCTGTCCGATCCCTTGTCCAGATGAGACTGATTACTTTGGACACAACACGAGGAGCGTCCGCAGGAAAAAAAAAAAAAGCCGACCGCACGTTGGAAGTCAAACAGCCGGCGGCCACATGAGACGCCAGAAAGGGGTGCTGCGGGGTTTTGTTCCATGGAGGGGAGTATTTTGGTGCGCCGGCTGCGAAAACCATCACAATGAAACTTTGTTTCTGTCGCAGAAAAAAAGACGGACAGATTATACGTCTCGGCAGGTCGGGCTGGGACCACTGGAGGCTCCGTCCGTCCCCCCTGAGAGCGTTCTGGCCGCTATTATCGGAGGCAGACGGGACGCGCGGACATTCCTGCAGAGTTACTGGTTTCCTCTGGTCAAGCTGCTGCGTAAACACTGACCACGCCGCGTCTGGGCTAAAACTAACTCTGAACACTTGACAGAAAGTCTCAGTGTCCCCCTCAGAGGAGACGCTGTGTCCAGAAACACTCAAAGAAGGAGCAGCGGAGCGTTTTCAGGTTTCTACTCTGTGATAACGAGGATTTCAGGTAAAAAGTTGCTCTCGACGACACTTTCCGACACCAAAGCGGCTCAGCAAAGACGTCGTCTGCTCACCTTCCGTGACACGGGCGCTTTATACGCACCGATCGCCTCCAAGTTCGTTATTACGCGCGTTGTGCCGAGCAAGCAACTTCTAGTCCAAGCTGCACTTACCCCGCGGAGTGACAGCAGCAGCGAGGATGACTGATGCCTAATGAAGGCCCTGGTCCCCCCCTAACGACCACGTCGGCGCCAGGTGCGCCTCTTACCTGCTGGTCTGCGGTCCGCCGGCCGCCGCCGACGCACAGCTCTCCCTGGCCGGCTCCCGAGCAGTGGAGGGCGTGTGACAGCAGGCTCGCCTGCAGGCTGAGCACGCAGAGCCAGACAGTAAACGCCATGATCCGGGCAGGAACGCGACTGCTCGCAGGCTGCGTCAGCGCGCCGCTTTATACGCTCGGCTCTCCTAATGGGGACCAGATGCGGGGGAACGGGCGGCCATGCCAGCTTCACGCAGACAAACAGCCCACCACAAGCCTGCGCTCCACGCCAGCCAGTGGCCTGTGGTCCTGCAGAAACATGTCAGACATGCTGAGGGGGCCTCCCCTTAAAAATAAAGCCCCCCCCCCCCACACCCCCTCACCCCTCCCCGAGCTACCCCGACCCAAAGTGGAGCATGAGGGCCATTTTCCACTTATGCCTGCATTACGGCTGCCAATGTGTGTGTGTGTGAAGAGCGGAGCATAGAGAGAGAGTTGTTGTCAAACCTCTGCGAGTAACAAATGAAAAATTGGTGGTTTGGTTCCGTAATACCTCGAAGAAACGCAGCATTATGTCGCGGATCCGTCTCCTGGCTCGCTGCGGATGAAGCGCCTTCCTGCTGCTCTTAAAGCGACTGTTTATCGAAGCCTTCACGGATCCAAACACTCCAGCGAGGCTGGTTTTTTTTTTCCAAGAAATGACAGTAATTATTCCTCAGCAGCCATTCACGCCGAGCATCCGTCTCTCAGCTGGCGGATTGAAACCTCCAAACTGCGGACGAAGTTCCTGACGCCTCTTTTGGAAAGTTTCACGGAGCTCTTGGTGATTTTTCTGGGAAAAAACAGGTGAAAGCAGAAAGATAAGACGAAGGTTTCCAAGCCTCCGAACTCAGCAGTGTGTTTTACATTAACGGGCGCGCAGAACGAGGCGGGTTTAATGTACATCAGCGAGATTTTATTGGGCTTTTAAAGCTCAGCGTGCCATTAAGAAGGAGCCCCCTGTTGTATGTGAGCAGGCAGCCCGAGTCAAGGTGTGTTAGACGATGGAAAGAATGAGCGGAGGTGAGGTGAGCGAGAGCGGCACAATGAATCCCCTCTAATGTGTTTAAGCCCCCGAGCGGCTGCCGCTCACCGAGGAATTGCCCCCCCCCCGCCGGGGCGACACCGCCGAGAAGAATCGCGGAAAGTTTCATTTCCGGTCCAGCGCGAAGCCGCTCGGCTTCCTGTTGATTCCAGCTCAGCAAACCTGAGAGGGGGGGGGGGGGGGGGTGTGGAATGAACCACCCCCCCCCCCTCCACCCCCCCCCCCCTTTTTTTCCTGAGATACGCCGTGCAGGAACCGTTGCTCTCCCGGGAGGATGGGAGGGGGGGGAGACCACTGGCGAGACGGCGATGTGAGTGGACGGAGGGGGAGACAAAGGGAGGGACGGGTGAAAAATGACCTCAAAGCAGCAAACGATGCTTTCCTTGGCCGCTCCGGCGAGATTCGAGCGGTCCGCCGCGCCGGTCGTTGGCGTGGCCGGAGCAGGCCGCGGGTCTCGGCATCGCTCCGTCGGGGGGGGGGGGGATCGCAAGTTTGCGGTGGAGCCTGAAACGCCGCGTGACTTCGGGGAAGATGTGGAAATCGTGTTGCCGAGGTTACGCGTTTACATTGACCTCGGTCCCATCGCGGCGAGGACGAGCCGTTTCCCGCTCCAGATCCCCGTTATTCATCCTGCACTTTCGAGCTCAAAGTAGCTCCTTTCTTTCGAAGCGTCCGGGGGAGTTAACTGTCGGAAATGGCGACGCAGAGCCGCCCTCGGCGGCCCCCGTCTCCTCGCTCCCGATGGGAGGTGTCACTCATCAGCTGCTCCGCTTTGTGCTGCTGTCAGTGTGTCTGAGGATGACGCTCCCAGGCGAGCAGCCTCTGACCTTGTGCAGGATTAAAAAAAAACACAAAAAACCAGACACACACCCATGTCCCTCTCCACCTCGTGTCTCCGTCCATCTGGTGGTGAGAGGAGACAGGTAATTTTGTGACGCACGACCGCGAGAAACGTCCCCGGGTGGGTGAAGCCCGGCGGGCGGTCTGCGACTGGGATGACGGAGGAGGGACGGAGGAAAAAAAAGAAAACAGGAAATGTGATTTGAGAAACAACATCTGGATTGAGAAACATGACTCACGGAGTAATGGATGTTTTTCATTATGTAACTGAAACGTCAGCCGCGGCTCTCGGTTGTATTGCCTCAACCCAGTTGTGGGTGGGTGGGGGGTCATCATTAAGCTCAGCAGAAACAAATACTTTCATGACAAACTGTCCAAAATAGAGAAAAGAATCTCTTTTAACTTGTATTTATTGTTTTACCTGCCAGGTGTGAGCGCTGCTGCTGCTGCTGCTGCTGCTGCTGCTGCTGCTGCTGCTGCTCGTTCTCTCAGACAACATGCTCACCACACCACCTTGTGGCGCGATGTGGTATTACAGAAAAAACGACCCACGGAGCTCCTTTAACTGAGCCGAGGGCGTTTGGTGAGAGGAGTGAGACGCTGCCCTGCGAAGAGTTCACTCGTGACGGAATGAACATGTTGACGTCGCGGAGTTTTGTCGTTAAGAGGTCGTTTGCTGGGTAATTTGCGAGTTTTGTTATTTCTTGGCTTCTGCTGATGGTTGATCTCGTAACTTTAGTCCAAACTCAAGCAGTTTAGTTTCTTTTTCTGCTTCTCTCGCAT
>JASSRZ010000002.1:5387787-5401674 GCA_032164315.1 Malacoctenus gilli
TCCTCCTCCTCCTCCTCCTCTTCGTCCTCCTCCTCATCCTCCTGTACGAGGACGTGTGTCCTCCTCGTGTCTCCTCTTCACTCACCAAATTTTCATCTCATTCTGCCGTTAGAAGCATTTCAACACACTGATTGCAGCTCAGATTAAATCCATATATTTCCTCCCTCTCTCTCTCTCCCTCTCTCTCTCTCTCTCTCTCCCTCTCTCTCTCTCTCTCTCTCCCTCTCTCTCTGTTTCCCCCCCCCTCTCTCTCTCTCTCCTCGCTCTCTGTCCCAATATAACTCATTCCCAGTCTTTCATAATGTGCCACTGGCTGTCCCAGCTGCTGACACCTTCATCTGTAACACCCTGCTCGGCGGAGGCTCCCAGAGAGTGTTGGGTGATAAAAAAGTAAGACGGGGACAGAGGAGGAGGAGAGCGAGCGGCGGCGGCGGCGGCGGCGGCGGCGGCGGCGGCGGCGGCGGTGTAGTAAAGATGACAGCTTTGGGTCCTGAAAGATGGAGCTGGGAAGAGGAAGAGGAGGAGGAGGAGGAGGAGGAGGTGGCCGAGTAAATTGGCCGACCGCTGCCCGGAGCCGCTCCGCTCCGCTCCTAAATTTAGACTTTTGTCAAGAAACAGGTGAGGGAAAAAGCAGCAGAGGACGCGCGAGGTAACGGCCGCGGTGGGAGGAACGGCTGAGCCGTGAGTCAGCGCGTCGATATTCCAGCTGCCGACCGGAAAGTTGACGCAGGGGGAACCGCGGACGGGGTCCCGCATCCCGCACCTCGTTATACGATATCGACGGGTCGGAGGAACTCTCCCGGGCCCGGCAGGCCGACCTTTGACCTTGGCCTTTCGCCCTCCGTCCACTTACGCAACAGCTGCGTATTTCAGAGAGGTTTCTGTTCCGCCAGCAGCGACGGCTGCTCGAATATTACAGGACAAAACAGATTAAACTTTAATCTTTCTGTCTGATCATAGTTATCCGCACCGACTCGACGGCTCTTTGAGTAAAACAGACTAAAAATGGTTGTTTATTCCTCTGTTATTTAAAGTCCTCACTGTGTAAACACAACACGAGCGTCGTTTCTCTGGAAAGTAAACAATTCGCGTCATTTGTGTGGACACACACACACACATACGCAACAAAAGATTCAATATATTCTGCCTTTAATGGATCATTTTCTTGGGATTGATAAATTTGCTGCTTCTCCCTCCTGCGCAGATCTAATCTTTATCAATATAAAACCTCTGCAGCAGCAGCATCTGCGTGTAAAAGTCCATTAATTGTTGTTTGGAGTTCGCTTTTTTTTGTCCTTGTGCTTAAAACAGAAACGGATCAATATTAATATCTCTTCGCTGTCGTGCGCCACGCTTGTTTTCACCGGAACGTCGTCAGACGAGCACGTATTTGAGTCCCAGTTTCCATGTTTGTGTAACGGAATCGAGGACGGATCGGCCGAACGACAAGCGGGCAGCGTTCTTCGGAAGTGTGGAGGCAGCTGGACGTCTCGCGCGACCTTTGACCTCCAGCCGTCGGCGAGAGGGCGCGGCCGGGGTGTGGCCGGGGATCCCTTCGGGGGCGATCGAGGGTCCTCGAGGGGCAATAAGACGTCGTCCGCGCCGAGGTGAACGCCGACGCGTCTGCCGGATGTTTCCGTGATGTCGGAGACGGACCAGAGTCGCTCGAGGCTCCATGAATACTGCAGCGAGTCGGGGAATCGGGGGCGTCCTCTCCTCGCCGCCCCCCCGCCGTCGCTTCCTTGCGAGCTGATTGTCATCTTTTAATAATGCTCCTCTTCAATAATTCATCATCGCGCGATTCACGCCGAGAAATGTAAACTGTGGTTTTAGTTGATCTGAAGCTTTGTTGCTCGTGACGACTTTTCGGGACTTTTTTCTTTTTTTTTTACCCCAGAGTTGCGACAACAGAGTCGCACGTCGCTCCGGATTGTTTTAAAGGCAACAAACGAGCCTCGGTCTCATTAAGACCGCACAACACGAGCGCTTTGATGCGACCCTGCAGCTCCAAACAATCTCACATCTCATCTTATTTCCTCCTATTAAGAGGAAAAAAGTCATTCTGGGAGCAGAACAGGGGTTGTTTGATGTTCTGCTATAGGCCGGGGGGGGGGGGGGGGGGGGGGGGGGGGGGGGGGGGGGGGGGGGGGGGGGGGGGGGGGGCAGAACAGGGGTTGTTTTATTTTGTGCTATAGGCCGCCCCCCCCCCCTTCACCCCCCCCCCCCCCCCCTCACTTTCTCCAGAAGCTGAACTAATACATTAGAGGGGCCTATGAAGTCAATTATGGTAATAGTTCCTTTGCTGGAGGGGTGACAGATCAGCAAAGCCAGCGACTTTTCACTCCACTTTTTCATGCCGCTCTATATGTTTAATTCAGACCTCATTTAAAACGTGCAAAATGCTCCTCTGAAAGAAAATAGGGCGAAAAAAGAGGGGACGGAGGAGCGAAGGGGGGGGGGGGGGGCGCCGGGCTCCCGAGCTGCCAGGCGGAGCTAAGTGAAGGGGATGATGGAGGGAGGGAGGGAGGGGGGGTGAAGCCAATGTCAGGGGAGCATCGGCAGGAATCCCTCTCACTTATTCATGCGGCAGCCGAGCATCGGGGAATCTCCCGGCCTCATTATGGAACGAGTGTTTGCAGAAGCTCGCGCGACGGCGGAGCACTTGCTTGAAAGCCTCTGCTGATCCACTCCACTCGCCCCCCACCCCACCCCCTCCACCCCCCCTCTCCCTCCTCCTCCATCTCTTTTTTAGATCAGATCACTCCGGGGAAGCAATGTCATGCTTCATTCATCCAGACGCCTTTTCCCACTGTCCTAAATCCCTCCCCCTCTCTCTCCCCCCCTCCCTTTTCTGAAAACTTTGTGTTGCTGCTGTTGAAGGCAGCAGATGTCGGCGCTGAAGTTTGAATTCACTTATCTGCGCGTCCGTGATTGACAGGCCGCGGATTGGACGCCCGTATGAAGCTGAGCTACATTTTACGACACGCCGCTCACGCCTATAGAATATAAATTCGGTACACGTGTTATGAGGACTTCACGGTGCACCGTGCAGGCTATAAATAGCCTTTTCAATTTACCCTCCCAGCGAAGCCGCATTAACTCGCCGGCGAGTCGCCGTAACGGGCCTGTAAACACAATTCGCTTTGTGTGTTTTTCTGAAGTTTGGAGGGTAAAATCGAGTCGGCTGCGCGCGTTTCCTGAAGTTTTGTCGCCAAGACGACGCGATTGCGGTTCAACACTCCGGATGTCGTCGGAATAAACGGCCTCCTCGGTTCCTCCTCCTGAGAACAAACGCGGTCCGAGCCGCTCTTCACGGGATCTCAGGAGGCGCACGTTAAAGTGACGAGCTTGACTGACCCGTGGCATGAAATTAAGGAGCTGGGGCCCATTGAGCAGCTCAGCTGATGGAGGCGGGGGATAATAAATCCAGAGGGAGGAGTGGGTGGGGGCGGGGGGGTGGATGGATGTGGCAGCCAGTGCAGCTGCAGGGCCACTCAGGATCCCTTTTATCGGCCTGTGCGCTCGTTGAGCAGAGGCACCAACGTGAAGACGCACAGAAACACTCGGTCGGGCGCCCGTTTGGCTCCCTCGCTTCGCAATCCTGGAAGTTCAACACGGCGACGTTGGCGCGGTTAATTGCGAGCCTCCGGCGCGTCCGTTTTCGCTGAAAGGACAAAGTTGTTGGAGGCTATTTTTAGCTCATCCGGTGTCGACGAGGAAATATCGACGCTGAGCAGAGACTCTCCGGTTGAAGAAAACGTTCAGATATGTCATAAATGCTTCCGCGTCACTAAATGAGGATATTCGTTGAGGTGGAAATGAGGAAATAGAAAAATCTGGAGCGTTTCGGAGAGTTTTGTTAAGTTTTCAGGCTTCTGTGTTCAATTTTAATCAACTTAAATTTTAACCGAACCACAATCGCATTTATGTGCATCATTAAAGAAACACAAACTGCCAGAATCCTTTATAAATCTGTGTCATATCGATGAGATGTTTTGTGGTTTATGCTGGTCCACTTCGATCCTGTTTTCCCCAAATATAAATATCTGTTTCTCAAAGTACACGACAAATATTTGTACCTTTGTCGTACTCGTGTTGGAAGTTTGTCTGTAGTGATTTGTCGTGTTTTTGTGAGACGATCTGCAAAAACTCTTTTTCTCACTGTGAATCTGTTCATGTTTTGTCTGAGTTTGGGGCTTGCTGTGTGTGTGCGTGCGCGTGTGTGTGTGTGTGTGTGTGCGTGTGTGTGTGTGTGACGGTGGCATGAAACAGTGAAAGGAGAGCAGCAGGGACCGTGAGATTAAACACCGAGTTGGCAGCGCTTCGCGCAATCCGACGCAACCGCAGAGGGAGCGCTCTTCTGGGGGGCTTTTCAGCTCGCCGCTCGCCGCTTACGTAACCACCTGCTCGGAGCGAGGGCCCGCCTGCTTGGCATTCAGACACCCGCCGGGGGGGTTGCGGCCCCCGCGTGCACGGGAACGCACCGTCGCATCTGCAGACCGAAACGCGGCAAAGTTTCCGCCGAGCGCGTCGAAGACTCCCGTCGCTTCCGGACTGGATCTCTGCAAAAGGCTGATTCTGCTCTCGATCTTTGCGTGTCAGTGTGGCCGCAGAGTCCAAGTTGTGTTAAAGTTGACACGCACACACCTCCTCCTTTCTCCTTCCGCCTCGTCTCCTCCAAATTGGCTTCATTCGGGTCTAAAAACAACACAGAAATAAATCCGTAAGATCGGCTGATCTCCCCTCAACTCGCTGCGATTTAATGGCGTTGGCTTAAGCGCTAAGTTATAATCCTGCTGTAATTATATTAAAATCGGACTTCTGCCTGTTTCGCCGCCATCTGTTCATTTTGAATTAATGTCGGGTTGTTTTTTTTTTTCTCTCGTCTTTCCTCCTTCGCAGGGTTTTGAGGACGCAGTCGCTGGAGTGGTATTACAACAACGTGAAGAGCCGCTTCAAGAGGTTCGGCAGCGCCAAGGTGCTGAAGACCCTCTACAGGAAGCACATCATCGAGCGAGGAGCGCTGTCCGACCTTCCAGGTAACCCCGCCCCCCCTCCCCTCCAGTTTGTTTTTACACCCCCACCCCCCCTTCCCTCCTTTCATAATTGCGAGTGCGGAGCCGCACATTATCCCCTCCTGTCATGTTGTGATTGAGGTAATTTGCGGGGACGGTCGGAGAAGCGGCGGCATTTTTTGGGACGGACGGCGGGGATAAAACGGAGACAAGCGCCGCTGATTGCTCATTAGTCTCCTTTGTTAAGCGACGGTTCACTTTGTTTCACACATTTCGCTCTCCCGCTGAATGAGTCACTTAATTACTTCCTCTCCCTGCGTGTGAAAAAGACACTTTTCCTTCATCTGGGGGTTAAACGTCAGGCTCGGAGGGAACTCGCCGGCGATGATTCTCTTATTTCTTCACACGTTTTCGAAGGATTTCGTCACATTTTTGTTTATTTGTTTGGTGAGAAACACGGTCGATTCAGTCTCGTCTCCGCTGTCGCTCATCCCGAGGCCACTCCGCGCCGTCCTTTTTTTCGCCACGTAACGTTTGTTCCGAGCCGGCGGCGTCCCGATCGCTGCGGGGGCTTGATTTCCTGCCCGGCTACGTGGGATTAAAGGGCTGCAGGGAGCACGGAGGGGAGGGGGTAAATCCGGTCGGACTCCAGGCTCGGCTGGACGGAGTCGAGATGAGGGGATGCGCAAAGTTTATTTCGGCCCCTAATTTATAAAGAGATTTGGCGATATCGGCGAATCGCAGCAAATTGTATCCGCTGCGCGAACCCGCGCGGCCGAGGACGCTCGGCTCCCGGCGCACAGTTTGTTCCTGTTGTTGCAGCAGCGGTACGATGGTTTGTTTTCACCGAGTTTTAGTGGAAAACAACGTGGTTTGTTGACAGGCTGACAAGAGTCGCATTTTTGCGTCCACATCACTTAAAAAGAGTCGTTAGAGAAGGATTACGTGGGCTGGTTTTGGAGACACGATTCAAGAACGTCACACAGGTCAAAACGGTGATTATAGCGTGTCGAGAGAGTCGGAATATTCGGAACAGCTGTCTGGAGAATGTGGTCCAGCTGCAAAATACGACCTCGGAACATTAAGATACATGTTGTCTCCTCTCCTCTCCTCTCCCCTCCTCCTCCTCCTCCTCCTCCTCTCCCTCCTCCTCCTCCTCCTCCTCCTCCTCTCCCTCCTCCTCCGTTCACTGAAGCTTTACAATCACGGTACCTGATAAATGGCTAACCGCAGGTCTCCCACAGTCTTCCTGCGGTCAAAGCTGAGAGTCGAACCCTCGTTTGGCTCTTTGCTGACTGGCTGCAGAGCTCCATTTTCCAGTCTGTAGCCGGGTGCCAGGTGCAGCCGCAGATCCACGGTGTTATTGCTGGCTTCAGACTTCTCTCTGCAACAACAACAACAAATTTGAGACGTGCTAATTTCTGTTTCTTCCCAGCAGCCCTCACGCACAAACATTCAGATGCAGTATCTGATCTCTGGTGGCTGCAAGAGCGGCGACATCGTGAGAGAACAAACGCACCGCATCTCCTGCAGTTTCACGTTCTCCTCCTGAGCAATCTGCACGAGGTGGTCGGGAACTTTATATCGAGCGTTGTTTCGAGCTGAAAAACAAAATAATGCGGTGAATTAACTTCTATCCTCGGCACGGGAAGTGTTCACGGCTCAACATCCGAACGATGAAAGCGGAGCAGAGAGCCGGCCACCTTCGGCAGGCCTGTGCAGCCGTGTTTTCCTGTAGAACAGCATGTAGGCGCTCTCCTTCCCCTGAAACTGCTTCTCGATGTCCGACTCCCTGACGGAGGTCACGGTGGAGTCGTTGAGGTCGAACCAGTGGCTTCCCTGCGGACAGACGGGAAGACGCGCCGTGAGAAAACCCGATAAAAACGGAACAAAAAAGGACTCGAGACGATGACGCGGTTGCTGGATCACCTCTGCTTCGGGTTTCGGTTGCGGTCCGATCTGGTGTTCGGCGACGACTGGCGGCGATGAAGCCTCGGTGGCCTTCTCCGCCGGGCCAGGGGGCGCCGCCGCCGCGACCGGGCTCGGCGGGTTCGCTTTCAGGGCCACTCGAGTCCCGTTCGACAACATCACGAAGACGTCGCTGTGGGAGTGCAAAAACTGAGAGGACACGCCGAGTCAGAGTCCCGAGAAGTGGGGAAAGTCGAGCGTTGCTGAACGTTGGCGGCGACTTTGGGCTCACCTTGCTGATGGGACCGTAATGTTTCCTGAACTTCTTGTTCCAGGATGAACCGATTCTCTCCAGGAGCTTCTGGCCCAGCTGGTCCAAAAGGACAGTCTTGGACGCCTCCTGGTGTCCAACGCCAAAAAGAATAGAGACCGTCAACACAGACGTCAAGTCTCGGCTTAAAAACCCACCAAGCACAGGCCGCTCTTCTACCTGGGAAATGATGGCAGTGAAGATGGACAGCGGGTCGTCCTCCTGTAGTTTCGGCGCACGCTCCTCCTTGACCTCCTCCTTCGCTTTAGTCTGCGTTTTAGGTTTGCAGTCTTCCTCCTGAGAAGACAACAGACACGTCGTGGACTTCCAGATACTCGCGTCTCAGTTTTGCGTCACTGCTGGTGTGTTTTCTTGCCCACCGGAGGCTCCCAACATCCCAGCTCGTCGATGTCCCTGATATAAACGTGGTAGTGTCCGCCGTAGCAGCCGCCCTTGTGTATGATCACAGCGGACAGCTCGTAGGAGTAATCGGAGTCCTCTGCATCAGCCTAAGAGGAAGAAAACCAACATTTAAACACATCTCATGTTGGCAAAGCATTTGTGTCACGTGAGGCGAGTGGAAAAGCTTCTCGGGCACCTCGACTTCACAGAAGCGTCGCAGGTTGATGTTGAGGGGGAAAGTGTAGCGGCCCGTCTCCTTGTATCGCTCGAGTTTGGCAAAGTCGAAGCTGAATCTCAGCAAAGACACGGTCATGAACGGAGGCAGCTTCCTCAGCTTGGCCGACTGAGCGTCGCAAAGACACAAACGCGCAAATTAAGAAGGCGCTCCGACGTCACGCAGACTCAGAAAGGGAAACGTTTTCTCTCGAGGCTTTGATCTCTGGTACCGACCTTGGCGGCAGTGACTAATCTGTCGCACTGTGCGCAGCGGTAGAGGTTATTGCCCTCGAACATCTCTTCCTCCACAAACATGTTCCACAGAGCTTCTTCCAGGCTGGACACGCCGCAGACGCACACAGTCAGGTCCAGAAAATCCTCCTGGGGAACACAAAGACTCAGATATCCCATCGCTTTCTTTCCCCTCTCTCATGCAGTTTCACACGACTCGCGCAACAACACACCTGTCTCTGGCTGACATTTCCACACTCCTTGCAAGCAATGCTGTTGACAATGGTCCCGTGGTAAAGCTGGCGAATGAATGTGCTTCCACTGGTGTCCACTAGAGAGTGCTCCAGCGCACTGAACAGAATCCTGTTCAGCTCCTGCACGTCATGCTGATTTGTCCCCTGAAGAAACATCAAACACAGACAGGTCAGATTGAGGACAACTTGCGATGAATACACACAATAAAACATACTTCCATGTTTGCTTTTAATTTAATTTTTTAAAATTTGTAATTTAATGTAATTGTAATTTCTTTAAATCGAATTTCATTATTTTTTTAATTTTATTTTTATTTTTTTTATTTCAGTTAGATTCATTTATTTTATTTTTTAAAATGCAATTTAATATTTTATTTTATTTACATTTTTAAAAAATTTACATTTTACTTTATTGATTTTTTTATTTTATTAATTCAAAAAAATTAAATTTACTTTTAATGTAAGCAAAAATAATGCAATCTGTTTATATACAATTTACAAAATAGAATAAAAAATTTATATAAAAAAATCATATATATTCATCTATAAAAATTAAATTTACTTTTAATTTTTTATTATACAAGATATAAAGTGGTGAAGCCAGGAGGAACCAGTGAGGCCTCAGAAAAAGCTCACAGCGGATTCAACACCCTCAATATGACAAGATGTCTCAAAAACCGCTCGTTTCAGCTTGTTCTTTAGTACCTGCAGCATCCTAGAAAAAAAAATATATAATGACAGGCAATAAAGTTGCACTTAATGTGTCCATTTTGATTTAAAACCTCAGAAATCTTCGTTTTATCCGACATACGCGTACCGTCTCTCAACTCCCAGCAGCCTAAACCACATGCCACATTTGATGGTTTTGGAGCAGTTCACCGGGTCTCGTCGAACCAGCTTTCGCACACTCCCGATGAGGAGAATGTGCTTTTAAAGCCCCGCAGCCAAGTCTGTCTGTTTATTGCTTCGTATATTAATTTTATATGATCACAGCTGGACGGCTTCCAGTCAGGTTAATGGCCCGACTGCGTTTTAGTGATCCAGGTTGCGCATATCAGCCCTTTCTCCCCCCCCCCTCTCTCCCCCCACTGGCATTACTGGAAGAGGAAACAGACACTGGGACTGGGAGGTGCAACCCGATCCAGGGCCTCCTCCTCCTCCTCGCGGACAAAGAAAATGGAGGCGCAGACCTCGCTGCTGTTCCAGCCGAAGCTCTCGGTGAGGTCGGCGGTGGAGGCGCTCTGCTGGTCCACCAGCAGCAGGCGGACGAACAGCCTCTGGAGCTCCAGTGGGATCACTCTGACCTGCGAGGGGGCGGGGCACGAAGTCATTTTTTAACTTTATTCCACAGATTCAGACACAAAAAAAAGCCATCAAGTGGAAGTAAACAAACACAAATTGCTCGAACAGTTTCTGAAGTAATCCCAAAGTACAATTACAAGACCTTCAGGGGTAAATGAAGTACAGCTACTCAATAAAACACGCAAAGACTGAACATTTGAGAGATCTTTCTTACTTTCGCTTCCGGTTTATCCTTGTCTTCCAGACATCCCAGTTCTTCCGGCCCCAGACTGAACAGCGCCTCTGCAACACATCAAACGCTGGATCAGAGTAACTGTAATCTGATTACCTGGTGTAGGCAGGAGGAGTCACCTGCGCTCACCTCTGAACTCGGGGGTGAACAGCAGCGTCTGGAGCAGAGAGTTGAGGTAGCAGGTGCCTCCCTGGTTCCTGATGCCGCACAGGTTGCTCCTTCCCCGCGGCGGAGGGGGCTCGTCTCCCCCCTTCGCGGCTCTCCCCTTGGAGGCTATGGAGGAGAAGCCTTCCTCCTCCTCTTCCTCGAAGAGATTCCCAAACATTATCCGGGTCCGGTCGCGTTTCGTTTGTGGCTGTGTTTTCTCGCAGGTACGCAGTGAACGGCGCGTTCGCACTCCGACGTGCCCTCTTGCTATCTCATCTTAGTCTTGCCGAGTTCTCGGTTGACAGTGGCCGGGCTGACTCTGAGGTACGCGGACTTCACGGGACTGAACATCGCGGCGAGCACCCGCACCTGGACGCGAATCACTCGCAGGCTTAGCTCGGTTTTTAATCTCTTCTATCGCCGTCCAGCTATTTCAGCGGTCTGGCCGCTAAACGCAAAAGAAATCACAGCCTGACAGGCGGTTGTGACAGCTCAGCAGAAAAAAAAAAATCACACTGGAAAAAAAAAAAAGATCCGGCGATAACACGTCCAAAAAACGCCTCACAACCGCTGGATAAACGTCGGTTTTGAACCAAAAACCCGACCTAATACACCCCCGACTCAAAATCACCGCAAACACAGTCTCCTGCTTCCACGGCTCGTCTCAAAAGAGCAAAGAAACGAAACGTAAATAAAAAATACCTTCGCTGGACTGTAGGCAGCCATGTTTCTTCCTGCGCGAGACTGCTGCGGTGCATTGTGGTACTTGTAGTTTCACGCGGCGGCGACGCAAATTGAACGTCTCCGAAAAATACTTTTATTATTTCCAAAAAACGCCGCAAAAGTGATATTTTCTCTCGCCTGTATTTTTCTCTTGAATAAATAATAATTTTACAAGACGGTACAGAAAATATTTGGTTTAAAAATGACCAAATATTCTCCTAATAAATTAGATTTTTATTGGCCTACAAATTTAAAAAATGAGAAAATAACGTTTAAATTCTTTGGGAAACAATAAAAAAATATTTTTTAGGAAATCCTGCTGAAAAAATACAGTTTCTGTTGTTTCTGTAACGTTACATACTCATGTACTTCAGTTTTTCAACTAACTATTGTTAATTCACACCAACAAAAACGACACCGTTGGCTTCTCTTTGAAGGTGTCGATACACGATGGGACTTGTAGTCTTTTAAGACCTGCCTTCTCTTGAGTCTGTCGGTTTTTATCGAGGTTTTCTGTGCCTGAGGCCGTGCGAGCAGGAGTGTTTGACAATTAAAGACCACAGCAGACAACTGATTAAACAAAAATAAATTAACCTTAACATGGATGACAGTCAGCGAGTACAAAAGCAGCAATTAAACTGCATAAAAAACCCACAAATTAAGAATAGTTTATTAAGATTTTAATAATTTACTGTCAGTTCACAATTGTAAATCATGCCGTCGTAAACAAACTGAGAACAGTTCAGAATTACACAAGAGGACATGATTTCCAGTTTGTGTATTTATGTGTATTTATGATAAACAGATCAACCAAATAAATTCACTTTGAACCAAAATAAATCTCTGTTTTAATGAGGTAAATCAAGTGAATCGCGTGAGCAGGAGCGACGAATCATCACTGCTCGATTTACATGAAATTTCGAAACATCATAATTTAATTGACACTGTCATACGAAGAAGCATTCAACTCCACGATGATAAGTTAAGAAAGTTTATGTGCTGCAGAAGTGTAGCTTCAAAGTCATTTGACACACACACACACACACACACTCGGTTCAGTAGGTTTTCAGCTTGAACACTTTGGAGAGCGGCGCCTTGGCGCTGGAATAGATCAGATAGGACTCTCCCTCCGAGCTGAAAAACTCCCAGTCGCTGCAGCCAATGGTTGGAAGCCAGTGGACGGGAACAAATCCTTCATATCCCTGCCACCTGCGAAGCAAACGCAAACAGGACGCACATCAGAGGAGCGTCGACCTCTGAAGTGGTTCAGCCCGAATCTGCTGCTCGGCTTTCACTCAAGGTGATGGAATAAATCTAGACCGTGAGGTGGTTTTCTGACAGGTACGACGAGGTCATCGGGGTGGGTGAATTATTCGACGGTGGGAGGGGAGCTGTTGACAAGCGGAATACCTGTAGAGAACGCTGTTGAGAGAGTACGACTCGCCGTTGAAGGAATTAGCGACAACCAGGAAATATTCCTCCCCGAGGCTGAAGAACTCCCAATCCACGGCGCTGCAGAGGAAAGAGGCGCGGTGATGAATGAGTGCAGTGGGAGTAAACAGCAAAAATGTTCTTATGTGTGTGTGTACTCGTTGTGGTACACCCGTACCTGTGAGTAACGATGTCCTGGAAGCGCACGAACAGCTGTCCACTCATGTCCAGCTCGTAGATGGTGGAGTTGATGGTGTACTGGCTCGGCCCGTTGCCGTAGAGCCGGTGTCCGTTGGCGACCACCAGGAAGACCCTGCCGCCGATCTGAAACATCTCCCAGTCGGTAGCGCAGAACGTCTGCGTGGAGAAAACAGGAAGCTGCGCTCAGTCCAAGCGGCAGGCGAAGTTTTGACGCCGCTTGAGTGGAAAAAGGTTCGATATCTCGATCCATTATGACCGAAACTTCACGTGTCACGGCGATTTATTGTGTTGTGTTTCAAGCTATCACCAAAAATGAAAGCAAATATCAATTACAGATGCCAAAATAGCAATTATTGCCCGTACGAGAACGTTTTCTGTGATCTTTCTTACAGTATTGGAGTGATACTGCACGCGCAAAGTCCTCATCGCGATTGCGGCCAAAAACATGTCAGAAAACGTTGATTCTCTCGGTGTTTCTGGATGATTTCGAGTTATTAATTTCCTGCAGCCCCTTGAGGCGTTCTTGTGAGTCCTCACCTCCAGCTGCGGAGTTCCCCTGACTCACCGTCCCCCTCACGGTTTTTCTCCCGTGGCTATCAAGGTGTCATCAACACCCACATCAAATGTGGCGGGATTTGAATATACGACCCACGATCGGTTGCATGTCGGAGCGCAGCTACCGCGGGGGGCAAATCGTGCCAAAACCCACGCGCTGCATTTTTTTCTGGCCGTGTCCTCGCTTCATTTTTCGAGAGTAATCTTTTAATCTCTGTATTTCCCTCGATTATGTGTGTGCAGACAAGACACAGATCTCGTCGGAGAGCTGCAGAGAAGACGAGCGGCACGAGAAAACGCGACCTCCTTGAGCTTCGTTCCCGCTCGAACGTGCGGCGAATCGCCGCGTGGGTCTCTCACCACAGACCTTAATCGTCTGGAAGACCTGGAAGCTCCCGTTGACCCAAATGTAGACGACGGAGTCGACGGAGGTGGTCACTCCGTCGAAAGCGTTGGCCACCACCAGGAACCGGTACGGCCCCACGGTGAAGAACTCCCAGTCGTAGGCCCCGGCGGTCCGCAGCAGCTGGTGCGGCTGGAAAGACTTGCTCCGTCTGCTCCACTTGTAGACCACGCTGTGTATCGTGTGGTTGTTGTTTCCTGGAAGAGCAACACAACGGCGTTCTTCACACTGTCGGGAGCGTTCGGGAGGACACGCGGCGGCCGTCGCGCCTGGAACCTTTTCTGTGATTGGCCACGGCCAGATAGGTGCGCCGGTCGATGTCGAACGCCTCCCAGTCTCGCGCGCAGTGCGTCTGCAGAACCTGAAACTGCACGAACTGCTTCCTCCTTCGGCTCCACTTGTAGATGACGGAAAAATCCACCTCCGAGTCTCTGTTCCACTGCCTCTCCGGCCCCTCGCCGAAGTTAGACACCACCAGGAAGATCTGCGCCACGGCAACAGCGAAGACACGACGTGGGTCAATAAACGGGACCAGAAAAACAACAAAGCGCTCAGCG
>JASSRZ010000002.1:5418218-5435395 GCA_032164315.1 Malacoctenus gilli
TCTTCTTCTTCTTCTTCTTCTTCTTCTTCTTCTTCTTCTTCTTCTTCTTCTTCTTCTTCTTCTTCTTCTTCTTCTCTCACTTCTTCTTCTTCTTTTTCTTCTTCTTCTTCTTCTCTCACTTCTTCTTCTTCTTCCTCCTCTTCCTCCTCTTCTTCTTCTTCTTCTCTCCCTTCTTCTTCTTCTTGTTCTTCTCTCCCTTCTTCTTCTTCTTCTTCTTCTCCTCTTCTCTCACTTCTTCTTCTTCTTCTTTTTCTTCTTCTCTCACTTCTTCTTCTTCTTCTTCTTCTTCTTCTTCTTCTTCTCTCACTTCTTCTTTTTCTTCTCTCACTTCTTCTTCTTCTTCTTCTTCTTCTTCTTCTTCTTCTTCTCTCACTTCTTGTTCTCTGACTTCTTCTCCTCCTCCTCCTCCTCCTCCTTCTTCTTCTTCTTCTCTCACTTCTTCTTCTTCTTTTTCTTCTTCTTCTTCTTCTCTCACTTCTTCTTCTTCTTCTTCCTCCTCTTCCTCCTCTTCTTCTTCTTCTTCTCTCCCTTCTTCTTCTTCTTCTTCTTCTCTCCCTTCTTCTTCTTCTTCTTCTTCTCCTCTTCTCTCACTTCTTCTTCTTCTTCTTTGCCTTCTTCTCTCACTTCTTCTTCTTCTTCTTCTTCTTCTTCTCTCACTTCTTCTTCTTCTTCTTCTTCTTCTTCTCTCACTTCTTGTTCTCTGACTTCTTCTCCTCCTCCTCCTCCTCCTTCTTCTTCTTCTTCTTCTCCTCCTCTCGGTCCGCCGCCGAGGAGCATCCGAGTTCGTAGCTCGCGAGGCAGTTCCGACGTTTAGGTTTCGAGTCGGCTGTCGCTCGTGGCTCGTCTGGGGTGACCCGTTGCTTGGCTTTGATTGCAGAAAAACTGGAGCCAGAGCAGCAGGTGAAAGTCTTTCGACCGTAGTGACCGTCAACAGCACAACGAGTCCCTCAGGGACGAGGGGGGGGGGGGGCCCTTTCCCATCCAGTGCCTTGACCCAGCGTCTGCCTCCAACTCCAGGCCAAGCAGGGGCCGCCACCTGTCCTGTGTCACCCAGCCACCCACCTCCACCCCCCCCCTCCCCCATCGTCAGCGGGATGCCTCACCCAACACACGACTCCCTTTATCCATTGCTGCTCGGTCGTCTCCCCCTCGCCACACTCATCGTTGGGTGACTCAGCAGTCAGTGTCTCTGCCTTAAAATCTGCAAGCACCCCCCCGCGACCCCGCTCAAAGAGAATATCTGTACAGACAATGAAAAACTCACCCCCCCCCCCTTCCTTTCCTTTTTCCTTTTGGTTTGCAAGAGTATTGTGATTTAATGTAAAATGAAGCTGTGGAAAAACATGTGAAACTCTCTGTGATTCAGTGTCTGAAAAAGAGGCTGAGCCCTGTTTTGTACTGCATCTTCCTTTCATACAAAATGAAATACTCCGAGTAAAAAAAACACCAAAAAGAATCATGATCCTATTAAACCCGTCGGAGCTCTAGTTTTCTTTAGTTTTCCAGGGCGATCATCGGTTTCCACATGAACACATCCAGCTATCAGACGTTGATCCTGGTTTCTGCGATTGATTGTAACACTTCTGATGTTTTAATTCACCAAAAACACCGTTTTTAACGAGCAAAGTTTCAGGGCCGACGTGTTTCCTGAATGGCAGGAGGCGTCCCTCCGAAATGCCACAAAATTCAAGGTGTAGAGTTCAATTTAGAAACACGATAAATCTCTTTTTAACTGAAAAAAGTCAAGATTGTGTCAGTATGCCGAAGATGTTGGTAAACAACCAGCAGCTACTCGGCTTAGCGATGCTTTGCATGACTCCTGGTAACGAGAAAAGAACCAACTTTTGTACGTTTTTTAGGATTAAATTGTGGACTCAAGATGCATTTCTTGCATTATTCAACTTTATTTTAACTCTGTTTTGGTCTTTAGCAGCTGCGGAGGTGTTTGACTTGTAGTTGACGATCTACCTGCTGTTATTGGCCGAACAAACCTCCAGACATTGTTGTAATTAAAGTATTCAGTCATAGTTTAGTGGTGCATGCTGTTGTTAGACGCTAAGCTCAGCTGAGCAGCTGCTGTTTGGGTCTTTATGTTCGCTGTACTGACACGCGATTGCTGAATCTCCAAGAAGCCCCTCAGCTCCTTCATTAGATAAACTCCATCAGCTGAAAAGAAAGTCTGAATTATATATTTGAGAAGAGTTAAAACAATATTCAGTTTTCAGCCCTGTGAGAGACCAAATATGAGGAGCACTGCTCAACATCGTCTGCTTCGTTTCCACTTTATCGTCCTCGACGACCACAAAAATGAATAAAATGTCGATTTTTTTCGATTTATTGGGTGGTGTGAACAAAACCTGACAGATTTCAGCTTTATAATTCACCGCAGAGCCGTTGTGTTGTGCGTGACGGCTGAAGTGTAGCCAACGAAGTAGCTGCTCAGTGTGCCGACAATTCCCCCCCCCCCGTAGAAGAGTCTCAGGAACGTCCTGATTTCCAGACAGAGAGAAAAACACTGCAGCCATAATGAATGATACTAAATTGAAGTGGACTAACGAGGGTGTGAAGCACTTCTGAACCAGAAACGAAAGCTCCCGTCTTGATATTCGTGCCAGCGGGCCGGCTGGTCAGTCGCTTTTCTTCCTCATCGTTTCCTTCGTTTACTTTCAAACTTGGTGGCCTTTTTGTTTTTCGAACAAACAAACAAACAAAAAAAGTCTATTTTCATGTTTTCCCTCAACTGGGTCGCGTCTGAACTTTTGTGTTGCATCAGAAAGTCTTGTAAAGATTTCTACTTGCCGCCGTGCGACGGGCTACTTAACAAATGCCATGAAATCATAATTTTGTTACGAGCAATTTATTTTTCTACTTACTGAAAGTTTTTATGCAATATCACTGATACAAGTACTATTGCAAATTCAAGGCTTTGTTCTCTCCTCTAAGGAACCCTCCTCAGTCAGTCCCATCAGACTCGCGTGCGATGACTCAAGGTGCTTTCAGTGTAAGCCTGCGTTTGCCGTCCGATATTCGCCACGAATGAGGACGGCAAACGCCACGAGAGGCATTTCTGGAGTCGACGGTGCCGCTCGCGCTGCGCTCGGAAAAACAACCACCACCAGGTCGGAGAATACTGCCTTTCGTTTTTTCGCGGGTCTACTCAAACCGTGAGCCCGCGTGCATTAAACTATGAGTTCGCCATGCATATGAATGTTCCACACGGGTGACGAGCCGGGCGCGAGTCTCCCGATTGGACCGCTTGAACGACGTGGTCGCGTCGAAGGCTCCGCCCCCCCCTCCGATCCAGGAACCTTTTCCCATCCCAGCCGTTCACATCTTTGGGTTTTTTGCACATTGATCCCGTACTTTTCGTCAATCTTGTACTGCAGAGGTGTTGATGTATACAAAGCATGTTGCTGGTTTTATCAAATCGATGTAAAGACTCCCCTTGAGAAGCACAACCACAAGGGTCCAATCATCAGTGTCCTGTATTTTTCTATTGTATAAAAAAAAGTATTATCTCATCACAGAATTTGTTAATATATGTATATGTGTGAAAAGATGAATATGATATAGAATAACGTGTTTATTGCCCAATCATAGTTGACGAATCTATCAGTGTTGTGTGCAAGAGACTGTGTGTAATTGTAACGATTGTCAGGCTGGAGTCACACAGGAAGTCCAATCTACTATTGTAAGTGTCCCAGATACCGGAAAAGTAATCCGATTCCCGCAGAGCTCGAAGAAACCGGATCGTGTTCCCTGTTCCAAATCCAGCGCCAGCGACTCGGAGGAGGCTCGCGGCGCGGCACCTCCGCAGGCGGCCATTCACTTTGTGTGCAATTGTCTGTCGCAGCCCATAAGACGCGTCTGGGAAAATATCAACAAGCAAAAAAAATGCAGGTTCTCTTTGTGCCACCGTACTCGGAGGAAAACATGTATTATGAAATAAATAAAAATTTGCAAAGCTAAAATTAATTTTCCTTCACGAGAATTTGTTTCTTCTGGACATTCACGCACACACAGCAGGCCAGCTGGTCCTCAGATATAATCATAATATCCTGGTTTATTAATCAATATAGAATACATTTTTATTTACACGTGTTGTTGGCGAATGACTTCGTGTAAGATCGGACAGACCACAGGGAGAAATACGGCGAGAGGTCAAAGCAGCGCCTCTCCTAAGATTTAAAAAAAAAAAAACCGACACTCAGAGTTTGTGGATGCGGAGGCCAGACGTTGTCACGGTAACCAGTCCCCGTCCTCGCCGTCCTCCCCGTCCAGCGCTTTTCCAATGCTCTCCTTGTTCCTGAGGCTGCTGAGCAGCAGCTCCAACGTCCTGACCACGGGCTGCATCCCCCCGCTGCCGCTGTGCCTCTTGCCGAAGCGCCCGATGGGCCGGACGCCGCGGCCCACGTACCAGAAGGGGTCGATCTCTGGACCTGAACGCACCGTGGAGAGGAGAGCATCAGCGACATCAGCAGACAACCTTGTATTTTACAAACGAGTGCATCATTAGACCAGTTGGGAGAGTTTTTCTTGAAATAGATACAATTAACACATCAAAATATGACATTACAGTTAAAAAGTGGGTTCTCTGACTTTAGGAGGTAAAATTTGTGAATGACGGTTTTAAAATCCATCAGTTTCTGTCTGTTAAAAGCAAAAAAACGTGAGCTATTATGGCCACTATATTAATATCAATGCACATCTGTTCTTCAGAGAATATTTAATTGTTTTCTCTCTTTAATTCCTCCAAAATATTCAAACCTTAATTAATTTCCCAGTGAAAATTCAGACTAAATTTAACAGATTTTTATTCTAATTGGCTAAAAAAAAAACGCGTGAAATCGACCAAAACAAGCCTCTCGCTGAATTTGGTGACCTGTTGAAGCACAAATGTAGTAATAGTGATAATTCAATTTAATCTAAAGGCACAAGGCTCAGAAACTAGTGTTATAATGTAACTGAAAAATGCCTACAAATGGTATTAAACTCACAAAAAAAACGTTTTTAAGAATAAAAGTTGACAAAGAGGCAAAATTTCAATAACACGTACAGACGGACTGTAATATTCTGAATTTTTTGTCTTGTTTAGGGTTTTTTTCTGTGTTGATGTGAGCCGTAAGAGAGGCTAAAAACCAAATCGGCAGCATTGACCAGCGTCCATCGGTTTCTATTAGGAGCTAAAGCCTCGTTTCGGTGAAGGCGATTCCTTCTTACTTCTGTTGTCGACGTTGTGGACGATGTGGAAGTCGTGCTCCACCGTGGTGCTGTGCGCGCGGCTGAAGCTGCAGGAGAGCAGCAGCAGCAGCGCCAGGGACGCGGGCAGCCAGCGGCTCGTCAGGACGCAGTGCCGGACATCCGCCGCTCTCCCGGGCAGCATTGCTGGGGACTCTGTCGAGGCACTGCGCGGGGGAGGAAGGACGGCCGGTGAGTAAAGCCGCGCCAAGGATCAACAACAAAACAGACTCGCTCCATAAAGTCGGGAAGAAAACTCTTTTATCATCTGAGTGCCAATAAAAGCACACGTGAGGATGTCAAATAATGGAGTTAAAAGCAGTTGCTAGGTAACGGAGCTCTCATCAGTTTTGTAAAAAGTGGGAAAAAGCCTGTTTGAATAATTTTAAAGGTCTTTACAAATCCACAAGTGATATCTGGATAAATATCTTATTCGACTAAAGTCTTTCAATATAATATAACGCTCACTCACTGGTTATATATCATTTTAAGTGCTGGATTCAACAGCACAGATCTATCTGAGGAGTCTTCACACTCTAAAATACCCTGAATACAACAAAACGAGCTCTTTTCCTGGTTTTTGCTGGTCTACATCCACAAAACAAGTATCGTATCCGAGTATAATCGCCGATACTCACCCTGAACTTTGGTGACAGGCTGAGGTCAGTTGGTGGAGGTCCGAAGCGTTGCCGTTGAGCAGGTGCGCCCCGGCTTTTATATCCCCGCCGCTCATGATGTGGTCGGATGATGAATGGAGAGCGTCCGTCACACGGTGTGATCCTGGACTCCAGGATGCATCACCCGTCCTCCCCTCCTCCCACTCCCACGACTCCCCCCCCCCTTCCCCCCCCTCCCCCATCCCTGCTGAGAGAGCAGGTCGGCTCCTGGAGTTTACCTGATAGCCGTCACGCAGCACGGCCGTCCATCAGGAAGTCGGTGACACGCGGGGAACTTTAAATTAGTGAGCATGGGGGAGACCCGCCGGCTCAGTATGTGGGTCAGACAGTGATGTGGAGCCGCGGTGGGCGTTTTTGATGAGCCTTTCATCAATCAGCGTGATTACGGGGGGGGGTTGCAGGACACAATCAACTTTTACAGAGGAAGACGCCGTCTCTTCGCGAAGCTTTTGTGTCATCAGGAAGTGGAAGCTTCCACAACTTTCTCTGAAGATCGCCGTCACGCCAAACGTCACGAGCGTGACGGTGAGCCACCTGTTGGTCTGCAGCCACGTCCTCTCATCAGTCCCACATTGATGCTGGGACCTTAGAGCCGGATCTAATGAGGACGCTCACGGTGACCTCTGTAATCAGAGGCCGACCTTTGCGAGGTCCCGTTCAAGAACGCAAACATCGTTGCGAATGTCTACGCTTCACCCCGAGGTGTCACTTTGTTTCCCCGATCAGGACGCCGTTGATTTTGTTGTGAGATCCAATAACGAGACGATGACCACCTGGGGAGGTGTCGTCGCAACGCGACAAACAAACACCGGTAAACAATGAGGCCAATTTCATGAGGGGACGTTGATTTGAAAACAATCTTGGTCGGGGTTCGCCTCCGAGAGCGCAGCTGAGGTTCGGACCTGTGACATTTCAGGAACAACAAACAAACAACAAACATGCCACAGGATGCAGGCGATTGGTTCGCTTCTCACCTGCTTCCTGATATTTTACACTTAAACTCACGACGGACTCTGAACAACAGCAGCTTGTTCCTCTTCACTGTCCCTCCGATTGAAAGGCTTGTCGCTGTCTTTTGCATTTTCATGAATGGAGGCATGGGAGGAGGAGGGGGGGGTGGGGGGGTCAGCAGGGAAGACACAGCGGAGGTCACCTGACTTCCTGTTTCATGACACGCTGGAGCATTTCCAACAGGAAATTGATCCGGCGGTATCAAAAAAGGAGCATCGGAATAATAGAAACGTGGCCGTAATGGGATTAAAATGTGCTTCTCCATTGTTGCTGAAGCAGAATGAGGTATTGATTGACGAAAGCCTGCTTGCAGTGATAAACAGCTCCGCCCAGCTGAGCCGCAGCCACCTATAAATCACTCTCCTCTCTTGCTACAGTGGATTTTGTTAATGGCCTCACGATTCATGACGCCGTGTGTGGGCCGGACCTCCAGCGGCCGCGCCGGATTTGCCCCGAAGGGTTAAAAAATCAGGACTAATGTGGTCAGCGGGGGCAGTTCGAGAGAGAGAGAGAGAGAGTGAGAGAGAACAAGAGAGAGAGAGAAAGCGAGTGACAGAGAGAGCAAGAGAGAGAGAGGGGGGAGAGAGAGGGAGAGAGAGAGTGAGAGAGAGCTAGAAAGCGAGAGAGAGGGAGAGTGAGAGTGACAGAGAGAGTGACAGAGACAGCAAGAGAGAGAGAGAAAGAGAGAGAGAGTGAGAGCTAGAGAGAGAGAGAGCGAGAGAGAGAAAGAGAGTGACAGAGAGAGCAAGAGAGAGAGAGAGGGAGAGAGAGAGTGAGAGAGAGCCAGAAAGCGAGAGAGAGGGAGAGTGAGAGTGACAGAGAGAGTGACAGAGACAGCAGGAGAGAGAGAGAGAGAGAGAGAGAGAGAGCTACAGAGAGAGAGTGGGAGCTAGAGAGAGAGGGAGAGCGAGAGAGAGAGCAAGAGAGAGAGAGAGATCAAGAGAGAGCGAGAGAGAGCTAGAGATAGATAGATAGATAGATAGATAGATAGATAGATAGATAGATAGATAGATAGATAGATAGATAGATAGATAGATGCTTTGCTGCCCCTCTGTGGTAAACACCTGAATAAACATCGTGTGTTCACTGTTTACTTCCCTCGTGCGCTTTAAACACACGCACACAAACCGCAAGCGTGACTCAGCTTCAACATATCACGGATTAAAAAAAAACAACCTGATGGCAGAAAAGCGTCTCGCGCTCATTACTCATGCAGCTATTTAAAGATACATAAATATTACAAGGGAATACGTCAGCCCAGTGGCCGGCGCATGCGCAGAGCGGGGGTTGTCAGCAGGCGCACCAGGGCTCAGCTGAAGCCAGAATCGAACTACTACGATAACCTCGGTGTGAGGACGGTTCCGTGCCGGGGCAGCGGGAGCGGGGACGGCGGACAGACACGCCGGAGCTGCGTCGGGTTCACTGTCGCGGTGGGAAGGACCGAGAAGCGGAGCTTTCGGCACTTTAACGGCTCCCAAACAGTTGTCAGACTGTGCGCAGTTACTTCCTGTTGACACTGAGGCTGCCGAACAGCCTGAACTCCGGCGCGATGGAGGAAACCCGGATCTAAAGTAGGATAACCGCAACGGCCGGCAGGTAAACAGCGCGCGGCCACCGCCGGGCTCTCCGTTTGGCTCCTACATGCGTCCGCGGGGACCATGTCGCTGAGTTCGGGCGGCTGGAGCCCCAGCCCGGGCTGCGCGCCCGAGCAGCCCCCCGCCGCCCTGGCCGGACACTACGGGGCCTCGTCGCAGGCGCAGCTCGGCTGCCGCACGGTGCTCATGTCGGTTCGGGTGTCGGTGTGCCATTCTGGGATCCGGCCGCTGTGTCTTCCGGGAGCGGCCGATGAGTCACTGCGCCTGCAGCTCAGCATGGACCCGGGGAAGTCCGGGGAATTCCGGCTGGCGCTCCAGGACGGCGGCGGCGGCGGCGGCGGCGGGGGCACCGGGCGCAGCGTGGTGAGTGTCCCGTTCGGACCGGGGACCGACCTGCCGTGGCTGCGCAGGCCTCCAGGATTTAGAGCTCCCCAAAATAAACCTCTTGAAGTCGAGCAGGTCTCGGAACTCTCTGGCCTGCGACCAAGACCAGACGCGGCAGGAAAGCCCCCAGGAACCTAAAGAGTTCTCATGTTTACTGTGACTTTTACGCCTCAGTACTTTCTCTGTGAGCCTCCTACTTGAAGTTACATAAAACAGTACTTACAGTAAGTACAGTCCTACATAAAGTATCAGGATACTGACGGGGAACCCTTCACATTTAGGAGAGGACTTCAAGACACTTTGAGGGAACTGTTCTCTTTTTGTAAACCAGCGATTCTTCAACGAATTAGTGACATTTTTATGCATTTGAAGTGAAACTCAGTAGATTCTCAGCTCAACAAACCTCCTATTAATAGATTATTATGAGGAAATCGTCCCATTTTCACCAGTTGTGTAATTCCAGTCCAACAGTTCTCCACAGTGTTCATCGCCTGCGATTTATTGACCGTCCCGCTCCCTCTGAACTCCGTTTTTCTCCGCTTCGTTTCCAGACGGTGGCCGAGTTCGACCTGAGGACGGTGAACTACGAGGTGAAGTCGCCCAAGTGCCACGAGCTGAGTCTGGCGGCGCCTCCTCACGACCGCATCAGCTTCAACTTTCGCTGCGAGCAGGAGGCGCAGGAGTGGGCCACGGTGGTCATGTCGTCCCTACGAGAAGCACACAGAGGTCAGTGACCCCGCCCACCCCCCCCTCAAAACCTCCCCCCTGGATTCACGTCTTAACTGTGCGTGACGACAGTTTGACACGAGACCGTTCGGACAGAAACGCTTTTCATGACGCCGGCTCGCTTCACTCCCTCAGTGTTTTTGGGACACAGACGTGATTATACGAAGCTGATCTGGGATCATTTATGTAATAGCTCTTATTGTGAAATCTGTAAAAAAACCAAAACTCGCCGTTTTTAAGAGCCAAACATGAAGGAAAAGCCTTCTTGTCTTCCAGTAGAGTTGAATCTGTGATGTTTCTTGTTGAAACTTCGTCTGTTTGGATGTTTTTTCGACAGTTTCGCCTCAAGAAAGTGACCAGCAGCTGGTAGCTGATGGACTCCATCAACAGAGCACAATGGCTTTGCAACAAACAGGTGTGTGCGTGAGGGTGAGAGTCAGAAGGTTTGACCTTTCTCTCGCTCCTGACGTCGCGTTGCAACCCTGTCGGTCTGCTTCTGTGTCCGTCGGCTCGTCAGAGGAAACCTGCATCGAGCTGACGCGCGCCATCGAGGCCGGCGACATGCAGGCGGCGTCCGTGTGCGCCGCCACGCTGGCCCGCCAGCACACGGCGCTGAAGATCCAGCCGTCGGTCAAAGACTGTGAAGACACTGAAATAAAGTAGGGCCGTTTGTCCCCCCCCCGTTGGTTGCTGGTTTGACGTCCTGGACCGAGTGCGAGGCCTGACGTGTGCGTTTCGGTCCCGACAGTCTGACTGTGGTGGTGGAGGATTCGTCCTCGTCCTGCTGCGTCACTGTGAAAGTTTTCCCCCACATGACGACCGCTTCGCTCAAACAGCAGGTTCCTTCCTTCCGCCGAAGTTTCCCTTCTTTCATCCCCCTCTTTCCTTCCGCTAATCTTCGCGTCCTCCTTTTCGTCCCAGATGTTCCTGGAGTACGGCTTTCACCCCCGGGTGCAGCGCTGGGTGATCGGCCAGTGTTTGTGCACCGACCAGCGCTCGCTGGCCTCCTACGGCGTGCGGCAGAACGGCGACACGGCCTTCCTGTACCTGCTGTCGGCCCGCCACGCTCGCTTGACCCTCCAGGTGCTGCAGCAGGACCAGGAGAGCGCCCTCCTGCTGTGTCCCCCGGCTCCGTCCCCTCACGGCGCCCCGGGAGCCGCCGCCGCCACCGCCGCCTCTCCGAACGGGCCTGCAGCTCCGGACCAGAGGCCGTACACCACGCTGCCCTCCAGGCTCCACAGCAGCAGCAGCAGCAGCAGCTCTGGTGAGCTGTTTCACACTCTCACTGAATCAGATACAGCTCTATTTATTTCATTTCTACATTAAAATGCATGATTAGGGTGCGTGTGGATGTCACGCTGTCAGCCTGACAAAAGGGAACCACGTCCCGCACGCCACGCTTCCTCATTACTCGCCAACAAACAGCGACGCCGTGCACAACCTTTGACAGGCCATGCCGGTAGTTTCGAAGCCTTCCTGTTTACATCTGCTTTTAAAATGAACAAACGTGTTAAAAGCAGAAGTCTGAACGAAGATTCGCTTCAGTTTTGAGCAGATCTTTTGTCCCCCGAACTCTTCAGGTGGCTCAAAGAGGCCGAGCGGCATCGAAATCCGGGATCTGATCAACTTGGAGATGCCGGAGCTCAGTGAGGCGCTGAGCTCCAAGCCGGCGTCCTCCCAGGTGACGGCGCACTGACGGGACACCGGCGCAGCTCCTTCCTGTTCTTTTCAGTATAAAATGAGACTGACGGCCACAAAAATGGTGTTTCAGGGCTGGTCGTGTCCGTCTTGCACCTACATCAACAAGCCGACGCGGCCGGGCTGCGAGATCTGCAGCACCAACCGGCCCGAGAGCTACGTGGTCCCCGGCGGGTACCGACCCGACGCGCTGGAGCTGCGGCGCCTCCAGCAGGAGAAGGAGGCCATCAGGCAGTACCAGCAGGTACGGCGCCAACGCAGCCACAGCCGACAACGCAGCAGCGCCTTAAATCGACACTTAGCGAGCGATAAACGAAGTTAGAGACAGGGAGGGAGCGTCCAGTCGCAAACACAGACACCGGCCAAAGTTTGGCGGATTTAAAAGGAGAAAAATATCCAAATATTACGGATTGAACGCTGAGGATTGGGTCCAAGGTTTCAGACTCGTTCCGGCTGACTCTCTTCTCTTCTGTCTCTGTTTTTTTGAAGGAGAAAGGGAGAAGAGAGGTGCTGAGGAGTGCTGGCCATCAAAACAACCCACTCCTGTATAACCTGGACCAGGACTACTGAACACACACACACACAGGCACATGGACACTCCAGAGAAGCAACTTTAACACTCACGATCATGACGCCAGACGATCAACTTTAGGACACGGAAGGAATCCTCGTTTAGACGCCGACCTGGAAGCATCGAAACATCGTATTTCTGCCAATGTTTCTCGGACTGTTTGCACTGGTTCGCCTCGTTCTGCTCCGTTTTGGCCAAAGAAGAAGCGCTCGCGGTATCAAAGCTCAGACTCTCGCACTCCCGCAGTAGATGGAAAGAAAAACGGAGCGATAACCTGTCGAAGGTGTCGCTCGGATAAAGATCAGGCTCATGTGATGAAGGGTTGATATGGAGGAAGTTCCGATAGGAACTTTAAAAGAGCGAGCGTCTCTAAATTGAATGTACAAATCAATGATTTTGCACTTTGAGTGTAAATATTGTGTGAAAATAAAATGTTGAAGTGTGTCTGCAGGTGTTGTGTGTGTCGGTGGATGTTTTCAGGCTTGAACAAGCCTCCGTTAACACGCGTTTAACTCTTCACCCGCGCTTCACCGCTTCCTCCCCCGCCAGGCGAGGGAGGCGGAGCGCCGGGAGAACTTCGCTCGGCTGGTGATGATGGACGGTCAGGACCTGGTGCCCAACCCGGAGCCCGTGGACTGCCGCATCTGCTACGTGGACCTGCAGCCAGGAGAGGGCGTGCTGCTCAGGGAGTGTCTCCACTGTTTCTGCAGGTGAGCTGGACGAGCGGCGGGGTTTGTTTGTTTTTTTTAACGGCGCGGCGGGACGCAGAGCTCACACGTGTGTCCTGCGTGTCTGTCCAGGGAGTGTCTCCGCTCGGTCATCATGCTGAGCGAGGAGCCGGAGGTGTCCTGTCCCTACCGAGACGACACCTACTCCTGCGCCCGCTCGCTGCAGGAGAGGGAGATCAGAGCGGTGAGTGACTCTTCCTCCTCCTCTTCCTCCTCCTCCTCCTCCTCCTCCTCCTGTTGACCAGCTCTCCTGGGCTTCCCAGCTGGTGCCAGCAGAGGAGTACGAGCGCTGGCTGCAGCGCGGCCTCTCGGTGGCCGAGTCGCGCTGCGAGGGCAGCTACCACTGCGCCACCCCGGACTGCCTGGGCTGGTGCGTGTACGAGGACACCGTCAACGTCTTCCACTGTCCGGTGTGCAGGAAGCACAACTGTCTGATATGCAAGGTAGACAAACGTCCATCGTAGAAATGACTCCTTGAGAGAGAAGAAGATGAAACCACGATGTTCGGCTGCTCTTTATTGACCTTGTTTCCCACTTCTGATTTAAATATCTGCTTCTTCTCTGTTTTTGTTTACTCTTCCGTCTCCTCAGTCCATCCACGAGGGAATGAACTGTAAACAATACCAAGACGACCTGGCAGCTCGCGCTATAAACGACTCTGCCGCAAGAAGAACGACGCATCTCCTCAAAGTGGGTTTGCAAGACCCCCGAATGTGTTCTCTGGGAGTTGTTTTAGCGGTTTTTGGGAAGGGATCTAAAGCAGGCACGCCGGCGAGTGATGTGATCGGACACAACGACGTCTTTGTGCCGCTCTCACGCGCTCTCTTTCTTCTCTCCCCGGCCGACAAACAGACTCTTGTGCAGTCGGGCGAGGCCATGCATTGTCCCCAGTGTGGCATCATCGTGCAGAAGAGGGACGGATGCGACTGGCTGCGCTGCACCGTCTGTCACACCGAGATCTGCTGGGTGACCAGAGGGCCCCGCTGGGGGCCGAGGGTAAGGAAGCGTCCGTTGGCTGCCCGTTCCGGCCGCCCCGAATGCGGCAGATTTAAACTCCAGCGTGTGAATCTTGTGCTCTCTCCTCCTGAAGGGTCCCGGAGACACCAGCGGAGGATGTCGCTGCAACGTCAACAAACAAAAATGTCACCCCAAATGCCAAAACTGCCACTGAGGCCGCCGTGAACTTACTCCAAAAGCTCGTTAACGAGTTTTAATTCAGGCTGATTCAAAACCGACTTCGCAGGACTGAGACGAACTTGTCTTCTCGTGTTTCTCTTTCCTTTCACTTGCCTCCTTTTGATTTCGACCGTCGTCACAGTAACACACAATATTTCAGCCTTAACTGTTACAGAAGACTGTTATCGCGTTAAAGACGGATCAGCGCGGCAGGAGCAGAGTATTACCTTATGAATGGTGCCTTTTATGTTGGAGTTGCACCGCAGAAGTGGCAATACGGGTGTGTTTTGTTCCGTCGTTGCACAAGTGACATACCTGCTTGTATTACATGAGACTGAAGTGGCCTTATTACGACTGACGAGAGGCGTCGCGGGGTGTTTTTGACTTGAGTTTTTTTTCCATAAAATGTGACTAAAGGGTGTTGTTGACGTGCAGCAGCGTCCGTCGTGCGTCCCGACTGCGGATTCGCCAAAGAGCTTCGCAATAAATCGAGTGTCGGCGTGAGGCGTCCGAGCGGAACGGGAGAAGCCGCTCACGTGTTTCTGTTTGACAAGAAGAGCAGAGGTCACCAGGCAGTGTTTATATTTCACCGCTGACCAGAAGAGTATTTGACAGCGGCTCGCGGTGTCGCAGGCAAAGTCTGTTTGTTGATAATCAAACGTAAAAATGACAATTTTTCCCGTAAAGCGACGCACGTTTGCGCATATTCGCGATGAGCTGGAAGCTGAGGAGCTTGCAGATAACAGGTCGCTTTTGTGATCCTCTGTGTTTATTACCTCTTTTCTTGTCTGTGGAAGCTTTATTACTGTCCAGTTCGTGGAAGTGTTGATGCACAATCTGTTCACGGGAAGAAGAGCGTTGGCCTGACTCCTCGACGACACTACTGCCCCCCCCACCCCCACCTGAAAAGCCATGACTGGGTCCTCACTGTTACTTGTGTTTGCGTGTCAGCACTGAGCTGCTGTCCTGTTGTGCCTTAATTATAAATAAAAAAAAAACCTTTCAAGCAGAAAGAAAAGCGCTCTTGTGTCTTCAAGAACTGAGGAGAAGCTCCATGGAGATTCAGTGTCCACATGCAGAGTCAGCATGAAGCGCCTCTCACAGGCTCCGCCCACTTTTCCCTCCCCTGTTTCCTTTTTTTTAAACAGAACATTGTAGCCCCGTAAATGTACTCGATGTACAGCCAAGAAGTTTTTGAATTCGCAGATGTACCAGAAGCTGGTGGAGGCCCTTCACAGAGAGATTATCAGACACGAAAAACTCGACAAAAAACTTCATTTTGTAGCGGTTAAATTCTTCATCGTGACAGTTATTCACCTGCAACATCAGAACAGGTTGTGGTGTTCACAGAAAAACACTGAAAAACGGCTGAGATGAGATTAAAAAGCATTTTAATTGAAGTGTACATCAGCAAAAATTAGGACAAAGTTTGTGAGTTGTTGTGTTTATTTTCATTTTTGTCCAAATTAGTCGGATAGATGTAAAGAAAACGAGGGAAAATAGAAATGAATAAACATAGCGATTATTCTCTCTCGTGTGTCGTCCTGCCTCCCAGTATTCACAGTCTGGTGTTTGAATTAACTCTACCACTAATTATTTTTTGGGTATTTTTATATTATCGACACTCTTACTCACTTCAGAAGATGAACCTGTCTTTATTTGACTTCATTTCATTTGTACTATTAAATTCTCTCGTCGCTCTTTGTTCTCTGGATGTTGCAGTGACTTTTCAGGGGGTTGTTGGTCTTTGTTTCCCACATTTGTGAATGATTTTCGCAGAGATTCGCCGCCGCGGCCAGCAGCGCCTCTCCGAGCACGTTTTGTAAGGCTTTCAGACGGGGCTGCTCAAATTTCACACCTCCACCGCCCGCTGCCGGCCGGGGAGGGCGGAGTCGAAGCTCCCCAGACAGCTGCACGCACAGGCACGGCTCCGGTTTCTCCGCCGTGGTTCCTGCTGGAGTGAGGCCGGTCAGAGAGGAGAGGGGCGGAGGATCTCTGTGCCATCGGATTATCAACGATTAACACTGCCAGTGCAGCGGCAGCATCAGCGGCTTGACACGGTGAGTAAAGCCGCCGGGCTTCCTCCGTCGACGCGGTGCATCGCGCGGCTTTTACCGCCCGCTGCTGCGCCTTTTAACCGGGGCTCCTTCGGGCTGCAGCTCGTCGCGCTTGCAGCGAGCATGTGCAGCTTTCTCCTGCCGCTTTGTGCCGAATGATTGAAGTCATTTCATGCGAGTTTACTTTGCATTTCTGTCACGGAGGCGCTCAGACAAACGGTCCTCCCGCAGGATTCCTGTGGGATTAAAAAAAAAAGCCTTATTTGTGGGTAATTTCCATTCATTTAATTAGAAATTAATCGCAGCCCTGGTTTGAATAATCTGATTTAATGTTTTCAACCCACCTGCTTTATGTTTAAATTTGTATAGATGAAATCTAAAGTTTCAGGGGTGGGTTGGGATCGTTTCCAGTGGGGGCGGAGTGAACATCGGGACCCAAAAGTTAAACTTGAGAAGAGGAGGGGTCTCCCAGCGACGCCCCCAATTCTTCACTGGAAAAAGACTCCGCTTGATTTACGACTTTTACACCCACAAGTTTTGAATGAGTTTGGAAAAGAAGTAAAGAGAAATTCAAACCAGAATCTGGGGTCCAAAGTAGGAGGGGACATAAAAAAATGACTTGGCTTTTAGGGGCATTTTGAGCCTTTCTCTGTCTCCACCTCAGTCGGTGTTAATCTCATCGGCTGCCTTCATCAGCACATTGATCCTGTCTTCCTCTGTGCCTCCATCAGACACCAGCACTTCTCTCTCTCTCGTCACGATGGCTCAAACCGAGGGCAAGTTCGACTTCGCCATCGACCGAGGCGGCACCTTCACCGACGTGTTCGCCCGGCTGCCCGACGGCCGCGAGAGGGTCCTCAAGCTGCTGTCCCGGGACCCCCAGAACTACAAGGACGCTCCCACGGAGGGGATCCGCAGAGTCCTGGAGGAGGTGGGCCTGAGGGAGGAGCGCCGCATCGGAGGCCGAACGCTCCAGCCGCGAAACCCTCACATCTCCGTGTGTCCGACAGGAAACGGGGCGGGCGTTCCCGCGCGACCAGCCCGTCGACACCTCTCTGATCGGCTGGATCAGGATGGGCACCACCGTGGCGACCAACGCGCTGCTGGAGCGGGAGGGCGAGCGGACGGCTCTGCTGGTCACCAAGGGATTCAAGGACCTGCTGCACATCGGCACCCAGGCCCGGCCCAAGCTGTTCGACGTGGTGCGTGCTGCGTTCGACGGCAAACGTGTCGTTACTCGCCACTCTGATGTTGGACGTGAAGTTTGTGTCGGTTTAGTTATTATCTTGACACGGGGGGGGGGGGGGGGGGGGGGG
>JASSRZ010000002.1:5436342-5451486 GCA_032164315.1 Malacoctenus gilli
TCCCCCCCCTTTCTCAGGCAGTACAGGTGATTCTCTGGAGGTGTGCAGGGAGCTGGATCTGCAGCAGGTGGAGAAAGACCTGCGCGGCGTTCTGTCGCGCGGCATCACCAGCGTGGCCGTGCTGCTGCTGCATTCCTACACGTGAGCCGCCGCTCCGCATGTTTCCTCTCTCCATTCCCGATCTTCAGTCGTCTCCCGCCGCCCGACTCTCCTCTCCGGGCCTCCGCACCTCCGTCCGCTCGCTCCTTCCCCGAGTGTTTGCTTTTATTCGTCTCTTTAGCGTCCTTTTGTCTCTGTGCACACGTTGCATGTCAGTGGCGTGTGGTGTCCGGTGACACGTGACTCACTGGGTGGAAGTTCATGTTTTGTTTGAGGCCCTTTTTTTTTTTAAATCCTCCTCCCCCTGCAGGAGAGTCGACTCCTACTTGCGCTGTTCAATCATTTCTAGTCGCAGGACGACTGCAGAGTTTGATTCGCTCCAGTAAAAAAGTCCAACATCGACATTTACTTTCCATTTAGTGGGTTAAAATGTCATGTGACGCCTTCAAGTCTACAAACGGACTAATGTTCAGTCTGTGACCCTCTGTCTGTGCTTCAGGTGGTCCGCTCATGAGCGTGCGGTGGGCTCCCTGGCCCACCGTCTGGGCTTCACGCAGGTGTCGCTGTCCAGCGAGGTCATGCCGATGGTGCGCGCGGTCCCCCGCGGCTACACGGTGTGCGCCGACGCCTACCTCACCCCCAAGATCCGTCAGTACCTGAAGGGCTTCACCGCAGGCTTCAAGGGGGGGCTGAAGGTGTGTTCGGCGGAGGACGAAGATATGACGCATTCATTCATTCATTCACGTCAAGTTTGTTCCACAATTACTTCAAGAATTTGAGGTTTAACTTATTTCAAGTCAAAAACATCTTTCCAGACTAGAAGTGAACAATTGTTCACTTGTTTCATCGAGAAAGCAGCAAGTTTCAGGTTTTTCTGACCTTCGAACGCACTTCCTGCTCCGACCTGATATCAGGAACGTTTGGCTTTCCGTCCTCAGGACGTGGACGTCTTGTTCATGCAGTCGGACGGCGGTCTGACCCCCATGGAGCAGTTCTGCGGCTCGCGGGCCGTCCTGTCCGGCCCGGCGGGGGGCGTGGTGGGATACGCCATCACCTCCTACAGCCAGACGGAGAAGAAACCCGTGATCGGCTTCGACATGGGCGGTGAGCAGCTCCTGCGTCCAAAGAAGTACTTTTACTCGCAAGGTTTGTGTGATACACTCCTGAGCGCGCTCGGGCTCCCTTTTCAGGAACCTCCACCGACGTGAGTCGCTACGCGGGCCAGTACGAACACGTGTTCGAGGCGACCACGGCCGGAGTCACCCTGCAGGCGCCGCAGCTGGACATCAACACGGTGGCAGCGGGCGGAGGGTCCCGACTCTTCTTCAGGCACGTCCGTCTGTTGAATGAGTGACACATTTTTGAGGGCGTGTCTGCGTTGCTTCTTCGCTGTTTTAAGTAAATATTAACAGCGGCGACGTCTCGATGTTTTGTGTACGTTGTGTTTCCTGCGCGGTGTGAACTGAGAGGACGGCTGCGAATGAGTCCTGTGGTTCCTGAAGCATCGCGGACTCATTCAGTCATGTTGTCGTCTGACTTTTTAGATCCGGGATGTTTATCGTCGGACCCGAGTCCGCAGGTGCTCATCCAGGACCAGCCTGCTACAGAAAAGGTGACAAAGTCTGTTGAAAGTCCTTTTCAGCCCTCTGAGGGCCTCACTGTTCCCTCCTTCGCACCTACGACAGACAGTTCGCTTTTCAGACCTCTCTGCAAACTGTCCACCGGCGTTCCTGTGCGTTCACCCGGCCGGGCCTCGACTCTCGTTTCGTAATCCGATTTTTCTGCGCGAAGGGTGAAACTGGCTCCGGCAGAGGATGATGTAACACGGAGGAGTCCGTCGGGGCTCTAATGTGCTCAGACAGGCTGAAACCCGAGCGAGCGTCTTTGTTAGAGTCCAGTTCGAACCCCGTGGAGACTTTCCAACGTCTCCTTGACACAGGAACCCGACGAAGGTTGCGTTTACAATGTGTGTTTATGAGAATCCTTCTTGTTTGTGTTGTTTTTGCCTCCAGGCGGTCCGCTGACAGTGACGGATGCCAACTTGGCCCTCGGCCGCCTCCTCCCTTCGTTCTTCCCGAAGATCTTCGGACCGGGAGAGAACGAGCCGCTGTCGTTGGAGGAGACCACGAAGCATTTCCGCCACCTGACCTCCGAGATCAACCACTTCCTGTCTTCCAACCAATCACAGGCAAGGGCCTTCGCTGAGCATGTTTCCTAAGAACCTGTCGAGCAACGAGAATGAAGCTGAATCGTGTGTTTCTGTTGAAGGCGAGCGCCAACGGCGCCGGCCACTCGGACCGGAGCAGGGCGCCGCACGGCCAGTCCAAGATGAGCCTGGAGGAGGTGGCAATGGGCTTCATTCGCGTTGCCAATGAGGCCATGTGTCGGCCAATCAGAGCTCTCACACAGGTACTCGGGCATCAAACTGTTTCCTGTTGTCGTTTTCCACACTTTATCCGGTCTTCATCGGTTTCCTGTCGTTCTCCTCCTCTGGCGCCCCCCTCAGGCCAAAGGTCACGACACATCTCAGCATGTGCTGGCGTGTTTCGGGGGTGCGGGGGGCCAACACGCGTGTGCCATCGCACGAGCTCTGGGCATGAAGACCGTCTTCATCCATAAGTGAGTGTGAAGCGCTCCTCCGCCGCCTCCTGTTTGCGCCGCTCCGGGAGCAGCTGGGCTGACGCTCCGCCCCGCCTCTCAGGTACAGCGGCGTGCTGTCGGCCTACGGTCTGGCTCTGGCCGACGTGGTGGAGGAGGTGCAGGAGCCGTGCTCGCTGCAGTACGACCAGCGCTCTTTCGGCGAGCTGGACCGGCGGGTGGAGCAGCTCACCAAGCGCTGCTGCGACACGCTCGCCGCGCGCGACTTCACCAGGTGAGAACCGGGAAGCTGAATGGGTTTCCCTGACACCTCCACCTGTTGCGCTCCGCCTACAGTTTTTCTGTCGTTCCAGCGGCCAGATCACGACCGAGGTTTTCCTGCACCTGCGTTACGAAGGCACCGACTGCGCCCTCATGGTCACCGCCGCCGGTTTTCCTCGCAACGCCCACTCCTGCCGATCCGGCGACTTCCGCAGCGCCTTCACCAAACGGTTTCCTCTTCTTCTTGTGTTCTGAAATGCATGAAGCCAGTTTGGAGATTTCTTGAAGTCCCTCCAGGCGTTTTATTCCCAGCTGCTGGACTTACAGGCGTTCCTTCTCCCTTGCATTTTGTCTGCAGCTACCTGAAGGAGTTCGGCTTCACCATCCCAGACAGGCCCATCATGGTGGACGACATCAGAGTGAGGGGTTGTGGGAAATCGGGCATCAAGTCCGTCTACAGGGCCAAGACGGGGCAGAGGCAGGCCAAGCCGGTCACGGTAGGGAAACCAGAGTCACGCCGGACTTGACCTCACTGAGCTTCTGAGGATGATGACGGACGGGTCTGATCTGTCGCTACCAGATGACGAAGTGCTACTTCGAGGGCGGTTACCTGGACACCGGCGTGTACCTGTGGGAGGAGCTTCCATGTGGCCACAGCGTCCAAGGTCCGGCCATCATCATCGACAAAAACAGGCAGGTCTTCGAATTTACGTGTCTGAAAGAAAGTGGCATTTTCCGGTCAAATATCGCCCCCTAGTGTAATGTTTGATGCACTGCCCCCTCTCGCAGCACCATCCTCGTGGAGCCCAGCTGTGAGGCTCAACTGACCGAAGCCGGCGACGTTTGCATGACGGTGGGCTCGGACCCTCACTGCGCTCTGGGAACGGAGCTCAACACGGTGCAGCTCTCCATCTTCTCGCATCGCTTCATGAGCATCGCAGGTAACGCGGAGGGGAAGAAGAAGAAGAAGAAGAAGAAGAAGAAGAAGGAGGAAGCGGCGAGGTGTCTCTGGCGTCGTTTGGTCACGTCTGTTCGCTTGCGGCCCCACAGAGCAGATGGGCCGAGTCCTCCAGAGGACCTCCATCTCCACCAACATCAAGGAGCGGCTGGACTTCTCCTGCGCCGTGTTCGGCCCCGACGGAGGGCTGGTGTCCAACGCGCCGCACATCCCCGTGCACCTGGGCGCCATGCAGGAGACGGTCCAGTACCAGGTGAGGAGACGCAGCCTGCGGTGCCGGAAGCGACCCGCAAGGGGGCAGCAAAACGTCAATCGTTGTGCCGTCTCTCCTCAGATTAAAGCGCTGGGAAACAAGCTGAAAGAGGGAGACGTGATTCTGAGCAACCACCCGTGCGCGGGCGGAAGTCACCTCCCAGACCTGACCGTCATCACGCCGGTCCGTGCCGACCTCCTCTGCAGCGTCTCGCGTCTCTCCTCTCTTCGTCTCTCCTCATCCTCCTCCTTTTTTCTCTCCTCTTCTTCGCAGGTTTTCAGGAAAGGAGTGAGCAGTCCCGTCTTCTTCGTGGCCAGCAGGGGGCACCACGCGGACATCGGAGGCATCACTCCGGGCTCCATGCCGCCGCACTCCACTTCTCTGCAGCAAGAGGGCGCTGTCTTCGTTTCTTTCAAGCTGGTGACTGGTGGGATCTTCCAGGAAGAGGGTGAAGAACTTTATTGACTTTTAGGTTTATTGTTTATCTTTCAACATCGAGATGCATTTCTGGGTTTCCCACCTGGCGCTTCCCAGTAAACGTCTCCGTGTCCTTCCTCCCGCCGTCCCCCGTCTCCGTCAGCTGTGACCGAGGCTCTGATGGCTCCGGCTCAGCACCCCGACTGCTCCGGGACTCGCAATCTTCACGACAACCTGTCCGACCTGCGAGCTCAGGTGGCGGCCAACCAGCGGGGCAGCCAGCTGGTGGGAGAGCTGATCGACAGCTACGGGCTGGCCGTGGTCCAGGCCTACATGGGCTACATTCAGGTATCTGCCGGGAGGGGGGGGGCGAGTTGAAAGCGCTCCCAGAGTGCGCTGGTGCGTCGGGAGGTTCACCGACGGCGTGGCCGCCGTGTGCTGCAGAGCAACGCCGAGCTGGCGGTGAGGGACATGCTGAGAGACTTCGCGCGTCGCCGGCGGCAACAGACGGGCTCTCTGGACGTGGAGTCGGAGGATTTCATGGATGACGGGACGGCAATCCGGCTGCGGGTTCAGATCAACGAAGACGAAGTACGCGCGGATAATCTCCTTAAATACTCAATACGAGCCCCCCTGAGTACTTCATCAGTACTTTAACCCTTTCATCTCGCAGGGCAGCGCCGTGTTTGACTTCAGCGGGACGGGGACGGAGGTGTGGGGGAACTGCAACGCGCCGCGGGCCATCACGCTCTCCGCGCTCATCTACTGCCTGCGCTGCATGGTGGGACAGGACATCCCGCTGAACCAGGTGACGGACGCTCAGTCGGCAGGAAAACGTTTGTTTTGATGGAATCGAAGTATTTTTATTTCGTTATTCGAAGGCTCAGAATCTGTTTGTGTCCCTAAGAGCCTAAATCTGCGTGAACTGGTGTTATTAATCGGCGTGGTGCGATATTTTTCCGACTTCAGGGCTGCCTCGCTCCCATCCGGGTCATCATCCCGCCCGGCTCCATCCTGCAGCCGTCCAAGAACGCGGCGGTGGTCGGCGGCAACGTGCTGACGTCGCAGAGAGTGGTCGACGTGATATTCAAGGCGTTCGAGGTGTGCGCCGCCTCGCAGGTAAGAAGCATACGCCAGTCGGAAGAGACGCGATCATGTCCAGGAAGACGAGACCGGCGTGTTCAGGCGGTTTGTCCTCCTCCCATCAGGGCTGCATGAACAACATCTCCTTTGGCAGCGAGAAGATTGGGTACTACGAGACCGTCGCTGGGGGGGCCGGCGCCGGACCGGGCTGGAACGGGCGGAGCGGCGTCCACAGTCACATGACCAACACCCGCATCACTGACCCCGAGATTCTGGAGAAGAGGTGAGTCGCGATCGAGCGAGGAGGAAGTCCCCTCCTCATCGTCTGACCCCCTGCGTCACCGCCGCCGCCGTCGCCGCTCTGGTTTTCCAGGTATCCCGTCATCCTGGAGACGTTCTCGCTCAGGCCGGGTTCAGGGGGGGCCGGGAAGCACCGCGGGGGGGACGGAGTCATCCGAAAGCTCCTCTTCAGAAACAAAGTCGTCCTGTCGGTGCTGACGGAGAGGAGGTCCACCCGCCCCTACGGCCTCCTGGGTAATCTGTCGCCTGAAAGTCTCATATTTTATCAGCAGTCTGTTTGATAATGAAGTGGCTCCTCCTGTCAGGGGGGGAGGACGGTGCCGCCGGGCTGAACCTGCTCCAGCGGGCCGACGGGAGAGTCCTGAACCTGGGGGCCAAAACCAGCGTCAGCCTGCAGGCCGGGGTGAGACGGCGCCGTCGCACAGATCAGCCAGAACTCGGAAGAACCAGAACTTTAAAGCGGTATTGTTCGTGTTTTGCGCGTCTCGCCCCCTACAGGACATGTTCTGCCTCTACACGCCGGGAGGCGGCGGCTACGGCAAGGAGGACGACCCGAACAGCCGACCTCAGACCAAACGCAGGCGCCTGAACGAGACCTTCCCGGAGCGCGGCAGCGTCTTCGAGTACCGGATGGCGCAGGAGGGGGTGTGACCGGAGACGGGTCGCGGGTGGAAACGACGGCGGGCTCGGACGCCGATCGAGCAGACAGAGGTGGGATGGTGCTTTAAGGACGAAGAAAAACCAGCAGTTTAACCGGAAAAGTCCGAGAAATAAAGACTGAAGAAAGAGCAGCAAAGTTTTTACTTGAAGGCCTTGAACATCCGACCAGGAAGATTTTGCTCATTGAGACTCAGATTGTTCTCTAAACTCAGAATTCCTTCTTTTTGGAATTTTTTTGGCAATTCTCTATTCAACTTCACGTTAAACGAGTGTTTTAGTCTAAAAAAGTTCGTTTCATAAAACTTTTCATCTTCTTTGAAAACATTCGGAACACAAACTGCTAGAAAAAAGGATTCTCTCAGGTTCCAAACACAGTTTTTAGCTCCACAACTGAGTCTCGTGAGAACATTTCCAAGATATTTACTGACCTCAGTTTTTATTCTTTACGTGTATAAAACCTTCATCGCTCTCTGGAGCCGTCGGCGTTCTGCTCGGCCGATCCCGTCGTTTTTCCTCCCGTTTTCTGTGTTAAACGTCGTCTTTTGCAGTCGCTCTTATTCAGCACCTAAATCAAGGTGAACAGTTCCAAGTCGTTATGACGCTCGAAGCATTAATACAGAGAATTTGAATGAAGCAGATGTCAGATTAGAAAATAAACGCCGTCTCCTGTTCTGACCAAACTTTACAGACAAAAATCTCCAATTCTGTAACTTTTTTGTGTATTTTTCTCAAGTAAAAGACGTTTTTTTTTTAGGTTTTAACCAAAATTCAAGTAAATAAAGCAGCTGAGGAACCATGTATTCATCTCTGCATCTTCTTGACGTCCTCGTTGATAAATAAACCCAATTTCAGCGGAGAGTTTGTTGGTGACACACAGTTTAAACACACAAACCAACAAATTCATGGTAGTCACAACCAGGGCTGTTTGCGTGTTTGTTTTGGGGGTGGGAGGAGCAGGGACAAGGCGACTATGTAAAGCGCTGCACCCCCTCCCCTTCCCCCCCCCCCTCCCCCTCACTTGGGGTCAGGAGTGGCCCGAGCAGGAAGGACAGTGAGGGACTGCAGGCATGCGCGGGCTGCAGATAAAGAGATAGGAGCCACCGCGGGAGGGAGCAGCGGGGGGCCGTCAGCCGAGTGGCGATGTAAATCAGCTGCGTGGGCACGCCGGGGACATGCAGCAGAGGGTCTGTGGATTCGATGTGGGGGGGTGGGGGGGGGGGGAGCGCTTATTCATGCATCACAGTCCTGGAGGATCCAAACCTTTTACGGGACCGTCAGGGTACTTTTGACCAGCAGGGAGTCCGGAAACTTCCGACACCTGGAAACCAAAATTAAATGAAAAGCACAGAGCAAAAAGGGGCAAATTAAGCCAGAAAAGCACCAAAATAAAGTGACTTTTTTCCACCTATTTCACCTCCAAACTTTCAGAAATAATCATTCCAGTTAAATAGTGGAAGAAACCACTTTTATTGCTCTTTTTGGTACCATCCACAAGATTTAACAAGAAATTTCAACCCCCAAAAAACTGACAAAATATTCACTCTATTTACAGGCAGTTGGCTTCGTAGTTCGAGTACAATGAAGTAGTGCAAATAACCAGCAGCGCCAAGTCTGGGCTCAGGAGACTCGTCGCAGTTTGAGGTAGAAACCACAAATAGTTCCTGAACTAAACTCCTCCTGCAGCATCTGTCAGTATATTTACCCTGAATATTGATGAAACTAAAGGATGTGATGAGTTTTGAGGCAGTACTCTGATTTACTTCCAAGTAATGTGAATTAAAAACAGTAAACGGCGAGGATATTTACACAAATCGATACAAAAATCGACATTTAGACCCGATAAATCGCTCGCGAGCTGCCGCAATCGAACCTCGACCACAGCTGGCAGAACGAACTGCAAAACTTTGTTTGTTGTGGCTCCGCACACAGCTGTAAATACAGTACATTCAGCTGTCAGTGAAACATTCAAAAGCAACTGTAAGAAATCACACGTCCACTAAACAGTGCAAATAACTCCGAAAGGCAAAGAGCTCGTGGACGTACGGTAGTTTGACTGAAACACTGAGGTAGACGCCAGTTTAGTTGTACAGTTTTAAAAGGTAGTTGGTGTGTTTCAATGAAACCACGAAATACTCCACAAGCTGAGAAACAAAGTATTTGTACACAAATAAAAACAATGATGCTTCGACGCGGCGTGCGGCTCGGCGAGCGTTTGGTGGTCGTTCAGTCTCAAGAAGCTGCAGCAGGTCTGGTTTGTGCGTCGGTGGTCCAGCGGGACTCAGTACTGGTGGTACTTGTTGAGGCCCCCCCCGCCGTACTGGCCGGGCGGGGGCTGGTACGAGGTCTGAGCGGCGGGCAGCAGGGCGTCGAACACGCTCTTGTTGGGGGGCACCGACTGCAGCATGTTGTCCAGGTCCATGATCAGGGCGGGGCTTTGGAGCTGCCTGTGGGGGAGGAGGGGCCAGTAGCCGTGGCCCAGGAAGTGACCCGTCGGGGACCTGCTGTACCCGTACAGGGGGAGTCCGCCATGCAGCGCCATGAGAGGGTTCCCTCCGAAGCGCATGCTGGGCGGGGCCACCGCGTTGGGCGGGGCGTATTTGGTGTAGGAGGTGGGCAGCTCCCAGGGAGGCGGGCACGCCTCCCGCCTGGCCGATTTGTGCAACGGCTCCATGTGGCCGTCGTAGCCGCTGGTCCGGGCCTCGCCGTCGGGGGAAACGCGCTTCCCGGAGGCCACCGCCTTCCACTCCTCGTCCGAGGAAGAGGGGGGGCTGGCAGAGCTCGCCGAGGCGCTGTGACCGGACGAGGCGTAGCACGGCCGAGGGGGCTCCGCCTCGAACCTGCAATTCCTGCTCGCCGCGTCCGCCACCTCCTCTGGAGCGGCGGGCGGCTGCAGGCTGTGGAGCAGAGATTCGATGGCGAAGGACGAGTCCAGCTTGGGGTGGGCGGCGGCGTCGTCCTGCACCGGCGCCGGGTTCGCGGGCGGTGCCGGCGGCTGCGGCTGCGGGGCCGCGGGCGGCGGGCGGCACTGCGGCTCGGGCACGTGTCCCTGCATGATGTAGGGCGCCAGGTCCTGCGCGAAGATGGTCTCGTCCTGGCGCGACACGGCCGTGTTCTGCCGCTTCAGCAGCTCCAGAGGGACGCGCTTCAGCTCCACCATCCAGAAGTTGCCTTTGCCCTGAGGTTTGCAGGGATCCTTCAGCACCTAGGGAGGAAATCGCAGCGTTGTTGGGCGGAGGGGCAAAAAATATCCGCTGGATTTGCACAACTTGAGCGATTATTTTCAGCGTTTTAGGGTCCAAACCTTGACGAAGCAGTCGTATGACGAGAGGTTGTGTCGCACCGAGTCGCGCCAGCCTTTGTAGTTTCCATTGAAAAATGGGAAAAGGCTGCTGATTTCCTTGAGGATCTGCAAAAAAAGCAGGAGTACAGCGATTCGATCCGTTAATGAATCAATCATTCCAACATTTAGATGGTTTCCTTTCAAAACCAGCTCCGATTGCGTTCAAAGTTTCGTTCCCTGATCCGTGTGGCGAAAAACAGCCGTGAAGTAGCGCAGAGATTTCCCCGAGTTTGTGGTATTAAAGTATTCGCAGCCAAATGAAGCCCTACTGTATCTTATCACTGCAGCTGATACAGAGCAGAGTCTGGTTTCACTGCGGGTCAGCTTATCAAACACACACACCGAGTGAGGAGCAGCAGTCACCCCGGTGTCACCCAGCAGTGGCCCTTCAGTTTAAAAATCGAACTAGAGATGCTTCGTTGTTTGTCCTGCGCAAAACGCGCGTCATCTTCATTCACAGGTTTGAAACAAAGTGTGATCCGGAGCGTCTCCGTGCGTAAAAACAGGCCACGCAAAGCGGCACAGAGCGAAAACGCCTCCGTAGTTTTGCGCGCGAGTGCAAAAGCGTAACTGAGATTCGAGAGTTACCTCAGACAGCGTCAGCTTCTTCTGCGGGGACCTCTGAATGACCATGGCGATCATGGCCAGGTAGGAGTACGGAGGTTTGGGGTACCGCTGGTAGTTCTTCTTCTTCCCGGCTCCGCGGCCACACGGTTCCCCGGTGGTTGGTTCCTGGCTGCCGCGCTCGTCCTCGCCAGCCCGGCGCGAAAGACCAAGTGAAACCGCGTCTGCCATCGACTCGGAGCCGCCGTGGATGCTGTCGATGTGCGGCAGCTGCTGTGGAGCCATCTGAGGCGAGCGGCGTGGCTGGGGTTGGGCGGGCGAGCTGCGCGCTACGCCGCTGAGGGGAGGACTCCGCTGCGCATCTGTGTGGAAGTCAAGGTGATGGCTGCGCGTCCCTCCGAGGTGGGGCGACGCGGCTGGAGCCAAGACGCTCTGCTCCTGCCGACGTTTTGTCATGTAGATGATCATCTCCAAGAGGGGGAGGAGGGGGCGGCCTGAAGGATCGGACAAGAGCAGGGGAAGGGGCGGCGGCGGGGGCAGAGAGTTGGTCTGTAACTTCCAGCAGACCGCTGGCTCCAGCTGCACTATTTGAAGAGCAAACAATTAACAGTTTCATGTAAATCCTGCTGCGTAATCGAGGGGAGAATGAGGCGTTATCTGAAAGCAGATCTGCTCCGCGCCCTGGGGGGGGCTGGGCGGGTGCGGGAAGAATCGGGGCCGAGGAGGAGGAAAAAGACGGGGAGACCTGGGGGGAAAAACCCCTCCTTGATAAATTCAACACTCCGCAAACACCACGAGTGTTTCTGCAGCAGGGTGGAGGATTTACGCAGTTTAGAGACCTCGAGACAACACAACCAAATCCTACACGATAAAAACTTTACTCAACACTTCAATCGAGTAATTTTATCTGAAGAAAACTAGAAAATCTACTTTAAATGATGCCCAAAAACTCTATCCTGCATCTGAACCAGGCGGACAGGTTCGCTGTGGGAGCCTGAGGGAAATAAACCATTTTAATTCAGGTTTAAAAGACAGTTGAAGTAATATACATAATTTATGGATCATATACAAACATTGAAATTCGCTGGATTTACGCACAAGTCTCTGCGTTTGTTGGGCAGCGTTAAATTAATAGAGTTGCGACTTTTGGAGTGAAAAAAAGTTCTTTTTTTTGACATGCGGTTGAGAAGCGGCTCCAATTTGAGCACATTCACCGTCCCCAAACATGGCCCACATGGTCGGCTCCGAGTTGGCGTTCCCGAGGAGCGGAACACGCCGCAAAGTCGCTCTGAATTCCGCGTCCTGTTTAAAAATGCGCAGCCGCGCGCCGTTTGGCACTCGGGGAGTCGGTCGGTCAGCCCGCACTGTGATTCAGCGTCGGAGGGCTGAGTTCGGGGAATGTTCCTCTTTTGTGCAACTTAATGTAGTGCTAATGTGCATGGTCTTGCTTCCCAGCAAGACAGTGAAAACAAGTTGGATTAGCATCCCCCCCCACTCCGCCCCCCCCCCGGCCAGGCCGCCGCAGACCGCCCCCCCCCCTCAGAAGAACCAACTTTGCATGAGAACGAACTACCTGCGGCTTCTCCACACCGTCCGCGGCCTTTCTGGCGCTCACCAGACGGCGGAGTGGGCCGAGCGAGCAGGACGTTCACACCTCAAACACGAGCTCCGCTGTTTTCCACACAATAGCGACAAACACGTTTTAGAAAAGGGACCCGGAGCGAAGAAACGGAACCGTCCAAGAATCAACCCCGCCTGAGAGTTTGTGGATTTATTAACACACAGTGGGTGAGATAAAACGTTTGATGATGGTCAAATTAAATCTGATAAGGTAATTAAACGAGATTTGAGGATAATTTGCAGACAAACATTAAAGAAAAAGTTCCGTTTTTTAACTTTAATTGGTGTTTTGGGTGATTTTTTTTCTTATTTTCTGGAGGTTTGAGTTGTTTTTAAACATAAAAAGATGCATGAAAACAAAAGTGACCGATATTGGTCCGAAAAAACAGGTCGGCAAAAATAGCAGCACGTATTTGCAGGTTTTGTTATTCTCCAGCAAAGTTTTTCCCACTTTGGTTTGACGCCAGTTACCATTTTTTGTTCACTCTTTCACTCACCTGCTCTCTCCTTTTCCTGGTTCATCCTCTCACCCTGACTGCTGGAAAGTCTGCTCCCTCTGGTGGTTTTCAATCAAACTTAAATGAGAAGCTTATCTTGTCCAAATCCTAATTGGCACCCGCCAATTACAGCAGATTTAGTCGTTTTTTTGCCCAAATCTACCTGAAAAGTCAAACACGTGCAGGCGAAACTGCTTTTAACGTGTCTGCTCGACGCTTAAACCAAAAGTTACTTTGATGCTTTATTTGCAAAAGTGCTGATTTGAGTCCAAGCTGTCAATCTGTGTCTTCCTGCCTGCTGGGGAGCCACTTAATAGGTTTTTCCCGGATTAGGCCGGAGAAGAATGAGAGGCCAGATGAAAAGGTGGCATCTGGGCTGAGGAAGTTCACTGCAGGCTGAATGTGTGTGGACAGACAAATCCTCTCTAAGCTGCCTTGTGATGTGTCCTAACACTGGGCTGAAGATAAAACAAAAAGTGAACACGGAAAGTTTAGTTGTTGGCTCTCTTGATTTAAAAACAACTCTGTTTTTGCCCCGTTTTATAAATGTAAAAGCCATCTTTGCCCTTGATTGGGGCATTACTTTAAACCACAAAAAGAGCTGTAACTCTTGGTCTGATTGCCATTTAATCATCCCAACTTCATCGTGCTTAAATTACACACTGAAACTAACATTTTCAGTTTTGTTCCAACTTGCAGATGAAATTCTGAACCGTTAAAGACGTCGTTTTCTTCTGAAACTCAATACTTCCTGAATTGTCTTCTTCGTTTATCTTTCACCGTTTTCTTCAACTTTAAACAATGAAAAGGGCAAACATGTTATTTATGTATATATATATTGTTTATTTGACAGTCAAATAAAAAGAAAATAAAGAAATAATACTGATAAAACTATTTAAGGTGACGTTAAAGACGATCTGAGCTGCTACTTGTGGAGCAGCCATCACAGAAGCTGGACTCTGTCGCCCCCTGGTGGAGGGAGTGGTGAGTGCGGCGGCGGCGGAGGAGGAGGAGGAGGAGGAGGAGGCGGCGCAGGTCTGGTTGTTATGGTGAAGCATTTCCCTGGAGGGCTGACCGGAGCAGGAGCAGGAGCAGGAGCTGCGGGCAGCAGCTGATTCAGTTTCACCGCTCACGGACGAGACGGCGCCGCGGGCGGACAGGTAACGCGTCGCCCGCTTGTTTCTCCTCCAACACCAGCTTCTTCTCCCGCTCGGTTCTTTCCGTGCAGCCGTTAAACCGACCCGCCGGTGAGACCTTTTATTTTATTTTTTTTTTAGCGCGTGTTGTTCTTTAGGAAACCGTCTGAATGGAAAAGCTAAGTGACCCGAGGCTAAGTCGCTGTTAGCACGACTTCAATGGCAGCCGGCGGCGCAGCAGGTGTGCGACGCGCAGGGTTTCCGAGCGTCCAGAGTCGCGAAGTTCGCGCGAACTCGGCGGCGGTCGCTCCACCGCGAAGCCCCGAGACGGTATGAATGGAGGCAGGGCAGCCTTAAACGAGCTGCTGAGCCTCACCTGTCAGACTCGCCACCTGTTGAGCCCCGTCTGCGGACCGCTAGGTAGCTTAGCTAATCCGCCGCTCGGTTAATCCTCCGCGGCGGCTCGAACAATCTGCTTTTATTCGCTTTTTCAACGCGAACACGTTCGTTTTTTGTTAAACTTCGCCTTCATAAGTGAAGGGATGTGTCCCGGTGCGGCGATAAGGGAACGTGTCATAGACTGTTAGCGGCTGTAAGAGTGACAACGTGAAGTTTATATGACAGGCTGCAGCTCAGAGTTCAACTTCCAGTGGGTCCAAGTAAAACTGTCGAGATGAAGTATTATAGGAAGTACTTCCAGAAGGAGGAAAAATATCATGTGGTTGATTTTATAGTCACTTTGAGTAGTATTACTTTAATTAAGAACTCCATTTTCAAGGTTCAAAACCAGGCTTGACATAAAGAAGTGATTCACCTGCGGTTTACTGACATTTTTACCTGTCCAGCAGTTTCCCAATGACTTCATGATGAGTATCACTACATGGTCTGTCAGTACTGTGACAGTTTTTCCTGTGAATGACCAAAATAACTGCAGTTTTCTTTAGTTCCTGGTGTTTTTCCGCAGCCTCGTCCGTGAGACATTCGGCGTCCACACGTACACGTCGTTCCGTCGACGCCGCGTTTTTCCGCCTCTGACGGCCTCCCGCTTCCTGCTGGAAGGAGGAATAAACGCAGGCGCTGCGTCTCCTCCCCGTCCTTCCTCCTCCTCCTCCTCCTGCTCCCGCTCTCCTCTATCTCCTTCGCATTCTTCCCTCCACATCCTCCTTCACACTTCCTGTCGTCCAGAAAAAGCAGCCACCGCTTTCATGAGGTCGTCCGGAGAACCTCCACCTTCCACCTCGTGTTTCTGCCAAGATTTCCCAGCGCTTACTCAAACCTTCACACATGACGAGGCTTATTTCAGATCCTCGTCTCTTTGCCATGAAGGCAGACGTGAATGTTTTCCTCCACTTTTTCAG
>JASSRZ010000002.1:5471628-5504739 GCA_032164315.1 Malacoctenus gilli
CCCCCCCTCCCCCGAGACTCGGTGCCAGGATCTCTGTCAGACAAAAGGGTGCTAATGAGGGAGGATGCACGTGTGGGGCTGAGGGGACTGGAGGCTCCTTGTGGGGCGAATACGAGCAGCTTTCATTTGATTTCCGGACGCTGAGCCGACGGGTTTCGACCACGGAGTCGGTCAGCTGATCAACGAGGTGATCAACATGTTTGTTTTTAAAGAACTCAAAGAGAAAGAGAAACTCTGGCCTCGTTAAAAACCTCTTATTTCATCAGTCTCGAACACGTGACTTTCACCACTTCCTCACGTCTGCCGACACACCTTTTGGGCAACGCCTGAATGAGCCGGAATCAAACGATACGACGCAATAAGTTCCTCTTTTGTCTTCTTCCAGCGACCTCTGCGTTTTTTGCCGACTCACCCGACTCTCACCGCTTTCTGTTCTTCGCGTTTCAGGGGGTGAAAAAGCCGTTCGCCGAAGTGATCAAGGCCAACATCGGCGACGCGCACGCCATGGGACAGAAGCCAATCACATTTCTCAGACAGGTCGGGCCACTTTCTTGCGCCTGCAGTCGTTCGGCTGTTTTGTTTTTGACCTGGAAATCACTGAAACTGGAAGAGCGGCAATGTAAATAGAGCGACAACGATGTGGAAGTGTCAAAGACAACAAACGCAGAACAAAACCAACAACAATATTCAGTACATGTAGTTTCTGTGTTGGATGATAACAGATTGAACGCTATCAGACGTCGAGCACAGTTCCTGCTGCGTCTTTCTGATCGTGTTGTTCTTCTTAATGTCTGACTGACTTTAACTGTAACTCCAGAAGTAGGTCAGCCTGGACTTCCTGCATTCACACACAGATCAAAGCGCTCTATACATGTTGGGCTTATTTCTCAATCGCATTAAGTCCGTGTTCCGTTCAAGGCACAACATGCATTATTTCAGCAGTGACTCTTTCTTGCTTTAGGGGGCGACGTTGAGTCGTTGCATCAGTTTTTTTTCTTAATTTTGACAAAAGCTTTTTGCTGCGTTGTAGCGTTGAACCTTTAACGTGAGGCTACTTTTGTCTATCTTTGGCGTTCTGGAAGATAGAGCGCCCCTAGTGGTACGAAGGTGCATTGCAACCTTCGAACATTCGAGGTTTTGAATGATTTAAGGTGTAAAACGAGTCAGGAAAGTGTTTTAGGTGGTCTGTAGTGCCTCCAAATTGACCTCATTGAGAAACAAATTTACATTTTTGTGTCAAAATGGTTTCTGTAGTGTGTAATTTTCGCGGTTTGAGTGGTTTCGCGCTCCCTGTTGCAGGTCTTGGCCATGTGCGCGTATCCCGACCTCCTTGAGGACAACAAATTCCCAGAGGACGCCAAGAACAGAGCGCGGCGAATCCTGGGCGCCTGTGGAGGCCACAGCATAGGTCAGACCCCTCCCCCTCCCCCTCCCCGCCCTGTCGACCACACTGACGCCCCCCCCCCCACCGCGCGCACGTCAGCAGCTCCCACCGCTGTTTGTCGACTCATTGATAATTAATTTGAACCCTTTGCTCAGCGTGCGTCTCTGACGTCCGACGGGTCGATGCGGCGCGCGAGTCAAAAGTCCGCCGTGCTGCGTTTCAGGGGCCTACAGCGCCAGCCAGGGGATCGAGTGCGTCCGCCAGGACGTGGCGCGATACATCGAGAAGCGGGACGGCGGCATCCCCTCCAACCCCGACAACATCTACCTCTCCACGGGGGCCAGCGACGCCATCGTGGTGCGTACCGCCCCTCCCCCCCTATCTCCTCCTGAACCGTCGACGCCCACCCGGACCCGGAGTGCCGCCATCTTTTGTTAATGATCCACTGAGCCGCTCGATGTCTGACGCCCCTCCGCCCGCAGACCTTTGCAACACTGACGGAAACGCAGTGGCTAATGAGTGACCTCAGAAGACGCCCTGCTGCTGAACAGCAGCCACTTCCTGCTGCTGTTAATATTACAGGAGACGCTTCAGGAATCATTTATTCTCAGCAACTTCGAAGCTTTTCTGAACAAATATGAGTTTTTTAATGTTTTACATTTTCACTTTTATTGGCTGCTTCAAAAAAGAACAGCGAGCAGCTCGTAAATATGCTCCGAAAGACTTTTATGTCGCTTCGTGGTGAAATAAGTCACACTGTTTCCCTGCGGACGCACGAAGATGCGATGAAGCCTCGAGTTTAGAAACACCGTCGCAGATAAAGCTGCTTGTAACTTGTGTGTGTGTGAGAAGCGTCTGCAGCTCTGTAAAGCAGCTGCTCTTCCTCCCTCGTCTTCCTCAGACCATGCTGAAGCTGCTGGTGTGCGGCGAGGGCCGCGAGCGCACGGGCGTGATGATCTCCATCCCCCAGTACCCGCTGTACTCGGCCGCCCTGGCCGACCTGGGCGCCGTGCAGGTCAGCTACTACCTGGACGAGGACAAGTGTTGGAGTCTGGACGTGGCGGAGCTGAAGAGGGCGCTGGAGGCGGCGCGCCAGCACTGCAACCCCCGAGTCCTCTGCATCATCAACCCGGGAAACCCCACAGGTTCGTCGAGAGAACGACCTCCGCGCTGTCGCTGACCCGACTGGCCGGCGACTGCTTCGGTGACGCGCCAGACCTCTAATCTCGGACTCGGCGGCGCGCTGCCTTCGGTGTCCTAATCGCCGGACTCTGCCCCGTCTGACAGGTCAGGTCCAGAGCCGGCAGTGCATCGAGGACGTGATCCGATTCGCCAAAGAGGAGCATCTGTTTCTCATGGCCGACGAAGTAATTCACCAACACAAACGCTCGCGCGATTCAGAAGCTGCCGTGCAGGTTTTAAGGACGAGAAGCCGCAACAAACGAGACAAACAACAAACCGCATTGAATATATTTGCACTCGGTTGGACTTCAGTATGTGTTCTGCACGTCTCACTGAATTCCCAAATTTACCAGAGTTGTGACGGTCGTTTCTCAGGTTTACCAGGATAACGTCTACGCAGAAGGCTGCAAGTTCCACTCCTTCAAGAAGGTTTTGTTCGAGATGGGACCGGAATATTCCAGCACGGTGGAGATGGCGTCGTTCCACTCCACCTCCAAATGCTACATGGGAGAGTGAGTGGCCACGTGGACACACACACTCACACACACACTTTCTCTGACGGTATCCGTGTTTGCCTCCGTCAGGTGTGGTTTCCGCGGCGGCTACATGGAGGTGATCAACATGGACCCCGACGTGAAGGCGCAGCTCATCAAGCTGGTGTCGGTGCGTCTGTGCCCCCCGGTGCCCGGACAGGCCCTGCTGGACCTGGTGGTGAACCCCCCCCAGCCCGACGAGCCGTCCTACGCCTCCTTCATGAAGGTTCGACACACACACACAGAGCCCAGCAGCGAGCGCGCTCCATGAGTGTATGCAAACAGGCGTCCCCCTTATGTAAACACTTGTAAACGCCACACTTTATAATCTGTGCACACAAAGCCTGCACTGAGTGTGTTAAAGTCCTCCCACAGCGCTGCACCACTGATGAATAATCAGCTTTTGGACCCTTTCTAGTCATAAAACTGCTGTTTTGGATTATTACTTCACCACTATACTTAAACTGTCTGTTTTTCAAGTTATGAAACTCAAACTAAAAGTGTTGTTAACTCTTTAACGCCAAGGTTTCTTATTAGGAAAGAAGCTTGAAGACTCTCAGGAATACACTGAAAACCTGAAGTCTGTTCTGAGGGTTATTGTTTGTCTTTGGGTTCATGCTGGGACGTGGAGAGTTTGCTGCTGCGAAAGTAAAGTTGTTCATTGATGTCAGGAGTTTAAGTTGTCGTGCCATCATTCGCCACAAGGGGGCAGAAAAAACTGTGACAGGCCAAGATTGCAGCTCATTCACCTGAACCGCAAAGATAAGAACCAGTCATGTCAACCCAACAGCAAAAGTTAACGAACATTAAATGTCGTTTTTTCAGCTTACTGATGTTGGATCCTCCAGGTTTTAGTGGCCAAATCAATAAATCTCAAACATTTCTCAGTTTTATCAGATAAAAAAAAGGCAAAAATTGGCTTTGAACTGGCTCATTTTCTCCCTCGTATTCGCTGACACCTTTGACAAATCGACACAAGAGTAATATACAGAGATGAACACTGTTGTGACTCTGAACGGCTCCAACTCGCTTCCCTGGCAGGAGCGGACGGCCGTGTTGGCGGCTCTGGCCGAGAAAGCCCGGCTGACGGAGGAGACCTTCAACAAGGTGCCCGGGATCACCTGCAACCCGGTGCAGGGCGCCATGTACACCTTCCCCCGCGTCAGCCTCCCTCAGAAGGCCATCGACAAGGCCAAGGTCAGCAGCGAACGGCCTGCTGCGTCTCCATCACCACGCGTGGGAACGACCAGCGTGTGTGTGTAACGGTGTGTGTGTGTGTGCAGGAGGCAGGTCAGGTCCCAGACATGTTCTACTGCATGCGGCTGCTGGAGGAGGAAGGCATCTGTCTGGTACCCGGCAGCGGCTTCGGCCAGCGAGAGGGAACCTTTCACTTCAGGTCAGAACGTGCTTCTTTACAATTGGTCAGGAAAAAAAGGGGGCGGGGTTAATGTAGCTTTGTGACGGACGCAGGAAGCCGTTCTCCGCTTGAGTTTCTCGGTTCTAGCCGTCTAACGTGTGTCTGTTCACCCCCCCTTTTTCCCGCAGGATGACCATTCTGCCCCCCACAGAGAAGCTGAAGGTGGTGCTGCAGAAGATCAGCGACTTCCACTTGCGCTTCACGAAGGAGTTCTCCTAAAAACCGCGCCGAGGCTCCTCCGCCTGTGACGAAGCGCCTCCATCAGTGCCAGTATTTTTATTTTTTTTGAATGCCTTCAGGTGACCGAGGCAGCAGTCTGCAGCGCCGATCGCAGTTTCCGCTTTAGGAACCTCGAATCTTTTTTAGGTCTTAGTCCAAATGCAAATCTGCGCTTCGTGGTCACGTGTAGACGCAGCGTGCACTTGATGCACTTTTAAGCAATACTCGGTGCAGGTTTTAATGTTCAGAAGGCCGTTTTCGCGAGATTATCTCTGAAGCTGCAAGAATCTCTTCTCGGATGCTGCTGCGGGCGCGTCGCTCTCAGCCAAACAGCTGCCACTTAATTTAAGTAGCATATCAGATGATTTATTAATGACGCCGTTGGTTGTAAAAGATGCACTATGTTAATAAGTACGAGCCTCGTGTCTCAGAATGTAGTTATTTCTATCACTAATTGTTTCTAAATGTGATTAAAACTAAAGTTTTGTTCTCTTAAATTGAGCACGCTTGCGTTTTTTTTACAGTTTAGAGTGTTTTTAACCAAAACCAAGTCTGTTTTTGGGAGCTGGCTCACGAAGCCGCCATCGCTTTGTGTTTTTATTTAAAAAGTCTTCCACAGTGCGTACATGCTGGTAGAAACAGAAGCGGAATCTCTGGAATGAACAGAAACTAAAAAAAAAAAAAGGATGATTGTGATCCCCACAGCCACTCAGTAACCCCACTTCTCGCTCGCTCGCCGCCGGCGCCGCCGCGGCGGCCCGTTTCAAGTGTTCCCGGCCGCTCTCGCCGGAGAGCGTCTCAGAACTCGTCCCTCTTGCGCGACAGCTTGGTGGCGTGTTGTTCCAGGAACTTGCTGAATCCTTCCACCGTCCGGTCGCCGCCCTCGAATTTGATGGGGCTGTTCTTGCCGTTGCTGGCGGCAAAGTATATGGTGGGGAAGCCCTCCACCTTGTAGCTGTCGTTGGGCACGTCGTTGGCCGTGGCGTCCATCTTGGCGATGACCAGGTTCTTCTCGCCCTTGTACTTCTTGCCCAGCGCCACGTAGTCGGGCTCCAGCTTCTTGCAGTGGCCGCACCAGGGCGCGTAGAACTCGATGAGGACGTCCTTCTGGGTATCCATGACGACCTCGTCGAAGGTCTTGCCCACCACCACCTTCACGGGTCCCTTGTTGTTCTTGGGCACCGGCTGCGACTTGATGATGGGCTTCAGCTTCCCTGCGAGACAGAAATCGCGTTCAAAGCAGCTGTGCGGCGTTTTGATTTTACCGATCGAGACTCGAGAACGATCGAACCTTTCTTGAACGCCATGACGAAGTCGCGCAGCACGTCCGAGTCGAACTCCTCGGGCTCCATGGCGTACTTCTTGCCGCCGTCGGCCAGGATGGCGGCGTTGACTTCCTCGCCGCTCTCGCTCAGGCCCAAGCTCTTCAGCTCGTCCGCGTAGTCTTCCTCGTCAGCGATGGCGAAGGTGTACTCGGGGAAGTCTTTGGCCACCTCCAGCACCTTGGACCTCCAGAACTGAGTGGCTGGAAATCAAAATCGCTTTCAAAAACGATCCTAGAGAACGATGTCGCCGAGGTCAAAGGTCGCACGAGTCGCTCACCTTTCCTGTAGTCGAAGCTGAAGTCCACTCCGTAGTAGACCACCACCAGGGGTCTCTTGCTGTAGCGTTTGGCGTCGTTGCTGGGTTTTCTGTGTCCCACCAGAGGCGTCACGTGCGTCTTAAAGAAGTCCTGCACCTCGGACACCAGCGTCGAGTCCTGAGGGGCACAAACGTGGTCAGTTTCACACACGTTTTGCTTCGATGAGCTGGTCCAAGTTGGCGCCAAGAGTCGGGTAAAGTCGGAGGCACCTGGACGGCCAGCGTGTGCGACGCCGGCTCGTATTTGGAGCGGAACTTCTCCGACTGGACGATGACGATCTGACCGGGAGACGCTTTGAGCAGCTTGAAGACGTCGGGGCTGAAGGTGTGTCGGAAGGTGAAGTCTTCTCTCAGCGCGTTGCCTGGCGGACGCCACGAACGGGTGAGAAATGCACGCGCGCGGACGCGAGGCGCACACACAGATTTAAGAGCTCGGGTCGGGTGCTTACAGGCTTCGATGTAGGTCTCGTAGGCCGCGTCCTCGTTGGTGAACGCGCCGATGATCACCGCATCGTCACCGTCTTTAATCAGCTCCTGCACCTGCTTCACTGCCTGCACCTGCTTGGAAGGAGGCCCCGCCTGCTCCCCCATGTAGTTAACGATGCCTGCAGGTAGAGAGGAAAGCCGATCGTCGGTAACGGAGCCGTTTTCTCCAGTGAGGATTCGGCAGCCGAGATGGGGGGGGAGCAGCGACCTACCGTACTTCTCTCGGGGTCCGTTGTACTCGAAGGCTTTGCCCTTCCTGAAGATCTTGAGGGTGGGATAGCCGGTGACGTCGAAGCGGGAGGCGATGTCGCCCTCCACGGTGGCGTCCACCTTGGCCAGAGGGATGGGAGGCGTCCTGCGGCTCAGCTCCTGGGCCGCCTTCTCGTACTCCGGAGCCAAACGCTTGCAGTGTCCACACCTGGAGGACGAGGAGGAACCTCAGTCGCCGTCAAACGTTCATCTTTGTTTTGTTTTTTTGCTGCGTCCTTCTCGCGCAGACTCACCACGGAGCGTAGAACTCCACCAGGATGATGTCGGCCTCGTTCACCGTCTCGTCAAAGTTGTCCTTGGTGAGCACCAGCGTGGCCTCGGGGGGCGGAGTCCAGTCGGGCTGAGCCACCTCCTTCACGCGCTCCACGATGGCTGCAACACACAAGAGGCCCCGCGTCAGAGCAGCTTTGTGGCTGGCTTCCGGCAGCGTGGCGACACCCGGCGCGGTCCCCACCCTTCTGCGTGCGCTCGCCATCGTACTCCACGGCCTCGCCCTTCTTCAGGATCTTGATGGTGGGATACCCCGACACCTCGAACCTGCTGGCCACGCTGGTGGCCACTGTGGCGTCCACTTTGGCCACCGGCACGGGCGGGTCGCTCTCCTTGAGAGCCTGGGCGATTTTTTCATACTCGGGTGCAAACTGTTTGCAGTGGCCACACCTGGAATTAAATAAACAGGAAGCAGTCAGCGCGAGCGCTTTGAGTGGAAAGAGAAAGGAGGAGACGCGCTGAAAATTTGCATTAGAAGCAGATGTCTGTGATGTGTTTTTAGCCTCCTCGCAGTGACAGTCAGACACACAAACCTACCACGGGGCATAAAACTCCACCAGCACCGTGTCTTTGTCCTCCATGAAGGTGTCGAAGTTCCCGTCCGTGAGGACCAGCACCCCGTTTTCCTCTTTCACCTCCGTGTCGTCTTCCTCCTCCTCCTCCTCATCATCGTCACTGTCCTCTTCATCAACCTCTTCACCTTCTACAGCATCTTAAATAGAAAACAAACCGAGACTCAGATTACAGGCACAAAATCAAGAAGTGCTGCTGTAAAGATGCTCGCTGCAGAGCGGTGATGGACATGACTGAGGTGAGTTAAGAGAGAAACTGCACTTTGAACTTGAGTTTGGACATTAGAGTTGCTCACATACAGCAGCAAGTCAGTGTTTAGTTGCATTCACAGTCCTCACGCTCAGTGTATGTTACTAATATTGTGAGAATGTACCATTAAGTCACCGATGAAGCACTTTAAGTCGCGTTTTATTGTCTTAAAGTAAATTAAAGGTTTGAAGAGATGCAGCAGGACTTGGCATCGTTATTAACTTGCTTTAGGAGCATATGCACGTTTTATAGCAGTGTCGCAGGCTGCAAACGTGCAGAAGTCTGCTGAAATGTAGTGAGCGTTGCAGAAACTCGGTACTGTCTCTTTAAATCCTCCTCTCCGCGGAGCTAGCATTGTTAGCGGCGCCGCCAGGCGTTACTGCAACTCGGCCAGCGAGTTTACGAGAGCATATCTAAAAACAGGTTGGACGCAACGGGTCAGTTCCAACGGCTCGACCGGCTCGGCGGGAAGTCGAGCGGCACTCACCCTCCTCGCATCTGCTGACAGTCGCAAACAGCGCAACGCCGAGCAGCACAATTAGCAGCAAAGCGATTTTCCTCATTGTCCAGTGACGCTTGGAGCTCCGCGCGGCCAATTAAGATAGCAAGCAAAGGCCGCCGCCGACGAAGCTCATCCAGCTGCTGCTGCTGCTGCTGCTGCCCGCTGCACCGACCCGCCGTCCGGGACAACACCGACGTGTGGCTCCACGAAGCCCTTCGGTCCGTGATTTCATACAAAACACTTGGCGGAATCACGCACGCCGCCGCCGCCTCCGTCTGCAACTTGTCTGACTTGCCACGTTGTGATTGGCTGCCACGCTCACCGGGCGACCAATCAGGAGCCGCCACTCAATTCCTGATGCTGGGACGTTGACGGGCGCGATTGGTCCCTTTTATTGACCCTTCCTCACACGCTTATAAACTTTTATTACAAGTTTATAAGTTCACGAGAGCTCAGATAACTTTATTTCACCAAGTTTAAAACGCAGAGAAAAATATTGGAAGGATCCTCGAGCACAAAATCAACTCTACATAAAAAAAACCATACTTTTTCTTTGTAATAGCATCAAAGTTTTTTATTATTTTTACTTTTTTATTGTATGAAAGGAATAAAAAAAGTATCTTTTTGAGGTAGATGGAAGTTTAAAAAAAAACAAAGAAAATATCTTTGTAATAAAGGAACATTTGGAATAAGTGTGAATGAGTTATTAGCAGAGAAATTGAATTTCCTAAACAAAATGTAGTGTAAACATTTGGGAAAAAAAGGAACAGAAATGAGAAAGAGAACAGCAGGAAATTCGAAAACATGGGAATTGATACTGAAAGGTTTCATCTTCCTGTCATGCTCATAACGACTCTGCACACTCGTATTCTTGCAGTCTTGCAGGTGCGTCGTGGACCAAAACCTCCACCAGCACCTCAGTCTGGATCCCCCGAGTCTCCTGCTCACTTTGCTCCTCTGGATCGTCTCCCGTCCGATGCTTCCTTGTTCCGTTCGAAGGAGACAGGCGGGTTTTAGCCTCGAATCCGTCTTCAGACGAAACGTCGATGTTCAGCCTGGTAGGTCGAAAAATGAAGGATGAGATAAGCGAGTAACTGTCTGAACTTTGTGTGTGTTCACTAAATTGATGCCAGTTAAACTGTTTTACCTGAATTTATGTGTTGAATGCGCGACGTCTTCCTGATTGGACACAGATGTGCTCTCAGTCATGCACATCTGCGACCTCACGGTACTCTGATAGACACCCAGTGTTCAACATTAGTTTCACTGTATGATTGAGCAGGTGTGAGCGTGTGCGTGACTGGCCCACCTGTGTGTCCATGCTGGATCCAGGCGGACTGTCTCCCGCCAGGCTGTCCAGTCTGAGCAGCAGCTCGTCCACCAAGCTCTCACACTCCTGGAGGAACCAGTTCTGAGGGGGCCGAACAGCCTGTATTCACACTGTGATTCAGAGCTGCACGGACACTTTGGAGAGCAGACAAATCCGGACGACTCGGCTTCTTCTCACCTCCGGGTTTTCAGTTGTTGGTTGTTCTTGCTGCTTTTTTATCCCAGGAAGTCGTTTTCTTACGTAAACCATCAGTTCTGTCAAAGTAAAAGTTTCTCTCCGTTTCCTGCGAGACTTTTTGGCCTCTCTGACGAACGAGGAAAATACAGCCAGCACCTACGAAAGACAAGTAGATGCTAGAACATCACAATGACCTGACGGTTTTTTGATATTACTCATATTTACCGCTGCAGTCCAGACGAATGTGGAGGACAGTCTGAGTATCGTCCAGTACAGGGACTCGGATCCAGAATGGACGAGGCCTGGAGTGGTTCTGGTGCCCCAAAAGTGACGGAGGAGAGTCTGGAGGGAGCGAGGAAGCGAGCCGAACGCCTGCGAGTTTTGTCCGTACAGCAGATTCCCCCCGAAGGACGACGCGGCGAGGAGGATCAGACCTGACACCTGGCAGGAGGTAAGAACCACCTTCAGTCGGTGTCAATGTTTCATGAGTGTGTTTGTTTCTGTGCTTCTTCTCCAAAAACAACCCAAAAAAAAGACTAAAAATGACTGAGGAAGAAACACATTTTAAACCGTGAGAACCGGAATCTTCTCTGACTGTGTCTACGAGACTGTAGCTGTGTGGCGTGTGTTTACCACAAGCCACAGGAAGCCGGAGAGAGAGTGTGTGAAGGCTGCAGTGGAGGCGCCGAAGGTCCTGATGGCGCTCAGCACCGTCGCACACTTCAGCGTCAGCAGGAGGAGCAGAACGCCGCGCAGAGCGCGAAGGAACTGAAAAGGAAGGAGTCCCTCTGAAGTCTGGATCGCGATGGGGTTTTTCTGGGTCTCATCGGGTTTCGGTCTCACTTGTTCGCAGGCAGCCAGCTGGCCCACATCCACAGGTCTGCTGGAACTGCGGCTCCTCAGCAGCTCCGCGACCTCCGTGACGCACGAAGCGTGATGGAAGTCATGGACGTGATACGTCAGCGCGACCGTCAGCAGAGCGACCTGCAGGACGGAGACACGGCGAGACAGTGGCGCGTACGTTTCGACACGCGTGAGGCACAATCAGGTGCGCTGAATCCTATTTTTGCAGACGAGGTCTTCGACCTGCGGCTGTTTTTCTGTGGTGTTGGTTTAACAGCAGCGGGTTGCTTCGCCCTCTCAAAGAGGTCACGCTGCCCTTGTTTGCGCTGCCGCGTGTCCTCAGCGCGGCTCCGATGTCTTTGATGAAGCGAGTTGGAGTTCGATCGCCGACGCGTCTCTCAGACTTACCTCGGCCCAGCTGCCGGGCCGCCTCCAGTGTCCCGTCAGCCCCCCCCGCCACACGCTGGACAGACAAAGACAGAGCCGGAGCAGAGACAGCAGCAGGAAGAGGACCTGAACATAGAAATGAACATCAAAATCGACATTTTCATGGATTTTGGCTTCTTTTGTGCAAACAGAAGAACAAAAATGTTCCAAAAAGGCTTTTGAAAAGGCCTTTTAAAAGACTTAAACTAACAGGAAATGTCGGAAACCTTAAATCATGTTGTAATTTAGTCGGACAGTGAGCAGGATTGAGGCTGCAGGGTGACTCAGCTTGTTTTCTCAGTGGCATTTGCATGTTTTCCCTGAGCATCGACGTTCAAAAATGAATCGCAACAACTCAAAAAATCCTCCCGTCACCGTGTTTTCGAACCCGTTACCTGGCACACCTGAACCGCGCCGTCCCAGGCTGCAGGCGCGCGACGCACCCTGGCCGACCGGACTCTGGCAGAGGGCCGCAGGGCGCCAGAAGGGCTCCGCTCGGCCAGCAGGCTCACACTGGTGAACAGGTCGGCCGCGGGGCTGTAGAGGGTGAACTGAACCTCCAGGGCCACCGTCGCTCCGTCCAGCCAGCCGCCCGACTCCAGACGCTTCAGTTTGGACGCGGCGTCTGACCTGCGGCGGCGCGGAGGAGCGGGACGGGTCAGGTGGGACGCGCTCACGGCAGCGCTCCGCAGACTCGGCGAGTTCTGCTTCTCACCTCGTGCGGCCCAAGACGACTGTAACGCTCGGTCCCGGGGAGCAGCCCAGGTGACTGCACGTCCCTGGAGGTGTTTCCATGGAGACCTGGGAGCCGTGAGGATTTGAATGTGCGTTCGCGGACAATTTGCATGTAAACAAGAGTAAACAAAAACAGCGTGGCACGAATCCGCAGCAAACAGATTGTGCACAGTCAGAGAAAAGCAAATAATTAGGACTCAGAAGAGAACTATCAAACTGTGGTCACATGATCGCAGCGTTAACGTCACCATCTTTCGTCCGTGGACGCTCACCAGGCTCTGAAACACGCCCTCCGTCTTCTGCAGGATCGGGTCTCCGACCAGAACGCGTTTCTGCTTCACGACGAACCAAAACATTGAAGTGACAGTTCGCTGGAGTTCATAAAAACTGGATTAACTTCAGCGAACGTTCCCTCGGTTCACCTCAGTTGGAGCCGATGGATAAAGTGAATCCAGCAGGCGCGTCTGCGTCCACGTCCACCATTGTTCCCGCGTGTGGACGGACATGAAAGCCTCCTGATGCGTCCTGATGAAGGGTGACGTGACGTTTATTACATCAGAGCTCAGCGAGACTGACGCAGCCGTACCGACGTCACGTTATTCACCTGATGAAAGGTTTTGCGACCGCTGTGTGCGAGCAGCCAGAGGCGACGCACATCAGGAGGACCAGCATGGACGCGGAGACGGACAGTTCCCTGGAGGAGAGACGAAAAGACACGCTTCATCGTGGCGCTTCGGTGTCCAATCACGGACAGAAGAAGACGTACCGCAATGTTTGATGAATGAGCTCGTCTCGTCTCCTCTTCCTGCTGGTTTTCCTGAGCGTCGCCGCCGCAGGCGGGCGCACGTGACGCAGGAACCGAGCGCGCCGGCGGGCCTCCAGCCGCTGAAGGAACAAGAGTTTAGCGGGCGCAAACGGAGAGAAATGAACTGCTCGAACTTCCGGTTTCCACCTTTTCCAGATAGAAGCGGCTTCTCGCCGAGGAAGCAGGCGGTCCGAGCGGCTCTCTGTGTTGCTTAGCAGCAGCAGCAGCAGCATCGTGGCTCCACTGTTTTACAGCCTCCGAGTGGACGCGACTCCTGCTGGAGGGGCGATGCAGGCGGGGCGCTCCGCAGAGCCGGCAGGAGGCGGTCGCAGCGGCGGCCACGATCTGGCAGAGACAGCGAGAGGGGGATTCAATCGAGCCTGAGCAACGACATCGAAATGCTGAGCGAACCCAGATGTTGCTCACCACAGCTGGATGGACGAGGAAGACGCAGCACGCCAGAGAGACGAGAAGAGCGTGGAGCCAGAGCTGCACATCGCCGCTGCCGAACCTGAGGACCCACAAAAGCACCGTTACGACTGTAAGACAAGACACCGAAGCTTCGGCTCACAGCTCGTACCGCGTTCCCTGAACCGCAGCGAGCAGCAGGCAGCAGAAGGACCACAGCAGGCAGAAGGTCCAGGTCCACCGGCGGCTCCACCGACACGCGAGTCCGGATCTTCCTTCAGGTTTGTGGGCGTTTCCAGCGCCTTCGCTGTGACCACACGTCGCCGTCTGCAGGCGGCGAACGCCCTGAGAGCCTCGACGACTCGCCGGTCCCGCGTCGCTCCGACGAGACGGAGCGTCTTCCTCTCTGAGCGTCGCATCTGGTGGGATCACGTGTTCTGTGACTGAGCCTTTACTTCCCGGAAAGGACGACAACCGGTCGATGTCCTGCAGCGCGAAACGAAAGAAAATGATGGCAAGAACAAAACAAAACAACAAACGGCGAAGGAACACGTCAGGAAACGGATTCAAACACCTGATGTTTGTTCATCGAGGCTTCTTGTGTGTATTGATGAAGGTCAAACGAGGGCGAATTGGGTTCAAATCGAGCGTCAGAGACGGGACGAACATCTGTAAAGAGGCAACAAAACAGAGAATGAAGAACCAGAGGAAGAAAATAAAGATTTTATGCAATGGACAAGATTAAAACATCACAAACTTGGCACTAAACTTCCACTGAGCTGCTGTTTGAGATGTTTGTTCGATGTTTTACGAACCGATCACCTCAAACCGGCGACGTTACCTTTGCGATCGTCCTTCTCCGTCTCTCTGCTCCCAGCATGCAGCGCTCCTGATCCCGTCGGCTTCGCGCCGCGCCGCCGAAACAGGAACGCCGTCCACGTCGCCACAGGCAGGACGACGGCAACACTCGCAAGTCCCGTCAGGACGGAAACGGGCGACAAACCGAGGAAGCTGGACTCCAACCCCAACTGCAAACAAGAAGTACGAACACATTTGATGAATGTTGTGCACTAAAATCGTAAAAAAAAAAGAGGGTTTCTTACGTATAGATCCATCTGGGAGATGAGAACTGCGTTCACGCATGCGTAGCCTGATAGGAGCTGCAGACACACACTGAGCCTCTGAGTGTGTGAGAGCGAACTGGGACTCGGACAGATGAACACAGACGCCCAGATGTGGAAATCAGCAAAGTAGTCGGAGAGCTTCAAACTCAACATCTGCAGACAAAAAATGGAGAACAGAGTGGAAAAAAAAGAGGAAAGATGCGACGATTCCTTCAACGTAGACCGCTGCGTGCGGGAGCGACACCTTGCTGAAGCTGGAGTCTTCATCGGTAGCCCTCAGCATCCTCTCCACTCGGCCGTCGGCGATGTTCGCCGAGAGCCAGCACTGACCTCCGATCAGCCAGGAGCGACGCTCCTCGTGTCCGACACTGAGCTGAACCACGAACAGGTAAGCGGACCGACAGCAGGAAGACAACGTGGCTCTCTTGCGACACTGACGAGGTGAGGTTTACCTCTGACACCTCCACACGGCTGAGGTACCAGTCTGGGGAGGGTCCCGAGGTGTCGTGCCAGATGTGGGCCCCCCGCACGGCTCCCAGGCTGCTTGCTGCGCTGTGGAGCCCAGACGGGAAACCCTCCTCATCCAGAACTCGAAGAATCTTCTAGAAACGTTTTGATCTTCATGCAAGTTTGATCTGAAGATGTCACCTCAGGATGAAGGAGTCCTGAGAGTTCCTCCTGAACAGAGTGCATCCTGGGACTTGCAGTTCCTTTGTTTGTGAGACTCCGTCCTCGCCATGCAGCACAACGTAGACCTGGGAAAACATCCCAACAGGCACAAAAATCTTTTATTACTTGGAAAAAAATTAAGCACGAAGTGTCAAAAAGATGGAGGAATAAACTGACACTTTCACTGACCAATAAAACGACCATGAAACGTTATGAGGCGACGTCCAATCAGGTCTCATTTCAACGTGTGAAGCAATTAGAGAGTCTACCAATCAAAACACGTCATTCGCTCAGGTGGGCGGGACAAGTGAGGATAAGAACCACTCACGAGTTACCTGTCAGGCTGCACGGAAGGTAAACGGAGAAGACGTTTAAAATCGCTTGTGCGGGCTTTTCTTGTTGTTTTTTTTTTTATTTTTGACGGAAACGAGCTGACGTCATGACGCATTTCTCCCACCCACGGCAGGTGACGCCTCGATGAAGCGCGCGTGCTTCACGCTGAGCCGCTCTGTGCAGGTGAGTCTGAGCAAACTGGCGGTATTTTAACGAGTTGCAGGTGTCGGAGTTGACAGACACGCGGCTCTGTGGGCTTTCAAGGGGCTGTCTGGTCACGTGGGGCCCACGTGTTGTGATATTTACGACTGAAGCTAACATAAACGTGATGACACTTCCTGTCAACTTCCTGTCAGAGGTAAAAAAAGACCCAAACAGAAACTCACAAACCCTGAAAGTCCTAAACTGAAGAACAAGTCTTCAGCATCCTTCTCACAGTCTCACCTTCGCGCTCATTCGGGCTGCCGAGCGGAGGCCGGTGTGGACGGTGACCAGGTAGAGATGCTGGTCGGACGGCGAGTTGTCGGAGAGGAAGTGGACCCCTCGGCCCCCCTCGGACGCAGCGTCGGCCCTCCGGCACGCCGCCCAGGCCGGGACGGAGAGGACGAGCACCAGCGACAGGACGCAGAGCACCGTCGGATCGCTGGAGGCGCTAGGGGTGAAAGGTCACGATGAAGAGGTCCAAAGCAGAAAGGGAAGCTGCGAGACTGAGGGGACCACCTGAGGAGGGGGTCCACGTCGGCGGACTGGAAGCTGCTCTGGATCTCCTGCTGCACCACAGTGAGCGGCCTCAGCAGGCGGCAGCTGCAGACGGACCAGAAGTCGGTCAGTTTTGTCCCTCGCCTCGTCCCCGCGTCCTCGCCGTCATGTCTCACCTGCAGTTGACGGCGGGGCCGGAGTCCCTTTGCTGCGTCCTGCAGCCCTGGTGCGTCCAGGCCCCCTGCTGGACGCTCCAGGACAGACACAGGCTGCTCACCACGGACACGCTGTAGCTGACCGGCTCGCTCCGGCGCTTCGTCCGGCCCGTTTTCTCGAAATCGGCAGCGAGCAGAGCCAAGTGAGCGACGCCTGCGGCTGGAAACGTTGGAGAAATTCATCAGTCGGGATTGAAAAGAAAAGTACAAAGTGTTGTTTTTGTCGTCACCACATTCTTGTGTTGCGTTAAGGTGGAAAACTGGAGAGGAGAGAAGGAATCGGGTGTTTTTTCCAACCATTGAGGTACGATGGGAGCAGAGTGATGCGTGTTGTGCTGTTCTTCCACTGATGAGTCTTGGACAGGTGATGCATGCTGGGAGTTGGTCGCTCAAACATGCTGAAAAACACACATCGGCTCAGTCTTCGTCGTCAAATCGGGCTGAAACGAGGCCGCTGTCCTCTTGGATTCGTCGTACCTGAACAGCAGCGTGACGGGAAAGGCCTTGTTGTCGTTGGGCGGCGGCGTGAAGAGCACGCTGACCTGAACGGCGTGCCGCAGCAGCTCCTGCGAGATGTTGAAGCTGTGGTAGTTGACGCGGCCGCGCTGCAGCTTGAAGTGGTGCGCTGAGTTCTGAGCAGAAGGGAAACGTGTCGGTTCGCGGTGCAAAACGGAGAAGATCCGAAGGAAAATGAACGTACGTTTCTTTGCGGAAGCGCGAGGACGGCGTTGATCGGTTGAACGAGGGCGCGAACGGGGATCCTCCTCCTGGTGCTGCAGCTGTAGAGGCTCAGCTCCACCACTGGGCCGTTCAGCTGCAAACCAGTAAAGCCAGTCAACACCCCCACCTCTCCCCTGGACGTGACTGGACGCCACCGTGTCGCCCCCCCACCTGAGCAGCAAAGGTGGTCCGGCCGTACGGGCTGCGGCGGAGCTCGGTCAGCACTCTGAGGACGCACGCCGGCTGCCGCCGGTGACGGAACGCCGCCTGGATCAGGGCGGCGGGCACGTCGAAGGAGGAGGAGCCGAATGCGACGGCGCCGGGGGTGTGGCTTTGCGGGGCGGCGTTCAAGCTGAGGAGACCTGCGTGGACGGTGACCTGCTGGGACTCGTTCGACGGGAGGAGGGACTTCTGGGAAAAAACCAGGAAGTGGAAAGTGAAAGTGGGAACGACGTCCGGAAGGTTTCATCCTCACGTTTTGGTCTCACCAGCGTCAGCGCTGAAGCCGTCCGGAGAATCTCCTCCACGAGCCGCTCCGCTCGCTTCGGCGTCGCAGACGTTTCCGTGCTGATGCGACGAACATCGAAAACGTCGTCTCTGAAGTCTGATTCCGGAGCGTGTTTCCTGCGAGCGCTGCTGGCGGGGGTCTCGCAACTCGTCACCGCCTCAAGGCCGAACGAAAGCAGGCCGATCAGAGCTCCGAGGGTCTTCTGATCCGTAAACTGCTCCGAGATCTGCTGGACGTGAGCCGTCACCCGTCTGGCGCTGGAAAACGTCACCTGAAAGAGATCGCACGCCGTTGGTTTGACTTCAGAGTGTCTTTAAACAACTAACTGTCCACAAACCTGGTGTGTGACCATCAGAAGGTCTTCAAGAAGAGAGATACTGTCGCTCGCTGCCGCCTGAAATCAATAAAATAGAAGGATCAACGTTACAAAACGAGCTCGTTTTCTACTCCGGAGCCGAGTCGGGTGCCGACCTCTCCGCCGCTCGGCAGGTTGCACGCCGTGTGAACGAGCAGGTTGCGAAGGCGTCTCTGTGCGGGCGCGGCGGCGGTGGCGATGGCGGCGCCCTCGGAGTCCACGGCGAGTCTGTTCAGGACGCCGGAGAGGAGACTGATGTAGTTCCGCGTCTCCGCGTGGTTCCCCAGCTGCAGCAGATCCGACAGGTTCCTCTGACCCCACTCTGAACTAGAAACGGAGAAGAAAAACTACAATATTACAGTATTAATACACAGTGGTGTCAATAATACTCAGCGGGTGAAGATTATCTCTTTTAAGAGATGTTTTTCTTCACTTCCCAAGACCAAAAAACATCCGTTACAGCATCTGTCTGCTTCCTGTTTAATGTGTCACTACAATCATGTCACATGAGTGAAGCTTACAGCTCTTCATCAGGATGGTGGGAGGAAGAGGAGGCGTTTCGGAGGAAGCTCGGCCAGACCTGCACGCTGACCGGACACGGTTTGGTGGCCGATCCGTCGGCGCTGCTCCAGATTTCGGTGTAAACGGTCACTACAGAAACGGCCAGCGGTCAGTGCAGTGTGTGCGCGTGCGTGTGTGTGTGTGTGTGTGTGTGTGTGTGTGTGTGTGTGTGTGTGTGTGTGTGTGTGTGTCTCCACCTTTAAGGTCGTCCCTGGGGTCTCCTGCAGGGAGGCTGAAGTAGTACTGGAAGTCCCTCCCCCGGTAAAGCGTCCTGGGGGGCTTCCCCCCGACGCTGTAGCTGTACTGATACAGGAAGTCCTTCAGCACACAGACCGACATCATATCAACGAATGGAGAACACGAACAACCGTGTGAATACTTGGGATGTTTCAAAATAAGAGCCCACCTCCCTCCCCGACGTGCAGAAGACGCTGAAGAGCGTGGCGAGCTCCGTTCCTCTGCCGGGCTGCACCCGGCAGGCCACGCCCCCCGGAGCGGCGCCGGTCCGCACGAACAGCTGAGCTCGGCCGAGCGAAATGTTTTGAGACTCTAAATCGGCGGGACGAAAACAAGGGGGGGGGGGGGGGGCGTTGTTGTGACAGGTGGCGTGCGTGACCGACGTCGGAACGAATGACTGCATTCCTACTCACTCGCAGTCACCTCCAACATGTATCTGCTCATCGGACGCAGGCTGAAGGGCTTGAAGCGGAGCGCCGAGGACGAGATTCCTGCAGGGAAAAATTGGTGAACTGAGGAAGACGGGGAAAACTCCCGTCTGTTGGCCGGACGTCTCGGCGCCGCACCTGAATCCGTGAAGGACTCGAAGAGGCCTCGGCTGACCGGGTCTCGCGGCAAGTCGAGCAAAGTCGGCGCCCGAGTGACAACAGACGGTTTGGGAGCCACGAGCTTGCTGAACTCCTCCTCTTCCTCAGTCGGTGAGGGATGAAGCATCGCAGGGAAGCCGCCGCCGCCGCCTTCCACACCTGCAGAGAAGACGGATACTGAAACGTTTTGGGTGAATCCGTCCAGGATACGGCGGCAGTGAGTTGCGTACCTGAGGGTCTTCCTGCCGACATCCCAGGCTCTCCTTCCTCTGCATGTGCAAAGTGAACGTCATAATCTGCATCTGGGATCAAAAAACAAGCTTTCAGGTCTCCCGTGAGGTCAGATTTCCAGATTAGACCCTGTTTTTTGGAGATATCTTCATCTTTAACGTCACTCTGTTTCAGTCTGATGGATTTTTCTTCGGCGAAATCCACTTTTCGTCCCTGAAACCCTGCGAATCACTCGGCTGCGGTTGTTTCCTTTCAGCGCTCTGATTGCCAGACTCCTGAAGCCTCCTCAGACGGCGCGGCAGCCTTTCATTTCCTCACCCTCTCGCCCGCCGGCAGCGCCGCTCTCCAGGAGGGCCAAATAAACCTCGCCGTCGGCCGGGAATTCGCTGATAGCGTCGCTCCGAGCGGAGTGCTCCAAATATAGGCGGCAATTATCGTCAAGGTCGAGTGGGCCAGCGGGGGGCTCGGGCTGCGGCGGACCTGCGTGAAGAGGACGGAGGAGAAGTCACGGATGGCGACGGAGAGCAGCGTCGGGGGTGGTTTTGTCGGCGCCGCGGCACACACCGGCTCCACTTCGCCTCTTGTTTCGTGAAGTCGCAGCACGGAGCTGCTCCTGCTGAGTGGGATTCCGCACGACGGCAGAAGGAGCTCCGAGATCGGCCGAGTGACAGAAAGGGGCTGCGGAGGAGCGAAGACCTTCAGAGTCGAGGTCACAAAGTCGATGTGAGACGACACGGAGCTGCCGGGTGGCTCCATCCGGAGTTGTACCGTCAGCCGCCGGCCTGGAGGGGGCGTCGACCTGCTGCAGGCTCCAGCTGTATTGGACGAGGCCTTCGGGCGTCTCGCAGTCTTCACAGGAGGCGCTGACCGAGAACGGCTGATCCCAGGTCAGACGGTCCCCCCGACAGTGGATGGACACTGACCTGCGAGTCCGCGCGGAGAGTCAAGACGGCGAATCTTTGTCGGACATTTTTTTGCAGCCTGATTTTCTGACCTGACTGAGTTCGGCGACACGGTGACGAACGTCTCCGCCGAGGCCGAGCGCCCCCCGCTGCGGACGGTCAGCGTGAAGTGGAACTGGTCGAAGTCGCGTTTCAGGAAAGCGGCGGGAAATCGGAGCGCGGGGGCCGAGGCGCCGACGTGTCGATGGAAACAGGAAGTGGAGATGGAGCTGACGGGTTTGCACGTCCAGCTGAAGCTGCACGAAGAGAATAAAACGTCTCAAACACCCGCAAAGCGACGTATTTGACGAATAATTTCTCGTTAACGTTCTCTACAGGTGACACTTTCTACCTGAGGGGGCTGGTGGGGAAGTCGGGGTCGTACGACGCCCCCCCGTCCAGGATCACCGCGCCGCTCCTGCTGATGAAGACGTTGGTGCCTCCCTGGATGAAGGCCACGGGCTGGCTGGCCATCACCTGCAGCCTCACGCTGTACTTGCCGTACACCTGGCTGCCCGCCACCTGCACCTGCACAGGAACGCAGACGCTGTGAGGTACGTTCACGCGCGCGCACCTGGTGGTCGTTGTTTACCTTGGCGACGGCGGCGTAGGTGTCGTGTCGCAGGAGGAAGCTCGGCAGAGTGACGCTCTGTCCGTGCGTCTCCGAGGGGGGCAGCGCGACGACCCGGCCGCCAGAGTCCAGCAGCGTCCAGCTGTAGCGAAGACCCTCCGACGCGCCGCACTCCAGCTCTCCGTCATAGGTCACGCCCAGACGGATGACCTCATACCGCCGCACCTGTGAGGAGGTTGTTTGTTTGTTTTGTTTTGGACACAAACACCTTCCGCGCTGGGACGCGGTACCTTCAGGGTGCGAGGCCCCATGTTTTTGACGGGTGGCGGCTGGCAGGGCCGGTCCACCACGAAGACGTGGCTGCTCAGGGAGGCGGAGCTGACGCGGTTGGAAGCCGTCACTTCCACTCTGAACTCTCCCGTCCTGCGGGGTCACACAAGCAACTCGAAGAGTCCCTCAGAAGTAGAAAGCGAGTAGAACGCGGTCGAGGACGGACCGCCATCGTCTCGCTGACCTGCCGAAGACGTGCTCCTCCTCCGCGCTCCGTCCCGCTCCGGTCGCGCCGTCGCCGAAGCTCCAGGCGAAGCTGAGGTTGGTCCCCGCGTCCACCCGGCAGCTCAGCCTGGCCGCGTGACCCCGCAGGACCGACGCCCGGTGGACCAGCCGGTTGAGCCGGGCCGCCGTCTGGACCACCAGAGGAAACGCCTCGGAGGAGACCGTCGCCCCGCCGCCGGACGCCTCCACGACGACTTCGTAACTAGGTAAGAAAAACCGGACGTTGAGGCGAATTCGCCGAAACGCGTCTCACAGTTGTGGGTCCGCGAGTCGCCCACCTGCCAGGACGGCGGTATCTCTTCGTGACCGTCTTTGAGTTGGTTTTTGCCGTCGTGGAGTCTCCGAAGCGCCAAACGAACTCTGCAGGATCCACGTCCTCGACCACAGCCTGGAAGGTGATTTCTGCATTTGTGGGATACGCCTGCTTCGCTGTGAGAATCCTCACCGCTAGAAAACAAGAGAATCGGGTTGTAAAACTAAACGATATTTGGTTTCTTTCCTCTAATATGAAGAATTTAGTGAGTTTTTTTTCTTCGTACAAGAATATCTGTGGCTCTGTCTTCAGATACTTTCCTAAATTGCAGTTTTTCTGCGTTCTACAAGAAAATGAAGCTCCAAACGGTTGCGAAAGTGGATGTTTTGTGTGTCCTCACTCTTGTTCTGCCCGTTGGCTGTTTGCAGCGGCGCCATAACCGCAGCTCGTGGCGACAGCCGCCGGCTCTGCTCAGCGGGAGAGTGGTGGAAATCCGCATGGAGATGTGACTGGGCATCGCCATGACAACAGCAAGGCGAAGCCAGGTGATGGCGGTCGGCGCCGTTGTCGAGTTGACGGACGAGGTTTTTGGGAGGGTTCGTGTCCAGATGTTTGTGGAGCTGCTCCGCGGAAAGCGACGGTCGAGTCTCGCATAAACACGTCACCTGCAACACACATGAACGCATGAATTCATGCACTCACTCCTTCATAAGACCCCAAAAAAACCAGAGAAATTTCCCACAACAAACTGAAGCCAAATTGGAGAAAGCTTCACTGTCGGCTACAAACTGGAACTTGCTGGCGTTTTGGTTTATTGGAGCTTTAAACGAAACTTCAAAATAAAAGACTGCAAATTCTTGAGTTATTTTATTGAAAACGGTTTTTCAGGAAAGTTTTGGTCCTTTTAAAAGCGAAGACGAACTTTATTTAGAAAATATGTATTTTATTTTTATTTAGAATTGGATTTTTTTTGCATTTACGTAAAAAGAAATCTCCCTTATTGTGAAATAATAATTACAAGTCACTGAAAATTGAGTTTTATCAAAGTAATAATTTGTTTGTTTTTTATTTCCAAACATTTTTATGTATTGAAATCAAAAAAGATCGAAAGAGAAACAAAATCTGAATCAAAGCACAATTTTACTCCTAAAATTATGATTTTTTTTAAACTGAAACTTCAACATAAAAAGGTGAAACACCAGATTATGTGTCATAAATGACTCTAATTTTTTCTGCCATCCATCGACCTGATTATAAACCTTCTATGAATAAACCAACTGACTGTTAGGAACTAAACGTGGCTTAACTGAGAGAACAACAGCACGACATGCTGCCAAACGGAGGACTGAAGCTGTTTTTGGGAGTCAAACTCACCTCTGTGTCGTTCACTTTAGTCACACCGTGAATGGAGCTGCCTGGACGCGTCTGTGAGACGGACAAGTGAAAGGTGGCAGAAAGTGTCGAGAGGACGTTGGAGACTCGCACAACTGGAAAAACAAAGACGGGAGGAATCAGGACAGAAAGTAGAAGCGTCTTCTTCGCGTTTTAATCGGCCGCAAACCGTCGTTTCTCCGTGTGAACCGACCGATCTCGCCGTTTCCTGGAGCTTCCAGAGTCGACTCGGCCAGCGAGCCGTCGCTCAGCACTTTGACCCGACGTGAACTTTGACCTTTGGTTCCCCGAAGCTCCACGGTGACTTCGGAGAAGCTGGTTCCCTCCAGAGCTTCGATCCCTTCAGAAAGCACAGAATCAAATTTATCATTTGAGTTATTTAAAGAAATACATTTAAAAAGAAACTTTGAAGAACATCAGTGTGTGTACAAGTACTTTTACTCATCAAAGCTTCGTGAAATATTTTTCAGACATTTATGTTTGTTCTTTATTTTAGAGAGAAGGAATAAAAGGTAACTTTTTATATCCCGTCATGATTTATATTTAGATTTTTTGTTGATGGCGTTTTTAGTTTACACCAAATAAATCATCGATCGCAGTTTTATCGATAAATTCATGTGAAATTTAAAAAAAAGAAAAGAAAAATATTGTTAGGAAAGCTTATTTTTGTGAAACGGACGCGTATTTTATATGAAATAAGTTGAAATAAGTCAAACTGCATCTGAAAAGGTGCCGTGCAGAATGAAAGGATTTTTACTTCACGTAAACTTTAAATTATAACTTCTTATAAAAGGAAGTCTTTGTGTTTTTTCACATTTTATGGATAAAAACAGAAGCTGTAAAATGAGATGTGTGAATTGGATAAAGAATAAAAATAAAACAAATAAAAAGATGGAGTAATTGAACGTTACAGGAAAAAGAAAATGAATTTTAAAAAATGTGACAAAACACAGAAGTAAAATTAAAGTGTTCTTGGAAATGGCTTTCACCAAGTGAGCGCTGATCTCAGTGCAGCCCTTCAGGGACCTGCTGTGTACCGACTGTGCCGGCTGCTGACCTGTGGGCTGCCGGGGACGTCCAGCCAGGCGTCCAGAGACCGCCAGGACCAAAGCGTCCCCCGTCCGCGTCCTGCGTGGACAGACGGTGACGCTGTGCAGGACCGGACCTTCGCTCCTGTACAGAACCAGGTGTCCTTCCTGAGGGAGAGGCGGCTCCAAGCTGCTGGTGAGCAAACGCACACAATCCACACGCCACATTTTCATCTCCGAATGGCCGTCGGGATCGCAGTGGAGCCCACGACGCCGTAAACGTGTAGCAGAGGCACTTTGGACGCCTCTCTCACCTTTGTCTTTCACTTCCTCTCTTCGCCGCCTTTGTCCTCCCATCGGAGGACGTGTCGAAACACTCGGTGACCACAAAACCATTCAGCCGGTTGCCACAGTAACAAGTGTGCGGAGACAATGCTGCAACCTGGTACCTTCAACAACAAACAATAAAACGCACCATCAGGGCACAAAGGAAACAGACAACAAGCATAAAGAGCTGCGTGTCGTTGAGGACCTTTAATTTAAACCTAAAGTTCAACTGTTTATTTAATTTCACAGGAAGACACAAAATTCAAGCCTGAACAAGTTTGTCTTTGAGGTGAAAAAATAAGATGTTTAATTTTAATTCTCCTCCTTTTGAAAAATGAAGCTGTGGAGTCATTTGAGCAGCTAAAATGATCATAAATACTTTGTTAAATTAACACAAAAACCTGAAAAAAATCTGGACTTTTTTGTGAGCAAGGAATGAGCTGAAAAAATGGAAATAACTGGAATAAATTGGAGCATTTCCTGCTGTAGTGTCACTGAGTGAAGAAAGCTGGGATGAGATTTTTTTTAAACCACCTTGTCCTCATTTTAACGCGTCACATTCCGGCGTTTCTGGCCGTCTCCAGCGCCCCCCCCCCCCTTCCCTCGTCTCCCACCGCACTCACCCCTCATCCAGGCAGCGCACCGAGCAGCCAGCCGGGTCAAGGTCACGGACGCCGCCGCCTGCCTGGAGCCTGCGCGCGGCGGCGGCGGAGCTGACCTGGAAGCAGCCGAGGAACCACGGCGACGAGTCCCCGCAGGAGGCGCGGGGGAAAGCCAGGAGCGCGCACACAAAGGCGGGGAGCATGTCGGCACCGGAGGCTCCCGGACAAAGGCCGCAGCCGGAGTGGGGAGCTCCGAGAGGCAGCGCTGGGATGGAGGAGCAGGAGGAGCAGGAGGAGGAGGAGGAGGAGGAGGAGGAGGAGCGCAGGTGCACCCGCACCTCAAACGCTGCATTCAAGGTGCGTGGGAACAATGCGGGTCACTGTATGCAAATTGAGGGGGTCGAAGACAGGATTTCACAGATCTGAGGTCAGTGTGAGAAATCCTGCTGAAGTGCCGCTGTGCAAAAAATAAACGTAATGTGACAAAAACAAGATTCACGCGTTACTTTAGAGTTACATTTACAGGTAAATACTTAAAGCCAGAAACGAAGTGAAGCTTCTTTTATTTGTGACACTTTATTCTGACAGTTCGTCGAAACTATGACCGTGAAAAGTGAATTATTAATGCCGAGTTTGTCCCTTCAGGGAAGCTCCGATTTTTCCAGGCTGCGGCCTGTTTCCGCCTCTGCTTAAATACATCTGAATCTTCAGTCTCACGCTCTCCATCAACCAGCTGCTGCTCTGCAGCATCCGCCTGCTCCGGCGGCTCAGTGAGCTCCACACGCCGGATGAAGCGACGTTTTGTGAGAAACGCCCGGAATTAACGTGGCTCATCGAGGGCGGGTCACCGGAAAACCGGGGGAAAAAAAACCTCCACGACCGGAGAGGAAAAATCTTTATTCAAATAAACTGAAGCGTCCTGAAGACGCGTCTGATTCACGGGAGATTAAAGAGAACGCCTTTTATTTTGTTAAAACACTTCACGGTTTTTGCCGCCACTCGTCCCAGCTGTGAGCTGGAAGGCCAGACGTCGATTTCTGTCCATTCTTTGGGAATTAAATAAATACGCAGCCTTTCAATGAAGCCAAAAGTGAATAAATCTGCGTGTAATTGTGTCGGACGGAGTCTGGCAGCAGCGTTAATATTAGGAGCCGGTGAGCGCGGTGTGAAAAACGGTGACCTTCAGCAGAAAAACGCGCCGAGCCACAGAATCCGCGTGACCTTTTATTAATTGTGGCTTCATTCAAGGAGCAAAAATGACGAGCAGGTGTCGCGTGGAGCACCTGAGTTTACGACGCGCCGAGTGCGGTTTTAACCGTCTGACTGCGCCAGAAAAACGCGTTTATTTACATGATGGTGTCGGTGAAAATCTCCAGCAGCGTCTTCATTAAAAAAAAAGACGTGAAAATCCGCGAGTTTATCGGTGTTTTGAAGGTGATTGTGGGCGGAGCTTAAGTCCTGACATCGGGCTGATTTTACTGCAGGTAAATTGAACACCACAGATCGTGTGGTTGTCAGGTTTTAATGGAAAAACGGTCCTTGGATGCAGAAAGCTGCTGTTTGTTCGCCCAGGCAGCTCTGAGGCGGGGGAGACGCGTCCTCGCGCCGCGGCTAACTCCGCCGGTCCACCTTAAAAAGCTTTTCCGGTTTCGCAGACATCCCCTTTAAGAGCGGTTTTCAGCCCCCCGCGCGGGCGGCAGGGGGCGCTGTCAGACCGCAGCATCCTCCAAAGCCGAGTGGAGCGAAGAAAGGCTCAGCGGGGAAAATCAGACACAGTTTTCAGACCTTTTTTATGCCAAATACGCGGATTTTTCTGCAGATTTCGTTCCCACTCTGCTGTCAGCGGTTCCCGCGTGTCCGCGCGACACGCAAACGCCACGCACACGTGAAGGAGCCTGCGACAAAAACGAGTCAACCCTCCTAAGTTCCCCCCAGCACAGCTAGAAAAACAAAAGATGTGACATTAATTGTGAATATTTGGGCATCTGTAGCGCTGCGTCGGCGGCGCTTTTACAGCAGTGTGACGAACAAAGGCTGCACAGCGAGCTGCGTCTGAATATTCGGATGCGAATCAATTTATACTGCAATTACGAATTTGACTAATTCAGTCTGCGGGACCCCCTGGAGCCCCCTCGGAGGACCCCAGACCCCCCAGCACCCCCACGAGAGCGCATCAACGAACCGAGCGCCTTCAAACGAATGTCAGGAACGCTGCGCGTTAACGCTGCGTTAAACCCGCTTCAGGCCCCACGAAATGCCCCCAAAAACACCCTTTTTTTAATTCGTTGAGCCGGTGTTGCGTTCCCAGCGCGTGCACGCGCCGGTCCAATTAACAAACCATCAGCTCAACGAAATCTCGCCGCTGGATCGGCGTCACGGCGCCGCGTAACGGAGAGCCCCAATAAACAGGAGCGGCGTTATGTAAGCTGCGCCGTCAGGCTGCGCCCCTCCGGGGGAGAAAATAGCGCAAGTGGAGAGCCGCCCCGGAGCGGCGCTGCTAAATATACATATTAATGATTCGTGTGAAGGATGCAGATGAGTCCAAAGAGCCCGTCAATTGGAGCCAGACGCCTTTTCCCCGCGCGTAATTTACCGAGTTGATCAGCTGTCAGCGGAGCTGGATTAAACGCTGGATTAAATATTTTCGTGTCAGGAAGCCAAAGTTCAGCGACTGCCAGAAACCGACCGGAGGTCAGTTCGAAGCAGGTCGACTCATCTGAGCGGAAGTTGACTGAGGCGTAAAAATGTTTCCTCATCGAGCCTCCCAGAAATAGCGAGCGGCGCGTGTGTGCTCAGCTGTTCCCGCGGGACGTCTTCATCTTCGGCGACTATTTTTAATTCCCTGCTCGAACTTTAACCCTGTCGCCGCCGCCGCCCGCCGCGGCTCCGCTGAAGCAGCTTTTTTTTTTTCCCCCCCCAGCACCTTCACGCCCGGGATCGTCAGGCCTGATCCCACCAAACTCCGCTTTTCCTTCCGAATAAATCAGGCTGTTGCAGCTTTCTCTGCTGAGCATCAACCGGAGCTTGTTTCAGCCTTTTTCTTTGGGTCTGTCGCCGGAAACGAGCTGCAGTTTTTTATCTGTTAGTCCAAAGAAAAAGTGGTTCGTAAGAACGTTTTGGAGACCTTTGACTCGAGTTAAAGAAGAGCTTGGTGATTCCTGTGAACTAATCATTACTCGACTTAATCCCGCTTCCATCAAACTGTGCAGATTTTTGCGTGAACGTTGGTTAAAGTTCCTCTTGAGGCTCTTTTTCGTGCGTTTTTGATGCGTTCTGCATCGAAAAGGGGAAAAAAGAATACAAAAAAATGCGAATCTGTGTTTAAATGTGTTTAAAACACTCGATTCTGAACTAATAAGGTCAACAAATATACGATGGAACTGCATAATGTTTAAAGGAGGAATAAACAGCAGAGACTTTGGAGCATCTGAGAGATTTTCCAGCTAAAAACAGAGGAACAGAAAAGCAGCTTGTTTTTCTGTACTTGAATGTTGTTTGTTTTTTATTTTAAGCTACACAACAACAAATTTAAAGTAAGATTTTGAAGAAAAAAAAACCTCCTAAGATCCAGAACATCTGAACCCTCAGACTGCTGTTTTCATGACTCCAGCTGGACTCTGCTGCCTGAATTCTGACTTTATTAGAAGTCTCATCAAATCCTGACTCATTAGATGAACGAATGTTGAACTTTGTGTTCGTATTAATTGATGAAGAGGCTCTTTGCGTCGTCGGGAGCCGAACAAAGCTGCTGCGAAGGTCGCTTCAGGAAGCAGAGCGGCAGCTGATTCTTCTCCTTTCAGCTTGTTGGAGGCGCTTAACTCTGCAGCTGCTTCGCTGTTTGTTCCCTTTATTCATCGTTTGTTTATTTTAACAAGCGGTAACGAAAGAAAAATAAATACATTTTAAAAAATGAGGAAGATTTTCACTCTAAACCTTCCCTGAATGAGGAGGAGGAGGAGGAGGAGGAGGAGGAGGAGGAGGAGGAGGAGCAGTGAAAGGAGGTCAAAGGGTTGCAGGGAGCTGAACGTAGAAATGTTGGGCGACAAAATCAGAAAAAAGCAGCCAAGTCTATGCGGAGATGAGCGCATGAATGAAAGTTATGGCTTCATTATAACGCAGATAAACGGTGACACTGTGGTTGGATCGCTGCCTGTTCAAACCTCGGAGGATCTCCGTCTTTCTCAGCCCGCAGCGCGGCTTCACCGGAGGCACCGCGCGCCGAACCGGCCGGTTTGGAGCCTGTTTTCACGGCGCTGCGCTCCGGGAGCTCCGCGGTCTCGCGTTACACTGCAGGGCCCGTTGATTCACCGGGAGCCGGCGGGACGAGCGGAGCCGGATCAGCGCGGCGGCTCCGGGGCAGAAGGTCGCGTCCAAAGAAGAGTTGGGCGACATTTAAAGATCTGCTCAAGTCGAGTTATCAAGAGAGATTCAGTCAGAAAGAGAAAGATCCGGATGTGACAGGAAAAACCCGGAAACATCGATTTAAAGTGGCATATTTGAAATAAATTAAAGTCATTTTAATGTCTGAGTTGATGCAGGAAGAACATTAATGAACAAAAGCAACCTTTGAAGAAGTTTTGTATAAAAACTAAGCTCCATCTGAGGTTTTAACTCAACATGTTGGATGTTTTCCGCTCAGTGAAATTAGGCCTGACGAACAGTTACAGTGAGTCCTCTTTGTCCTTCACACCGAAGACCTGAAATGCTGTTTGAAAACTAATCTGACCAAGACTCAGACAGCCCCCCCCCCACCACCACTCACCACCACCACCCCCCCCCCCCCTAAAGAAAAGGAGCCTATTATATTTCTGGTGATTGAAGAAATTCCAAGAAAAAACGCACTCATCTTCTTCAAATCTGCGGCTGACATGTGTGTCTCCTGCCTCTGTGCCCTGCAGCAAGGCAGAGAGGCCGAGCGCCTCGCCCGCCCGTCTGATGTTCGGCATGCAGCTGTGCTCCGAGGTGAGAACATCTGTCAGCTGATGCAGGAGCCGTGAAGCCGGCGCGCCAATCGACACGGATCCAGGAGCGGCGGCGGCGGCGGCGGCGGCGGAGATTCAGCTGAGTTTGGCTGTTTTTGTTTTGTGTGTGTGTGTGTGTGTGTGTGTGTGTGTGTGTGTGTGTGTTTGTGCATGTGTAGTTGTGTGTCGCTGGCTTTCATCCCCTGGGTTGAGTCGGGGTCTCCTTGTCCTTACTCCCTGGAATGAGTGTGTGTGGGGTGGGGCAGGGGTCAAAGGTCACCGCTGCTTGTGGCCATGTTCAAATCCCTCCATAAAGCGTCCTGCTCTCGGCTGACCCGTCCTCTCATAAAGGAGCCCGGCGTCCAGATATGAGGTCGGACCAGGAACCTTTCATCAGCCGATCTCGGGCTCTTCATTTTAGCTCCACTGTGGAGCTGATGGAGCCGAGCCTGCGGGCTGTTGAGGTGCGACTTCAATTAAACACCTTTTATTTTTGTTCAAAAAAAGAAAAAAAATCATAAAAAATGTTAAGAATTAATATTTTTAAAAACTATTTTTGGTTTAAAAATTAAAATAATAATAATAATAATAATAATAATAATAATAATAATAATAATAGTAATAGTAATAGTAATAATAATAATAATAATAATAATAATAATATAGCAGTAGCAGCAGGTCTGGGATGATGCATGACACATGTTCAATCATTCATGTAATGGGATTAGTCGACATTTTCACAGTAATCTACAGGAATTTAACTTTCATTTATGACCTGATTTATTGTTACTCAGCAGAACAAAAGCTACTTTCTTCAAGAAACTTTTGATTTACTTTCTTATAATTTGTTTTATTTAATTGTGCCACTCAGAAGGTTGCAGATCTGTATTTTAATAGTAGTTTATTTATAGGATTTATATTTTTCAGTCAATTCCTGGAGTCACAATCTCACAATAGTTGTTATAAAGCACTTGCTGACACTTAGGAGTGTGTTTAAGACCGATCAACTCTCACTTTGTTGGGTTGAATTATTAGGAAGTGTCAGTTGTGAGCTTCACTGGACGCGTATTAAAGCTTAGTGGGACTCAGGACTGAAGTGTTGGTGTCCTGGAGGTCGGTGGAGCGTCCAGTCGTGGCTCCGGTCTCGGGACCGGAGGGTCCAAAGTGTCGTCGGTGCTGCGTGCTGAGCGTCGGGCTACATCTGGCTGTGCGCTGTCCCCAGAAAAGCCTTTACAAATGGGGTTGAGCTCCATGACGCGGGGCAGAAGCCCGCTGGCGCTGGTTTTCCCCCTCTTCCTCCTCTTCCTCCTCCTCCTCCTCCTCCTCATGCAGTCCCTCTGGCCAGGAAAACCCACCAGCACGCTCTCTCGCTCTCTCGCCGGGCTCCCTGTGTCTTTTCGAAATGTGTTTTCAGCGCTCCGGGGCCAGTTATTAAGTCGGCCGCATTTAGATTTGATTTACACACACACACGGAGATTAGAGAGCGCAGAGCCGCCGGTTCTGATGGAGCCCTTTTAAACGAGCTGTTCTCACTCATTTAGCGAGAAGGAATCGGCCGACAAATGAGGAGATAGAAAAACAAAACGATATTTTTTTTATTATATATTTTTAAATTTGTTTGTGAATCACTTTATTTTCAAATAACTCTTATTTAAAATAATACATTTACTCTCCGATCTGGTTTTCTTATTCAAAGTGAGAATACATTCACAGTTGAGGCGTTACTAAATGTTTTGCCGCAACGGTTTTCAAACTTTATTCCGGACTTGGAGTTCGCTTCGTGTGTCGTTTGAATGTGGCTTTAAAAAGTACAGAAGCTGCAGCATTAACAGCAGCATTAACAGCAGCATTAGCAGCAGCGAGCTTTCCGGCAGGCAGGCAGGCCCCCCGCCCGTCCCTCCCTCTCTCTGACCCCGGGTGCGTGCAGAGGGACGCCGGGTAAACCGCGGCGCAGGCAGCGCTGTTTCCTCCCTCGCGGTGAGCCGCGGAAGCCGTGACGGAGGAGAGTCAACGGTGGCTTGAATGAAGCAGGGGGAGGGGGGCGGGGGGGGACACGAGCCGTGAAGAGTCGCGGAGGACTCCGCTCCGTGAACTCACGGCGATCCGACGTCGGCTCGTTACGGCAGTCTGTTTCACTGTTTAGTTGGTGGGAGTTCAAACTTGTAGAGATGTTGTGTAATGAGACCAGAGCCTGAACAGGTTTACAGCCGCACAGCCACACGGTGCAAAACAACAACACCCCCCCCTACAAAAATATGTGGATGTTTTTTTTTAATCACAAATCGCGGAAGCTTAATTAACGTTTGCGTAACTTTGGGTCGTGAAAGCAAATTGAAAATCTGGGAAATAAACTCTGACGGAAGCAGCAACTGCTTTAAATCAACATTTTAGGTTTTTTATGAGTTTCAACAAATCAGAAGAAACTTTATATTTTCATTTGACTGCTGGAGAATCTGCCACAATTGCTCCAGTGGACACTTTTCTTTTTAAACTCCCTCTTCGTGTTGTTTAAAGTTACAACACTAAAGTGTTCGGAGCTCAGAAACGCCGTCAGCTGCGCGGCTTCTTGCGGCCGTAGAAACGCCGTCTAACGTGGGAAGCAGCCGCACTCCCACGTCTGACTCCGAGCCGCCTCTCCCTCCTAAACGTGCTCAATTGAAGCAAAGTAAACGCGCTTCAGTCCACCGAGATCCGTGCGCGCTCTCGTCGGCTTGCCAGAGTCCAGCCTCTGGTTTACTAATATGTATAAAACTAACAGCTGAGTAAATTAGCTGCAATCAAGGAAAACAAAA
>JASSRZ010000002.1:5578557-5601210 GCA_032164315.1 Malacoctenus gilli
ACACACACACACACACACACACACACACACACACACACACACACACACACACACACACACACACACACGCTCAGCCTCCCCCCTCTCCCACCCTCCTTTCTTTGTTCCCCACCGATGACTCCCCCTGCAAGCGCCCCTCTCCCACACAGAGAAACCACACCACTGCCCCCTAGCGGCTGTTTTAAATGCGCGTGACCGTGAGCGCGCACTCTTTGTCAGTATATATATATATTTTTTAGCATCATTTCGTATATTGAAAATAAGACAGACGAGACGTGACAGTCTGCAGAACCTTCATGCGCACCGACAATCGAGCACTTTGCGTGGATTGAACCGGCCCCAGACTGCGCCTGCGCGCACCCGCGCATCAGCTGAAGTGTCCTTGAGCAAGACACTGACCTGATGTTGACCCCCTGGAGACCACTGCGGCGGTGAGCGGTCGTCACCGGGGGTCCGAGTCTTCTGCAGGTCATCACATGATCATAAAGAGAGAGCTGCACCCAGGACTCGGTTCTGCCTCCTCTCGCCCTCATATCTCACATCTGAATGATCCAATAAAGAGGCTTCAGCTCTGCAGGACAATAATTGAATTAACTCCATATATTAGCCAGTTAATGAGGTACTTAACAGGGAGACGTTAATTACACATCCTATACGGCCTTGGCTTTTTTTCTGCGGGGCATCTTCGCTCTCATCTCCGCGAAATGGAGACAATCAATCATAATTTAGCATATTTAATTCACGGAAGCCAATCTGCTGATCAACAACTCTTGTTTGTTTACTTTTTTTTCTGACCGCTGTGGAAAAATAAACGTGTGTTTTTAGTGTGAAGAGGAGGAGGAAGAGGAGGGAGGGGGAGGGGGGAGGGGAGGCTGCTGTTTCCAACAGGGGGCAGAATCACTCTGCACAAAATCCCTCGCGGACCGTCACGTACTCACAGACGCGCGCACGCACACGCGCGCTGCTTTGGGATGTGTGGTTTTCTTCTGCTTACAATTTACGCCTCAAACCCGGAAATAGAAATAACCTCCATAAAGCCTCCTCCAGCGCGCGCGCGCGTTTATTTAGGAGTTAAATCTTCATCTGAGGCGCCGATCTGCGCCACTGTTTCTGTAGTTTCTATAATTACAGCCGTTCAAATTGCTTGAACGGACTTTGTGTTGGACTAAAATCTGAAGGAAGTTATTCTTGGGCAGCGATAATCCCGCCATCTGATCTCAGAGCGCGGGATTAGTGTGAAGGTCCGAGAAAACACGCCGATATGAATCAGTAGATTCCGCCTTTATTTTTTTTCTCCCGCGACATGAAGGTCTTGACCCCGAGCCGGTTGCTGCTCCTGCGGTTTCATGCTCCGCTTTAGATGATTAGCTTTTAATGTGGGCGAAGTTTGGAGCCTTTAAATTGGACAGGAAAACAGCAGCAGGAGGAAGCAGACGGGCAATAATCTGACGCGGTGGCTTCGGTTGTTTCAGCGTGTTTTGTTGTGGATCAAATGCAACAAAATCAATCAAAATGTTGCTTCACTGACGAACAGTGAAAATGATACAATGAATGTGTGTTTTTTGCTCCAACAAAGCTGCAAAAACAAACAAACTCAGCTTCATTCTGCTGAAAATAGACTTCACGACTGATAAAGCTTCAGTTTTTGTCACGCAGAATCACAATTATTCTGTTTATTCAAATTAATTTTATTCTCATATTTTTTCAGCGTTCAGAGGAGGATCCATGAAGCAGTAAACGGAAACGTCTTCACAGTTCCGGTCTGGGTGAGTTTGTATTTTTATTTTCTAACCACCGTGCTGCAGTAAATCGGGACAGAAACTCGGCGTTTTAAGGCTCCGACACGATGACAGCAGTTAAAACTCCTCCTGCCTGACAGAAAATCAGCTGTAACGTTTGATTGGACACTTTAGTCCAAACTTAATATGATTTAACAATAATTTAGGTCCTTCAGATGAATCACAGCACTGATACGCGTTGCTTCTTTTGTCCATGACGTGAAGGAATGAACAGCAACAACTCTCCCAGACTTAAAGCACTCAAAACTGACTTTACTGTGAGTTCATCAAAGTGCTGATGTGACCAGTTGCAGCAGCTCTTCGGGAGGATCGTCAGCTGAAAGCAGGAGTTTATTTACTGGCATCGTGTTTGTCAGAAGACGGTGACTCGTTCGGGCGGCAAAACTAAATAATGAGTCACTGTGTTGGTCGTTACACGAGTCAGAGATTAAAGTCAGAAAGAAAAAGACTGGAAAAAAAATCAGAGACCGAGTTGGATTCTATTTTATTCTATTTTTCTGCCAGTTTAGAGTCTTAATTTAAAAGATTGATGCCACCGTTCAGCCAGTTGACTGTTTAATACACTGAAGACCGAGGAGACAACTTTAAAGTCGAAAACAGTTGGCTTAAAGTAAAATAAATCGACCAGGTGGATTTTTTTTCACCGGGTTTAATTACGTGGGACTTTTATTTTGAAGGAATTCTATCGAGTTAACGCAGCTTACTGTAACCGAGGCAGCAGCTCTGAGAATGTAGAGTGTTTGTGTGTGATTGAGAGAAACGTACTGTGCTATCTGGCAATACAGCTTCATTGTGACAATTTGAGAGAGAGAGAGAGAGAGAGAGAGAGAGAGAGAGAGAGAGAGAGAGAGAGAGAGAGAGAGAGAGAGAGAGAGAGAGTCAGTCAGTTTGGACTTTGGACGGAGCGCCGAGTCAGAGGTCACTCCGATAGCTGCTGCTGCGGCAGCGTGTGTGGCCGCGGCGCTGCTCCTCCGTCCTGGATAATGAACGACAGACGGGGATGATCTCACCTCACCGCGAGCGCGCTGCTGCACCGGCGCGGCTATCGCTGCTCATCAAATCAGCGGCGGGAGACGCGATAAAAACCGTTTCTAACTCGCTTTGTGTGTGTGTGAAACTGTCCGTAGAAAGAAGCTGGAATATTTTAATGTGAACCAAAAAAAAACTGTTCAAACTGACCACCTTAAATGAAGCCCGGCGGGTTGTGGGGAACATTTCTCTCTATTAGATCCTGCGAGTGAGAATTAAGTCGCATGTTCCTCCCGGTTCCCTCGCAGCTCACTTCAGCGCTCTTTTACGCACAGGGCGAGAGACACGTGCACTCTGCTCACCTCAAGACCCCCTCCATGTTGATGATGATGTGATTGGCTGAAGACCAGCAGCAGAACGTCGCGGTGTTTCTGCGATCTGTACTAAAAAAAAAACAACCTACAACTTCTGTGTTCTTTTCTCTCGATGCAACGAAAATCGCCACCGATGCACAGATCTGTCCCTGCTGCGTGGACCCGAGTCGGAAGCTCCAAACGGGCTAAATTAATCCAGCATGTGTGGCTCATCCATCTAATGTTGGGACGGTTGCGGCTCTGCTTTCACGCTTAGCGCGAATTAAATGGAAAAACGCGGCGCTGCTTTGACGACTCGCACACCTCCGGATCCAGAGTCCACATGATCAATGTTCCTGTCGCACGTCCAGGTCTCTGACGTCCTCCTGGTGGTCTTAAAATCGAAGGTGAGGCTCGTATTAAATGTAGATAAAAATCACACCAACGTCTTCCAGCTCAGAGCTGGCAGGAGAGGAGCCGCCTTCATCTATCATCTGATCTGAGGTCAGAACAACAACGCAGCGTGACGGAGCGCCTCGGTGCCTCCAACTGCTTTGAAAACGAGACTGTAAAGAGCTGCTGTTGATTGGGAACATCTCCAGGTTCCTTCGGTCACTTTGGTCTTTTTCTTGCTTATTTTGGGGGTCAATTTCCGGCTTAGTTTGAAAGAATCTTTTTTTTTAAATCACTCTCATTTTTTCCAGTGAGAATACTCCAACAGCACCAAACAAACCTTTAAGCAGCGTCCTCCTAAAAAAGTGTAACTTTCAGCTCATGCTGTGAATAAAAGTGGTGATAAAGAGGTCTGAAACGGAGCTTTATTCACTTGTCAGCTCCAGAAGTCTTAATCCAGCAACGTGATTTCAGCAGCTGCTGAAACTTTCGTGTCAAGAAACAGATGGAAAAATGGGGGATTTATTGTTTTATTTTGAAAGAAACAGACGTGTAGGTCTCTGAAAACAAATTCGGGCTGCTTTTAACATTTGTTTTGCAAATGAAGGGCATTAAGGCGCAGCAGAAGCTTCAATACTGAGGCTACAGTTCACAACAAGTGAGATAATGAGACATTAGAGGAGCGGGAGTTGAGAAAAGGTGAGAAAAGGAACCAAGTGAACCATTTTTTGGACACAAACTTAATTTGTTTCGCATACAGTCAATCCTACAGTGTAACAGCCGAAAAAACCGCGAACTGTCCCTTTAAGCCGGCTCTCCGCGTGTCTGGAGGTCCTTTCGGGGCTCCGCGGTGACCTGGGGGGGCGGCTTCGCCAGCCTCGGTGGCCCCGATCAGCGCCTCGGCTCCCCGCGCAGCCCTCCGCGGCGCCCCGCGCGTCAGCTGATCCGTCACGTGGTGCCGCGTCGCGGGTCACTCCTTTTGCAAGATGGAGTTGTCTGAGTCGGTGCAGCGGGGGCTGCAGGCGCTGGCGGACCCCGCCGCCGTGGAGCAGCGCTGCTTCGCGGCGCTGGTGGACACGTCCTTCCGCAGCCTGCTGTCCGCCCGCGGGGACCCCGCCGTCCTCGGTGAGCTGCCGCGTCTCCCCGCCGCGCGACGCTTTGTTCTGGGCTCGCTGCTTCCGGTTTGCCTCGGTGTGGACGCGGAGCGGAGCAGCCGCGGTGTTTGTTTGGGCTTTGTTTGACCGGCGCCGCTCGGCGCGGTTCGTCCCTCGGACCCGGATCGTCCGTGTTTCTGTATCCACCCGGTTAATGAGGCGGCGCGGCTCGGCGCGGCGTCACGACGCCGATCCGCCGCCTGTTTGGCATTCCGCGGCGGTCACGCAGCTCCAGCGACGCTCTTTGTCATTTAAACCGACATCCAGGCTCCTCGGCGGACAGCGAACCCTCTATCAGAGTGTTTACTCCACCGTGCGTCGGTTCGACCCCCGCCCCCCCCCCCCAATCCACCCCCTTCTGGTTGATCGGTTCGGATTGAACCGGTGTAAATCAGGCGCTCTGACAGCGGCGCTACGAACCGGGCTCCCCGGGTCTCGTTTCTGTGCAGCCCTCGCGGCGGTCCGGCTCGTTTTAGAGGCCGAGTCCTTCCCCGAGTGGAGTGTTGACCGGACAAACAAACAAAGGAGCCCCCGGCGGACGCAGCTGAGCGGCGCATTCACATGCAAATCCACATTGATTTCCATTCTGCGCGTCGATCCGGAGGAGCCGAGTATGGATCGCGGCAACCGGCGTGGCTGCTGTTCCTTCGGCGGGGAAGGAATGCAGGACGGCATCCCACCTCCTCCTCCTCCTCCTCCTCTTCCTCCTTCTTACACCGTGTTTCTCTGCTTCCAGATCAGCCCGAGTTGAAGCAGATCGACCGGATCCTGCTGAAGCAGATCCACACCGCAGTGACCACCTTCATCCTGGAGGCGGTCAGACAAAACGCGGACAAGTCGACGATCAGGTGGGCGAGAAAGAGAGGAGGAAGAGGAGGAGGAGGGGGGGGGTGTTAGTCTGGTTCGTTTTATTCCGTCTCAGACGAAACAAAGGAATTAATTTTCTGTCTGCTGAAAAAGTTTGGAGGCTTCCGTGTTTGTTGCTCAGCAAACCAGAACAATCGCTTCAACTTCTCCCTTCAGGGACTTTGCAGGTTCGTGTACTCAGGCAGTACTAAAGTACAAGTATGCAGCTGTATTTTCTCCCTGCATGACAGCAAGAATGTCATCAGGAATTGTGTAAAAGTGTCTTGTAAAACGCTGCGAATCCGAGCGATTTAAATGTGACTTTAGTGGTTTTGTGTCTGTTCTGATTGTGCAGCAGTGGAACATTTAGGTGGTTTAGTTTGGAAATGTTGGAACCAGCAAAGCTTGGAAAAAGGATGCAGTTTACGCCAACATTTGGTACAAGATTATTTCTTCTTTAGAGTTTCCTTTTAATGTGGTAAAAAAAACATCTTAAAGAAACTTTTCTACAGCTTTTAGTGTTGGAACGTTCAGATTTTATTGCAGAATGAAACTTTAAACAACCACAGAATCAGTGAGATTTTTTTGGAAGTAGATTTTTTTTGTTGAATTTAAATTTGTTTCCAAATTTTGTTTCCTGAATTTTACCTTCCAACAAGCTTTCGTTCCAGTCAGACTTCAGGGTTTGTTTTCCAGCACTGAGCCCAATAATCCCAGTTTAAATTCTTCTTCCCAGTTTAAAAACTCGTGAATATTTCATGAGAAAACTGTTTTTCTTGCAGCTCCAACCTGGAGGAGCTGAACTTCAGTGCAGACAGGACGGAGATCTTCCACAGTAGCTTTCAGGTACGTCCGACGGACGAACCGCCTGCACGTCTGACCGCTGGACTCGCCGCCGACCTGCTCTGATGTTTGCGTCGCTTTGCAGGAACACAAAAAAGAGCTGGAAGAAATCCTGGCGAGGTAAGAAGGAGACACGGAAGGAGTCAGAACTTCGCTTTCAAACCTCGAACAAATCAAATAATATTTAGGTTCAGCGAGAACAGAGAGCGTTTCTTTTTTCTCGACTGTCATAAATGAAGGTTCACAAACCAGTTTAGGAATAAATTCGGCTGCATCTTGCAAATGTTGGAGCTTCAGGACAGGAAGGAACAGCAGCTTCTATTCAGCGTTGGATTAATTAGTGTGAACGCTGCGTCATGAGGAGACCAAGAAACGGTTTCATCTGCTGATACTGTGTAAAAATGATGCAACAGTTAAAGCTCCTCTTCAGCTCCTTCTGTTCCTCCTCCTCCTCCTCCAATCTCGCTCCGTGTCTCCGCTGTGTTTCCCCGCCAGCATCGGACGGCGTCCCGCTCAGATCCACGACGTTTCGTGGCGCCTCGAGTACCACATGAAGGTTGGTTCGACCTCAGATTAACGCAAAGAGAAAAAAAAAAACAAAAAACAACCAAAAACGACGCGTGCGCGCGCGCGCTGTGAAATGTGTGGCGCGCCTCTAAAGTCTCGCTCCTCCGCCAGAACGCGCAGGTCGACAAGGTCAACGAGCCTTTCTACTCCATCTCCCTGAACACGGAGGTAAAAGCCGCGGCGACGCGCGTGCGCGCTGCATCTCACTGCTCGTGTGTTGTTGTTTATTTATATCGGTTGAGGGTAAACAAAGATGCTGCTTTTTCTTTCTAGAAAGAAGGAACTTCGGAGGACATCAACTTCACCTGCACGATGGAGCAGCTGCAGGTAGAGAGTGTTTGTGGACACGTGGGAAAGAATTAAAAATAAAAACTTGCATTTAATTTTTTTGGGTTTTTGCAGCACTGGAACAAAAAGCATCGATTATTTTGAGCGATTTTACACCGATTCGAAGCGATGAAAGCATTTTTTGAGGGTCTGTTTAATTTGGGAACTTAAAAAACACTCAAACTGACAAGAAGTGTTTTTACATCGACGATAAAAACGACTTTTTTCCGCACCGCTGAGCGTTGACGTGAGGCTGTGATCACGTGCCAGAAAACCTGTCAGTGTGTTTCAGCCTAAATGGGAATTCCGAGCAGAATTCCTCCTTTTATTTATTTTTTCTCCCAAGAGTGTCTCCCCCTCGCGCGTCCTTTCATGTTGTTTCCTCCTCGTTTTTTTTTGTTGTTGTTTCCCCATTGAAACGTCGCCGCTGTTTGCTTGTTTTCAGGACCTGGTGGGAAAGTTAAAAGACGCTGCCAAGAGTGTGGAGAAAGCCAGTCAGATGTGATGCTGGTGTCCAGTTTCCTGCGCACAAAGCGGCGCACTTCACCCGCTTCCAGCCGCTTTTTGTTCAAATGACAACTGTGTTTCAAAGAGTCTCTTTATTGTCCTTTAAAAGCTTCACAGCCCCGAAATGTTCACGTGGAAAAAGCATGTCACGAATCTTTGTAATAAATGTTCTTTGGTTAGAAAAACGCTCCAGCAGCTTTGTCTCTTTGTGTCCTGACGCGGGGGGATAATTCAGCGGAGCCGCTCGTGTTTTCTGTCAACACGTCGGAGCCTCAGACGGTTTTCAGCCGTGACTGCAGCTCAGCGCCGCTTTCAGCTGCGCGTGTTTGTCCCAGAGCTTCACCCGAGACGCACACTTTATTTTGAAGGAGTTTAGCGATCAGAAAAGTGCCGCAAAGAGCTCGAAGCGGGACCATTTCTTGCGGGATCAGGACTGCGCGATCCGTCAGCTGGAAGTTGTGGCGCATTTCTTTTTTCTTTCTTTTCTCCGCAGATGTCAGCAGCGTCGCTGACAAAGCGCTGACAGCGGAGCCATTTGTCACCCGGACGCGTTTCAGCCGCGCGGGGCTCCCAAAAAGCAGCGAGATTAATCAGGCAGCTGCTCGCTGCCCCCGAAACGCTCTGAACTGCGGCGTCTTAACGACGGACGGCGGACGTGCGTGCGTGCGTGCTTGCGGGAGCTCGCGCCGCTGTTATTTTTAACATCAGAGACGCGGAGGCGCACCGACGGCGGCTCACTTTGCGGACGCCGCCGATCACGGAGCCGGTAAACGGAACGGCCGCTGCCTGCTGGACTTTCTGTTTCTGGAAAGTGTTCCAACTGCGTCCATGTGCATCGTGTGTGTGTGTGTGTGTGTGTGTTTAAAATCCTGCGTCACACGCCGGACGGACCAGAATAGCCCGTCACCGGCGGCGGTTCTCGGCGCCCTTCGGCAGCAGCTCGGTGTCATCGCGGGCGGAACGAAGCGCCGGGAACCGGAGGAGAGCCGCGCGGCTCCGAAGGCGCCTTCGCGCCGACACGTCTGCGGGTTTTCCTGCGTTTTGGCGTCCGTTAAACTCGCAGTTTGCGGGAAAGCGGCTACACCGACAGTAATTCCTAGGCACCCTTAAGCAACGGACCACGTGACCAAAGCGGGGCGGTCGAACTACAAGCCATTTTGGGGACGGTGTCAGTTTCCACAGAGCACACACACTGCTGCATTTTACTGGGGGCAAAGCGGATATTTTGGAGGCAAAGTTGTCGGTGCCGAAGCGCGGAGCTCCCGCAGCCGAAGCCCGAGGGTCGGGCCGTGAGCGAGCCGCCCCCCGGACACGCACGGAGCGCGCAGGCGGCGCGGAAACGCGCAGTTTTATTCGCCCATCTGAGCGGCGCTCCGCTCCGCCGTGCGCTCTCCGCCACTGACAGCGTCTGCAGCCTGCTTCAAGATGGCGGCTCGGCTCCTATTCATTTGCTGCTGATCGCCTCCCAACTTTCATTGTCTGCTCCACTCCGGAAAGCGCCGATTCCCCGTCGAGCATCCCGGTGAGTCTCCTTCGATATCGCCTCCGAGTCGCGGCGGCGGGCGGCGGGCTTCGGCCGGGGGGCTCCGGTGTTTTTCCACGCAGCCATCCAGCGGTGGATGGGGAGCTTTCAGCGGTGGCTGCAGCGAGCACCGACGTGGAGCTCCGTGTGTGTGAGCGGGTGTGTGTGCGAGTGTGTGTGTGTGTGTGTCTGCGCACCACTTTCTTTGCAAAAGACGTTCGTGTTTGGGCTCCAAACGGCGCCCGCGGCTCCCCGCAGCCCCCCGCGGCACGCTCGGACCCTCGGCTGTCCGTCCGTGCCGGCGGCTCGCGGCTCGTGCTCGCGTGGATCCGGGGAGATTTATGGAAAGCGGCGGGTCGGAGGCGAGCGGGCTCGGCTGGCTCCCGCGGCTCCGGCGGCGGCGGCTCCGAACGCTCCCCGCGCGCTCGTTTCTGCACCGAACGCGGCGATTTTATAGAGTTGCGTCCTCTGAGGGGTGGCCCACCGGACCCCGCCGGGGTCTGCGGTCAAGTCCCGCCGGCGGCCGAGTTAGGAACTTAACTTGGACGGCTCCCGGGGACGTGAGGGGCGGGCGGGCGGGCGAGCCGTTCCGATGGAGCATAAATGTTTGATGACGGCTGGCTGGTAAACAGCGGCTGGATCGGCGAGGCTGAGGCTGCTCACGAGCCGATGTTTGTTGTTGTTTACTGGGGATGTTCAGGTGTGTGTTGTGTGTGGTTTTTTTTTTTTAGAAACTGTAAAAGTGTGTGAGGACGGAGAACAGACCGTCTCCTCCACAGAAGCAGCAGCGCCGCCGACTCCCTCTAAAATCTGCCCCTTCTGGACCTGTTTTGTTGACATTTTAAATCCACATTGTGTCATTTTGCAGCCGCGTGCTGCTGTTGGCGGTGCGTTCAGTGCCCCCTCCCAGGACGGACTCCCTTCCAGTTGGGGTCTCACTTTTTATGAATTTCACCCCCAGGAGCAGCAAAAATGGGACTGACGGGTTAAAATGATCGCAGCCCTCCGTGATGGCTGCTGCAGGTTGACAGGCTCGCGGTGAGGTGGGTGGAGGTGGTCCTGCAGCCCACCAGGATGGGGGGGGGGGGGGCTTCCAGGCTCCTCACCGGCACAATTAATGTGCTTTGACGGCGTTCCGTCCCGTGAGCGTTTCTCCCGCTCCTCCCTCCGTGAATCCTCGGAGGCGGCTGATCGCAGCGGCTCCGAGCTCGTATTTTCCGATTTGTTTGGTTTATTTCCTGCTGCTGAAGGTGAAGCTTCACGGGAGGGGCAGCTGGAGACCCCCCGAGACTGGGAAACAGCTTCATTTGTTGGACATTTCCAGTGGAAACTCTGCCTCCTTAACTGGAGCCACTTGCGTGCAGAATAAAGCGCGTGTCCGTCTTAAATCGGTGTGTGAAGCGTTCACACACGGACCTGATGGAGTCCAGGTGAGCTGCTGGTCGCTGCGGCGGCGTTTTTCCTCGGTGTGTTCGTTCTTTTCGGAGCTCCGAGGATCCGTCCGCTCCGCTCCCAGCCCGGGAAGGACACCAGCGGGACGCCGGTGGTCCGAACGGCGGTCACCCGGTGAAGAATGGCGCAACAGGCTCCTCCCGCCGCTGGGTGGACGTGATCCATCGGGCTCCGTGCGCGAGCGTCGCTCCTGGCCGCGGTGTGCCGTGTGCGCGCAGGTCCGCTCGCGGGCGGCCAGCAGAGGTCCGTTGGTGAGCGGAGGGAGACCAGTTGGGAGTCGGGCGCGGTGCCGACTGTGGCTGCAGAAAGTAACAGTGTGGGTACAGAGCTGGAGAGGCTGGCTGTCATCCAGGAGGGAGGGGGGCGGAGGGGGGAGGGGGGCAGGGGGCCGGGGGGGCGCCTCCTCACAGCCAGACCCAGGACGCGCTTTTACCGGCCGCGGGGACGCTTCACTTGTTCCCTCTCAGCTCCAGGACCCAAATCTGATCCTCCGACGATCGAATCTCGGGAGTTTTGTTTTTTGTTTTGGTCTCGCGGAGCTTTTTTGCGCTTTATTTCGATCCCCGCGCGCGTCACGCGCCATGTTGACGTCTGAGCAGCACGCACTACTTTTCTCTGGCGCAGAACTGATCCGATCCGATCTGATCCGATCGTGTGCGCGGCGAACTTGCAGCTCCGTCTGGCCATGTTGCCACTGATTACCGCGCGTGGAAAACGCGGGGCAAAGCGAAGCGGGATCAAACCGTCCGAGCCGGACTCGGAGGAGGAGGAGGGAGGGGGGGGGGGTCCTGTGGCGGATCCGGGTTTCGTTCGCCCCCTTTTGCGCGGAGGAAACCCCGCAGCCCGTTGAACCGATACGGGCTCCTTTTTTTTCTCCTCCACAAAATGGCAGCCGCGCTGTCGGCTGCAGCCTGGCGGTCCAGCCGCCGTGTGCGCGGCGCGGCGCGGCTCCGCGCCTCCTCCTCCTCCTCCTCCTCCCCGCTCCTCACCGGCGGCTCTCCGCGCGGGGCTTCAGCGGCAGACGTGCAGCCTGTTCTGGTCACTGGCCACCGGCCATGTGGGGCTCCAAAGCTAAGAGGAGTTGCCATAGTAACGCGCAGGTCTCACCCCCTCCCTTACACGCAGCTTGTGTGGCACACCTGACGTAGCGAGAAAGGAACCTCCGGCGTCCCCCTTCCTCACCCCCCCACCCTCCCTCCCCCCGGGGGTCGAAAAGTGGAGTCAACACAAACGATTCTGACAAAAAAAAAAAGAAAAAAAAACGCAGCTCGTCGCATTAATTCTCAGATTTATTCAGTCGATTTAAAAAAAATAAACATTTGCTGGTTTCGATCTGATTCTCGCGTCCTGGTCGTTGGACGGTGGAGCTTTGACACCTCAGTTCAGACTCTTCTGATCCCAGATCGGCGTTTCCTTCGTTACGCGCGCCGGCGGATTGATTGATTTGGCGTTTCCGCGCGCCTCCGTCAGGTGACGGCGACCCGGGAAGCCCCCCCCCCCCTCCCCACTCTCCTCCTCCCGCTTCTGTCTCCGCATGAGCATAAAAGATGATGTTGCTTTAACAGCGCCCGACAAACGGCCGCCGCCCCCCCCCCCAAATGGTCCGCTGGGCTCGGTGCCCGCAGCCCTCGTGCCGCCGACGCGCTGTTGTGACTTGTCCTTCGTTCCCGCGCAGGATTGCTGTTCCAAACCCGCGCCAAACATGCATCGGACCACCAGGATAAAGATCACGGAGCTCAACCCGCACCTGATGTGCGTGCTGTGCGGGGGCTACTTCATCGACGCCACCACCATCATCGAATGTCTCCACTCCTGTGAGTCCAGCAGATCCTCCACGTGCCGCTTTATTTATTTATTTATTTATTTATGTTGTTGTTGTTGTTGTTGTTGTTGTTTTGAGTCCTTTTGTCTCTGGTTTTTTGCAGTTTGTAAGATGTGCATCGTGCGCTACCTGGAAACCAGCAAATACTGTCCGATCTGTGACGTCCAGGTGCATAAAACCAAACCGCTGCTCAACATTAGGTGAGTTCACGGGGTGGGCTTTTATTTTGAAAGCAAGAATATTTTGGTTCTCACACAGAAATCGGAAATGGCTTCAGTTGGATGTTTAATTTAAACCAGAACTAAAAGAAAACAACATTTTTCTGGCGTTTAAACACGAGTGAATTGTTGCGTATTTGTGTCTCTTTGTCCGGTTTTCCTTCATTCCCTCATTGATAATAAATGAGTGCATCAGATTGACTGTTTAAAAGCAGGTTTAGGAGGAGCCGTCCTGTGATTATCCGGAGTTTCCTCTCGGAGATTCCGTGTTAATCTGGCGCTTCTGTGTGGTTACTGCGTCAGTGTCGCCTCGGTGCAGCCGGTGACGTTTCGTCTCTCCTCAGGTCGGATAAAACTCTACAGGACATCGTGTACAAACTGGTCCCGGGCCTCTTCAAAAGTAAGCGCCGCCAGCCTTTGTTTTGTTGAATGGACACACGAACGCCATGACAGTCTGTTCAGTTGGTTTAAGAGCTGCTTGGATGAAGTCAGGCTGTGTTTTGAAGCCTCTTACTCATTGTTTATCACTCAAATCTGCTCTTATTTTGGTGAGTTTAGCTCACATTTGTTGTTTTTTTATCTTTCTAAACCTAATTTCATGAGATAAAAATAATAAATTATGTTTATATTGAAAAAGATCAGTTTTAAATTGGTTGGAAATCACATTATTATCCAGAATTTGTGCTGAACTGTTGATTTAATTTCCAAATTTGGTTTGATTTTTGGAGGTTTTTGCAGCATGTTGTTGTGGAGCAGCCTGTGCTGCCTTCACTGACCCCTCAAAGTGAGGTTCCTTGTAATAACGCCGCTTTCTGATTGTCTCCAGACGAGATGAAGAGGAGGAGAGACTTCTATGCCGAGCATCCGGTGGACGGTGAGTCGCATCGTCGCTCGGACGGCGTCTTCATTCCTGTGTGAAACACGGAGGCTTCTCTGCTGCTCAGTGGCTTCAGGCTCAACATGGTAAAACATCAAGCTGGTGGATATTTTTTTTTACCAGCTTTCTTCTCGCTCTCTTCGTCTCTTTTCAGCCTCGAACGGATCCAACGAGGACCGCGGCGAGGTGGCCGACGAGGACAAGAGAATAATCACAGACGACGAGATCATCAGTCTCTCCATCGAGTTCTTCGATCAGAGCAGGTTCGTCTTCAAACGCTGCATCGCTGTTTTATTCAACAGCGTCTGATCAGAGCAGAGAAACAGCAGCTCGTCTGATTGTCTCTGAGGTCCCACATTGTCTTAATTCTACCAATTAAGGAGATACAATGAGATTCACATCGAAAAGTGTCAAATCCTGAACAGAAATTTGCTACTTTTTTTTTTTTTTTTTAAATCAACATGAGTTTTTATGCCACATTTTTTTTCATTTAAAAAAAAAGTCTTTTTCTGGTAAATATTTTGATTTTTTTAAATATTTCTTCTAATCTTCCAATATGTTTAAAACCATAACAAGCATTTGTGATTTTTTTGTAATTTTTAAAATCAATTTATTTGCAATTTAACCACATTTACAGCCATTTTTATTGGGTGTCCATTCATCATTTACAACATATATCTCATAAAAAATATTTAAAAAGTTCAGGCGAAAAACTCTTGTGTGTTTGAATTATTTCTTCACGTGGAGCTTATTTTTTGTTTTGTTGTGTTCTTCTGGAGCTTTTTGTGAAAGTGTGTTTGCTCCCTCTGCACAGACTGGGGGGCATTTTGGAGGACAAGCAGTCGAAAGATCAGGTATCACTCTTATTTTGTCTCTGTTGTTTTCAGTCAATAATCATGTGGGAATAAACAAACCTCCTGCTGAGCTTTTAATACTCCATAACGCTGAAGATCCTGATTTAATGACCGTTCACTGAACGTTCGTTTTTTTTCTTCTTCAGATAAAATATTCCTGTTCAGCAGCTTCATTTCTAAAGCGAACCAAAGAAAATGTATTGACTTTTTGGTCCTTTCTTATTTACTGTTTACTACAAAAGTATTTAAAATATCCAGTGTTTCCTTCAGGTGGCCAACAAGCGGTACCTGCAGTGTCCGGCAGCCATGACGGTCATGCATCTGCGGAAGTTTCTACGCAGTAAAATGGACATACCCAACACCTACCAGGTAAAGAGCAGCAGGTGTTCAGTGGAGAAACTCCAATCAGACAGAAGTATCTTCAAAAAAACGTGTAAAAAATGCCAAAAACAAACAATAACGAGCTTGTTCTCTTCTGTGCAGGTTGAAGTCATGTATGAAGATGAACCTTTGAAAGATTACTACACATTAATGGACATAGCTTATATCTACACCTGGAGAAGGGTAAGAGTGCTTCCCCCACAATGTTTGGAAAATGTCAAATTATATTTAAATTAAATTTACTTTTTTATGCCAAATGCAACAAAATACACAGGGAAAAAAGTTCCAGTTGCCTCCAAAGAATCTTGGCTGGTTTTGAAGTTTAAAACTCAGAATTATTGCAGCTTAAAATATCCTTAAAAATGTAATTTTTGTTTCTAGGAAAATAGTGAAAATTGACTTTAAAAAGTTGGAGCTGTAATAAGAATATTTTTAGTAATTTTTCTTACTCTAACTGCAGTAAAAAAAAACAAATAATTCTTTTTAATTTATAGCATTTTTAACAAATAATTTCAGGCAGCTTCAAGTTTGAAATTAGTTTTTATTTAATTTCTAAAAAGTGGACTCATCCAGCGTGTTTTCCTGTGTTTATTTGCTGCAAAATGCTCTAAATGACTAAAAGCTGAGAGAAGTGAAGGAATGTGTGTGATGAACGGAAGCTTTAGTTGTGAAATTGTATATTTTCCTCTCTCTGTCTGACCTGAGAGTCCTGCTGCTCCTGAACCTCCTGCACCAGTTTATTTAGATTTATTTGTGCACATTTTTTATTCTGTACAAAAAGATCATTTTGAGGGCAAAACTGCAGCATCAAAAAGCATCAAAGTCTCTAAAAAACATAGAAATATAAGAAAAATTCTTAGGAAAAAAGAGAAGACAAGTTCCTTTAGTTCTGCAGCTTTTTAGGAATAAAAACGGTGAAGTTTTTATTTTTAAAATGAGCTCAACAGAGTTAAAAAAACAAAAAAAAAAAACACCTTCTTGGAAGGCGTGATGTTTTGTGTCCGTATTTATCTCCGTTTCTCTGCCGTTTCCCGGAGCAGAACGGCCCCCTCCCGCTGAAGTACCGCGTCCGACCCAACTGTAAGAAGATGAAGGTGAGCCACGCGCAGCAGGAGGGCCAGAACAGCGCGGGCAGATCCGGCCCGGAGAGCGACTCGGCCAGCGACAAGGCGGGCAGTCCGGCCGGGGCTCCGTCCACCTCCTCCTCGCTGCCGAGCCCCGGCACGCCTGCGCAGTCGCCGCACCCGCAGCTGCCGCACGGCCCCGCCGGCGTCAACGGGACGCCCGCAGCCACGACCCCGACCCCCGCGACCCCGAGCCGGCCGTTCACCCAGTTCTCCAGCGGTGGCGGCGGCGGCGGCGGCGGCAGCAGCAGCGCCGTCGGCGCCGGCGGCGGGAAGCCGCGGAAGGTGGCGCTCAACGGCTCGTCCACGTCTTCCGGATGACGCGCGGCGCCGGATCGCGGTGCCGCGCTCAGCTGATGTCGTCCTCATGCCAACGTAGATCCACTGTGTAGACGAAGCTCTCTCTCTCTCTCTCTCTCTCTCTCTCTCTCTCTCCGTCTGTTGTTCAAACTATTCTGGCGTCATTTGTACGTTTTAACGTAGTGGAATCGGAGACATTTCAAATTAAAAGGCGGGAGGCTGCGGGCTGCTGGTGGCGGGAGGAGACGGGAGGGTCGCAGGACACAAAAGGACTCACATTTATGCCCCTTTTTTTTTTTCAAGCTACATCTTTATTTTACAGGAGTGACTGAAGGCGACCTTTGCGTTTTGTTCGGCGTCTCTCCGATGAAGCGTGTGAATCATGATGCGTTCATGTGTTTTGGGATGTTTTGAAGCTCACGTTCGGCCGCGGCACCTTTTTTTTTTCTTTCTGATGGACGCGGGTTTGGCTCCGCCCACGTTTGGTTCCGGTGCTCCTGGAACCGCCCCCCCACCCCCTCCCAAGACGGGAAGAGGAGTTTGTATAGCGCCGCCAGAGAGAGTCTTTGGAGGGAGAATCAACTTTTACTGGAAAACAAACTGTTGTTGCAGCAGGAAAAGGAGGAGGAGGAGGAGGAAGAGGAGGAGGTGCGCGTGCGCCTCCGCGTCTCCCACTTTGCGCCGTTTTAGAGAATCTGCGTGTAAATAGAAACAAAAAGCATATTTAATCAGCGCCGCTGTGCTTCTTCTCCTGGTGGCTCCGAGGAAGGACTGCGGCTCCTGTTCGGCTTCATTTCACGCTCGATGATGACAGATGTTTTTGATGTCTCTGTTCTCCGTATTTGTATCGCTCGATTGTATGGACAACTTATTGTATTGTTACTGTTGCACAGTATAAAACATCTAAATAAAAACATTTTACACTTACAGCGGGTCGTGTGTGTGTGCGTAAGTGTGTGTGTGTGGAGGGCAGCGCGCAGAGGAGGAGCCGAAGCGGGCAGACGGCGCTGAGCGCCAGATGTCTCTGAATCGGCGCTAATGAAAGAAAACTCGGTTAAGGAGCCGCTCTGAATGGAGAGGTGGAGGCGGGCCGGAGCTGATCACATTAGGCGGCTGAATTCATTAGGAGCCGCTCATTGTTCTCCCAATAACTCATTTATTTCGAAATTATTTCTGACGAAGCCTCCGGTCATTTTCGGCTTTTTGGACACAAAGAATCGCCGCAGGATTTATTCAAAAATACAATTATAAGTTTAAATTTGAAGCGAGATTCAAGTCAGATTATTTTTCATATTATTTCCTTGATGTTTCTTGATTCTTTCCGGCTCGTTTTATTTTTTTTTTTTGATTTTCTTATATTTTTCTAAAAGCCAAAAATTCACGAATGTTTCCACTCAAACTGTCCAAACCCCCGAATTTAAAAAAAAATAAAATAAAAAAATCTTGCATCGTTCAGCAGCCAAAACTCATCTGTGTCGCGCCTCCAATTTTTATTTAAATCCACTCAAACACTTCCTGGAATGAAATTCGTTTTGCAGGATAGACACGAGGCAGCAGCGCTGCTTCACCATCGATTGACAGCATAAAAGAGCAAAATAAAACAATTCTCTTGAAAATATTTCAACCCGAAATATTTGTTTACTTTTATATTAATTTATGGTGAGGAACGGTAATGGCAACGTTATGAAACGTGACAAATTTGAATTGAATAAATAAAAAACACAAAAAAAAATGGTGAAGCCTTTTTTGCCCTTAAAACCTTTTTTTTTTTTAAATATTTTTTATTTTTGCCATGAAAATAATCCAACGTTTCATGTTGCTGCAGGTCAAATCAGCCTGCTGCTCATCAGAATGATTCATGTGCGTAAATGCATAAATATGCTGAAAAAATGCTTCCGGTGTTTGCTTCACTTGAGGTTTCGAAAGGAAATTTTCTCGGTCGAAGCTCTTGAATTTCGAGTCAAATGCACCAGAAATAAATGTCACACTGTTGGAACTCGGAGTGGAACTGAAATGGAGACAGCACACATTGTTGTTGACTATTACTGTGTGTTGTGCGTGTGTTTGCGTCTGATAAATGTAAAACATTAATTTACTGACACTGAAATCACGTGAAAATGTAACATTTTAGGAAAAGATCGTTGCGATATTTTTTGCTTTATTTTTACATTTTATATTGCTGATAAAAAGGATTTCAAACGTTATTTTGCAGCATTTTTGATATTTATGACAATTATGTTTATTCAGGTCCTTGTCAGAGCATTTTTCATTTTTGCTTTTCAGCTCTAACAAACACCCAAAACGTTCATTATGAATTGTTTCCCGCTCCAAAAATCAATTCAGACACATTTGGTTTCCAAAGAGCTCATTAATGCAAAGCCCGAATATTAAGTTTATAGCTCTGAAAAGCCTCTATGGACTTTTCGGAAAACAGTATAAAATATATCAATAAAAAATACATATTATCCAGAATATTGCCACGTTACACTGAGATAAGGTTGAAAAGTAAAGTTAAAAACAAAAGCATCATTTTTTTCGACATTCGGCTCTGAGACAAAATCCAAGTGCGATGACTTTTTAAAGGAATAAACAATTTTAAAAATTGCAACCCCTTCAGTCGGCAAACAACTAAAAAGCTTTCAGATATATTGGGACACAAACAAACTAAACAATTTGACATCTTTATTATTTGGGGCTGTTTTTCATGCAGCAGTTTTAAATCTTTCGTCTCGTTCAAACGAAGCATTCAGCCATTTTTCTTCCTCGATTTTCATTTTTTAACTCCAGATTCGCACCGATTGTTTTATTTTCAGAGGCTTCGTCATCATTAATGTTTAATCTGCGATCATTTTGGTTCCTTTTTTTCCCATATTTGAGGAGATTCGACAGAAGCCGAGCAGGAAGCGGCCAAAACGGTGGTACTTTTCATGCCTGAGGCTGATTTCTGGAGCAGGTGTGATCAGGCTTTATTTCAGTTTTTATTGATTCATTTTTTTTAGACCAGTAAAAAATTGAACTGCTTTGACTTTCAGCTTTAATATCAGACATCTTATGAAGATTTGTTGCATAAATCTGAGATTGAAGCGGTGAATGAATTTGGAGTTACAGTAAACCTTTCTGAGCCCGTCTGCTGTTTTAGCGTGCTGTCAGGTGGAGGAACAAATGTCACATGACCGGCTGACGTCAGCCGCTCTCTCTTCTCGTTGGCATCCAGCATTATCTCGCGTTACCGCCACCTTCCGCCCCGGAGTGTCAGAGGGAATAATTACCTGTAAACTCATCTTGCTGCGACTTCCTGTTGGTTACGATAACAGGTGTACAGACAGCAGTAGATGTGAGACAAACCTGAAAGGAAGTGACGAGTTCACATAATAACATGAGTATCATTAGTTTACACGCTGACGTATGTTCAGCGCTCCTCCTTCTTCCGTTTTGTCCTCTCTAAGGTCTTTAAATGCGTCTTTTTCCTTCCTAAATCCGCTCACAAGTCAGTTCCTGGCGTCTCGCGCACTCTGACGCCGCCAGACGTCCTCACGGCGCAAGGTGACGTCAGCCCGTTCGAAGCGCGTCGCCCGAACACACGATCTTCGACGAGAGCAGCCGAGACTTCCGTCTTCCTGTGAGCGTTTCCATGGCGACCCGCCCAACAACACAAGCAAGCCAGCCAGCGGCCCGGCGGACGTTGCTGTGTGGTGACAGACCTGCAGGCTGCGACTTCCTGCGCGATAAAAGCGGATCAGAAGCAGAAAGTTCTCCGTCAGAGGAGTTTGATTCACCGGCCGGAGCCACCATGAGTCAGCGGCACATCCTCCAAGGTGAGAGCGGCCGCCGCAGCGTCACGGACGGCCCCAAACGCGGAGAGCTGCTGACGTTTTCACGCGTTCTTCTGCAGTTTTTGAGCAGTACCAGAAATCGAGGATGCAGTTTGTGCAATCGGTCGCCGATCTGGCGACGCGACCTCAGAACATGGAGATCCTTCAGAACGCAGGTACCGAGCGGCTCCGCGGACCTCCTGCCCCTGAAACCCCCCTCTTCAGTGACCTCTGTGGGCCTCCGTGTTCCCCCCTGCAGGTGTCATGTCCCTGCTGCGTCCCCTGCTGCTGGACGTGGTCCCCGGCGTCCAGCAGACCGCCGCCCTGGCTCTGGGCCGCCTGGCCGACCACAGCGACGAGCTGGCCGAGGCGGTGGTCCGGGAGGACATCCTGCCGCAGCTGGTCCAGAGTCTGACCTCCGAGAACGTCAGTAGACCGAGCGCGTCCGCAGCACAGGGTTGTTTTCTAGGGAGACAAACAGTCTGCAGGACCTGAAGGTCAGACCCCCCCTGAATAATCTCAGGACGCTTCCTGGGCTCACTTTGCAGCTGGCCTGGGGGGAGGGGGGGGGCACTTCAGGACCTAAGAGCCCCTTAAAATGGGGTCCAGCAGGCTTTGGATTCTGTAGTTTTCTTCCCTCTGATCACTGAAAAAAAAAAACCCTCAGTGGGGTCGTTTACTTCCGGTTATTCCGTGACTGAACATCGACGATATGTTTTCAGTTCAATTCTACAATTTTGCAGTAAAAAAAACTTAATTTTGAACAATTACACAGTTCGAAGTAATTCTGAGCTAAGTGACGTCCTACATCTTTGTAGAAGTTTTTAAAATTACTGTAAAACATTTAGTTTTTTAGAGAAAATCTTGGATAAAAATGAGCAAAAACACACTTTGATCAGTTTTTTTTCTCTGTGTGTGTAGAGGTTCTACAAGAAGGCGGCAGCCTTTGTGTTGCGTGCGGTGGCCAAACACTCCCCCGAAACGTCGCAGGCGGTGGTGGCGTGCGGCGGCGTGGACGCGCTGGTCCTCTGCCTGGAGGAGTTTGACCCCGGGGTGAAGGAGGCGGCCGCCTGGGCTCTGGGCTTCATCGCGCGGCACAACGCAAGTAGGAGGGACCCAAACGCAGCATTTGTAGGCAGAGAGGTTGTCAGACTCGTTCCCGCCTGCACACACGGCGTCTGCACGTATGTGTGTGTGTGTCCCCAGTGCTGGCTCAGGCCGTGGTGGACGCGGGGGCCGCCCCCTTGCTGGTGCTGTCCCTCCTGGAGCCCGAGATGTCCCTCAAACGCATCGCGGCCTCCACGCTCAGCGACATCGCCAAGCACTCGCCGGAGCTGGCCCAGACCGTGGTGGACACCGGCGCCGTCGCGCACCTGGCGCAGCTCATCCTCAGCAAGGACGCCAAGCTGAAGGTGAGACCGGCAGCGCGGGGAAGTCGCGTCCCACCGCAGACGCTGACGAGTGACAACAGGGATCCAGAGAGACGAGACGAGACAACAACAGCAAGATCGGATTTTAATTTGCTGTGTTAAAAATGGTTAAAAAAAAGCCTGTTCGAAAAGTTTTGTTTTTTTAAACAGAATCACTCATTTCTGGTCGTTTCCATCAGATTTCTTTCCCTTCAACTGTTTTTCGTCCCTCTGCTCCGATCATAAGTTTATTTTCTCGGATAAATAATCAGTGACTGGCTGCAGCACACAGTAACGTTCAATCGAACTAAGCGGTTAAAAATAAAGGAGGGTGGATTTAAAATTTCACAAAAATCTGACAAAGTTGGAATGAAACGTTTTTTAAAAATCCTTTTTTCCTAATTTGAAGTGACCGAGACTGTTTTGGACTTGAAATCCTTATTTTTGCTTGAGTTATTTTGGTGACTTCACATTTTGTCGAAGACAAAAAACCGTAAAGTCCGAAAAAATGAGACAGAAAATTATTATCAGAACTAAACTTATTCTGCAAATGACAGAAAACTGCCCTAAAAAAATAGCTTTCCGTTTTAAGAAAGTTTAATTGTATTTTTTAAAGGCACAAAAATCTGTATTTTCCTACAAAAATCAAAAGTTATTTGACCTCGAATTAAAAGCTAAAACGTAATATTTTTAAATGAGACTTTTCCGTGAGTGCAGAAGCAACAAAAACGAAGATTTTGCAGAAATTTGCAGGAGGAGCATTCAGTTTTCCCGCAATGTGTGAATTTTTCGGTTTTGACCGTGTGTGCGTGCGTGTGCGCGTGCAGAGGCAGGTGTTCTCGGCGCTCAGCCAGCTCAGCAAGCACTCGGTGGGCCTGGCGGAGATGGTGGTCGAGGCGGAGGTCTTCCCGGCGGCGATGAGCTGCCTGCGGGATCCGGACGAGTACGTGAGGAAGAACGTCGCCACCCTGATGCGGGAGGTGGTGAAGCACACGCCCGAGGTACCCGCACACACTCGCACTCGCGCACGCACGGAGCCGGCCAGGCGCGCGCCGAGAGTCCCGCGCGGGGGGGGGGGGGGGGGGGGGGGGGGGGGGGGGGGGGGGGGGGGGGGGGGGGGGGGG
>JASSRZ010000002.1:5608830-5649501 GCA_032164315.1 Malacoctenus gilli
CCCCCCCCCCCCCCCCCCCCCCCCCCCCCCCCCCCCCCCGCCCCCAAACCTGCTCTCCTTCCCTTCCCCCATGTGCCTCGGGGCCCCGCCCGCCCCCCCGCCGCTCCTGGAGGCTATGACAGGATAGTGGTGATGAAGTCGTAAAACCTCTTGGAGTACTGCTCGGGGTTCACCGTGGAGATCTCCGCTCCGGCCTGCGGGGGACACACACACACGGACCACTTAGATGGTTCAATAAAAACACACCACACAGCAGGAGACCCCCCCCCCCCCAACTTTCACTGTCAGGTTTCGGACCCCCTGATCAGATGATCGATCTGCTCTTGATACCAGGAAGTGTTTGGTTTGGAAACCCCGACGGTGCGAGTGAAAGCGTCTCCGCTCACCCCGTGCTTGACAGTCTTGGCGGCGTGAGCAGCTTTCTTCTTGGCGTCGTAATGCTGCAGGATGTCGATGACGGCCATGAAGTAGACCTCCTTCCTCGGGGCGCCTGCGGGTGACAGCAGAGATGCGGCTGAAGGCGAGGTTTCTGACAGCTGGGACGATTGGACTGAGAATCTCCAGCAGCCAGTAGGGGGAGCTCTCAGTTTGACTCCAATTCTGGGATCGTTTTCAGCTTTGTAGTAATCGATTACTTTGTCAAAAAATGACGAAAAGAGTCTTTTTCTCTCTGAGGCCGTCCAACCGACCTTTGTGCCTGCAGAGTGTCACTCACTTTCATTGCTTTTGATGGCGTAGACGTCGATGGTGGGGTCGAACTCGCCCGGCGACAGAGGCTTGTTGCTGTCCAGGGTGTTGCTGGGGCTGTCGGGGGGCGTCCCAATGCCCCCTCCGTCGCTCTCGCCCTCGTCCTCGGCCTCGTTGTCCTCGCTCTCCACGTCCTCCTGCTCGGCCCGCTCCACGTCATGGATTCCCACCAGCAGGCTGTAGTCCATGAGCTTCAGCTGGGCCAGAAACTGGAGAGAGAGAGAGAGAGGGGGGGTTAAATAAGGAAATGAGAGATGAGGAGCTTTTTGTTTGGCTGGAGGAGGCGGAACGTCGGGGGCCGTCCGTACCTCCACGTCTTTCCTGAGCTTCTCCAGGAACATCTTCTTGTTTTCGTCGTTGATGTAGATCTTCTGCCCGTCGTTGATGAAGTCGTTGTCCTTGTAGGTGGGCAGCTCCTTGGCCTGGCCGTGAGTATTGGAGATCAGCGACCACACACAAAGGTTAGAAACGGCGACAGGCTCCTCAGAGTCACGGCAGCAGCGGCTGGGCAAAGACGGGACACGATTCTGGCGGTGGAATCGAAAACTTGAAACGAATCTTCGACTCGAGTTTAATCAGACGGAAAAATGGCTTCCGTCTCTCCGAGCCACACACGCTGCCGCGTGTGGTCGAGTTTACCAACACCAGTATCCGTGTCCTTGACCTTTTCACCCAGCATCACGACATTTCCACCGACTACACGTCCCCATACACGACCTAGAGAGATTAGAGCCGCCTTGCGCCGCTCTAGAGGACTGAGGGGTATTTCACAACGCAAGATGACGAGGTTTCATTCCGAGCTCGGGAAATGAGTCACGTCGTTCTGCCCGACAGCCCCGCATGATGAAATACCCCCCCCCCCCCCTCCGAATAGACGAGGCCTTGAGCCTGTGGTTTGTTGGATCGGCTTGTCGGTGTCGCGTTCAACGTCCTGACGACAAGCGCCGTGCGTCCAAACCACGGCGGACCTCCGCGTTAAATACGCAGACTGTGCGGTAATACTGTGCATGCAGCATGCTCACAGCAGGGTACAGATCCACTGGATGCATCCATAAGCATGTTTAGCACCGTGTTAATGAACGTGTTAATTGGGTGGACTCCAGCACTGCACCTCAAGCGTTTTGCACACAAGTTTGGTTCAAAACGCATCTGGTAGATCTATACACATTGTGACATGGAGAAAGGACGTCTGACCCCAAGCGATGACAAAGTAACGTCGAAGCACGAAGCTGGTCTCCGGAAAGCACCGGCTGCGTTCAGTCCCGGAGAGCTTTCCGGAAACCGGCGGAGGCGCCTGCATCTTTCTTTCAGACCAGTCCCCTCTACGAAGCCTACCGGCAGGCGGGAGCGGGTCCTATCTAAACGCTCTCAGTTTCCCTACTGCTGCAAGGCTGCCGGCAGCCTGTAGGGGGAGGAGGTGCTATGTGGGGAGGGACGGGACCTAATTCTGAGTCACTGAGGAAAAAGAGAGCAGGAAATGAGGTAACAGGGCAACAGCGGCGGCGGCGGCAGCAGCAGTTTGGTTACTACAATGTCTCTATGGCAGCAGAACAGTAGCAACACATACAAAACGGCACTTGGCAGCACTAAGATGAGCTCAGACAGCGCACACTAACACACACATACATACACATACAGTGTACACGTCGTTACAGAGAAACACAGGAATACATCTGACAAAGTAGGACACTTGAGCACATATATATACAGACATAGACCTTCAATTGGCAATAAATATGGGATGTACAACTCGCTTGGTTGAACACAGGTGCGACATAAAAAGTAAATGAGGACGCCGTGGACACGAGAAGCGAGCAGCGACTCCTGAAAAAGTTCGAGAAGCCTAATAACTGCGCCGACACCTCAGATTACGTCCATCCGTCTCCTAATTTTCAGGCCCAACACTTCCTAATGGGTTCATGATGTAATAAACTCCCCTCTGTCGCGCCTAAAGAATCCATCAGCGGCACTGTCGCAGGTCTGCTCGGCGCGAAGCCCTCTGACCGGCAAGCGGAAAAACTCCGCCGAGGGAGCGAGTCGAGAAAGAGAGCCGGAAGATTGGAGGCAGGTGGAAACGGCGCTGTGATGGGAGCAGAACGTCTCCGCCAGCTGGACAGGTGGAACTCGTATTTTTGGGTGTCAGTCGGGAGGAAAAAGTCTCGAGCTTTGCGCTCTTCAGAGGGACTTTTGGACAAAATTCGAGCTCCTGGCAGGGCGTGAAATTAATCACATTGTATTAAGAAAAAAAACAAATCCAGAAGGCTTTTCGTTAATAAACATCACTGATTTATAATTTGCAAACTCAGAGTTTTAATCAGTTGGTGACTACGTTATTCGGAGCCTGTAGTCATTCTCTATCTTTGTGCAGGTTTGCAAAAAATCACTTATTTGTACATCAGCAGTTCTACAACTGCTCAAACATGCAAAAAAGCAGGAACCAATAAAGTTATGGAGCAGTAAAAATGATCCAGAATTAGCCGTGAACCTGCATAAACACACATTTCTCCTGCGACCGGCGTAGAAGCGTATAAACGGGCTACTTAGAGGTTTTGAACTATTCACCTAAAATGGAGTAATGGCTTCCAGAAGAAGAGGAACACCAGAAGGTTTTCCCCATATTGGCGGCTCTTCTTTACAGACTATGCAAGTCGTGCATCAAAGTCGGGACTGTGGTTTTATTACAGCTGTGGTTGGCTTACACAGGCCAGTTATTCTTGTAAGCTTATGAAACTCGACTGTGGTAAATGGTGAAATTTGAGTCGCCTCATTCTTCAGCTTGTAACTCGGAAGAGCAACAGCAAACTAAGTGAGAAACCTTCCCGGCGCGCGACTCTTCGGCCTCCGGCTCGCCGCGGTTCTCGGTACTTTGCGGGTGCCGTCAGGGGTGGGGGGGTGGGGTGGGGGGGTGAATGGCGAGAACAGAAGAGAACCGTCTGCCAGAACTGAAACCGAGCCAACTGAAAAGTCGAGCAAAAGGTGGCTGGAGATGGATGAAATGTGAGCAAAACGTGACCTCTGAAGAACCGAATCAGTCGGGAGGATTCGAGAGAACGAAAAGGTTCAGCCGGTAAAACCAAAACCAAAAACTGGAACCAAAAAAAACCCCCCAAAACAAAAACAAAAGAACAGTAAAAGTAAGACTGATTTCATAGATCATGCCTGGTATATGAGCCCTGGTTTTCTTACATCTCTTACGTGTTTCATGGCGCAGTAAAAGCGCGTGGCAATCCGCAGTGTTTGCAGCCTTTGCTGAACGTTACCAGATTTGGGCCGCGGGGGCACATCCTCTGGTGGGGGTGGCTGCTAGAAGAGGGGAGGGGGAGGGGGAGGGGGAGGGGGGGGGGGAGCCAGGGAGGGACGGTAGGGGTGGAGGAGAGGAGAGAAGAAAGGAGAGAGGAAGGGAGGGAGGAAGTTGGAAGTAAAGGCAAAGCGTTTAAAACGTAACAGAAACACAAGTGTTATTTCAGATCGGTAGAGGGTTGGAAAAGGGCATCGGCGCCGAGGATCTCCGCGAGCAGGCGGCGCGTTCGGGACGCCTCGCTCGCCACAATGGGCGAGGACGAGACTCGGCTATCGGTTCCTAACAGGCGCATCCTACCAACAAGACGAAACTCTTTTCGGTTTGAACATTCGCGGCAGGTTTCACCGGCAATTGTGATTTTTTTTTTTGCTACTCGCAAAAAGTTCAGCGATAGGAAGGCGTGTTTTACCCGTTTTCTGGCGGCGTGGTCACTCTACGTGGCGACTAAAGGACAGAGACTGAGCAGAGGCAAGCAGAGAGCAGTAAACTAGAGATGTTACCACCTTCTACTCGGCCAAAGTGATCGGGTGTGCGGCTATTTCTAAAGGATAAAGGGTGGCACACAAAAATAAGGCAGTGCTCACTCATTCAGCCAGAGAAACCAGCCCTGAATACTGAGGATCGTGGAGTACTTTTACAAAAACAACACAGCGGAAAAATACTCCGTGGGTAACAGAAGTTCTACTGCACATGTCGAAACCAAAAAATTAACCAATAAAACTTTAACAATTTGTAGGTATTGGGGAAAAAAAAGACTGATTGCACAAATCGGAGCCAATAAATGAAGAAAGTTTCTGTTTCTAAGACATTGAGATGTCAACTTCAGCCAGTTCTGACAGCTTGAGAGCCAAAAATCCTGAGACACAAGCTACAACCACCACAAAATTTACTTCATGAAGGGATAAAAGAAATATATACATGTCAAAAGTGGGTAGAACAGAACATGTCCACAATGTGCAAAAGAATGAGGCTGGTGTTCATACACATCGAAATGTGTTAGAAGAATTGATCAAAAAAAGATGCAGAGAAACATTATAAACCATGCAGATGCATGCATGAGAGGGGGGGAGGGCCATGCAGTCAGGAGAAGACCCTGCCGGGCCGTCGTCTGCGTGGAGGCGGAGCAACTCGTTTTTGTCCCGGAACAAAATCCTTCGATGAACCCTGATCTTCATCGGTCGTCGTGTGCGAGAGTGTGTGTGTGTGTGTGTGTGGTTCCAAACTGGAGTTGAATGAAAGGAGAATGATTCAACAGAAACATGTTTATTCAGTCAGTCTGTGTGTGACCAAAACTGCGTTTCTTTCTCTTCATGTTCGACACTCAGACGTTCCTGAAGTCAGATGAAAGTCACGTCTGACCATGTGTGAATCCGTGCTGCGCTTCTATAAAGTCGCGAGATAGTTCCCCCGTCATCAGTCACTGTACGCCTCCCAATACGCGTCACTTCTCAAGTAAAGCAACCCAAGAACAAACGGGAACTGACAGCAATAACTTACGAGTTAAAGTTAAGAGTCAGCCATTAAATTCATCTTCGTTCACGTCAGTTTAATCTCCGTTGCCAGACAGTCGGCGGTGGTTCACACAGCTGTGCTGCAGACCGAAAAGAGGTCACACAGTGTGCTCACGTGTGTGCTAAATCCCGCGCTGCCTTGTGTTTCCACTCCTCTGTTTTAACCCCAATAATGTTTTGTTTCTTCCTCCATTTACAGAAGGCTATTTTTAGCTCAGGGATTCCCTGAAGTCCTCCATGCCTCGCCGCCTGCGAGCCCACAATTAAGCCCCCTGTAAAACCTTGTGGAAAAGTTCAAACTGCTCCGGGTCAAACCTGTGGCAGCCTCAAAGAAGAAAAAAAAAGGCCTGAGCAGACAAAAACTTTAGCCACGTAAATGTGAAGAGGTATTATGGGGGGAAAAAAATCCCCCGCGGACCACCGTAATCCCCTCCCAATAACGCTGAGCTGACAAACTCTCGTCCAAAGTCACCGTGTTCAAGGACGATGTCAGCAGCTTTCATCACCCAAGGACGAAGCCGTCTATTTCTGTCTCAGGGAGAACTATTTATATCCAAGAGATAAACAGTCCCAATAATTAGCCGACAGCGGTTCAACAGTAACACAAACATCTGGCCTCGACAGTTGTTGACACACAGGTAACGCTCTCCTGTCAGGTGACTCCGTGAAAGCAGCCAAAAGCCAAAAAACTTGAGCTGGGCAGTGCCTCACATCAGATGGCAACACTTCCATCGCTATCAGACACACAAAAAAACCCTCCTCGTGGAGACACACAACTCTGTCAGACACACAGCGCCAAAGAAAAACACAGTAAAACAACAGACAAAACACAAACAGGACACAACACCTGCCTCAGTAACACAAACTTTCAGTCTGACGCACAACAAAACACACACACACACACAGAGCAAGCTGGGGAACTGATGGAAGAGCAGAAGCCAGGTTAGAGGGGATGTGGCAAAGTAAAGACACACAGAGGGCGTGCAGTGGCTACGGAGGGGATGGGGGTGATGGAGAAGGTGCGAACTGAAGGACAGAGATTTTTGCCACCGTCATCTCCACCCAAAGGGAAACAGAAGCAGACACCGACGTCGAGTTCGTGAGACCGTTTGGGTGTTGACAGCGAGACTGAAACCGTCTGAAGCTGCGTGGCTCTTAAAAAAAAACCATGCTGGTTGTTTTCTCACTCGCTTCTATTATTGTTTGCAAGCGAACACCATGTTTGTTTTTAAAACCGAGATACCTGGTAGCTTATTTTGAGAGACAGCTCGAAGATGCTGCGAGAAAACGTTTGTTTTTCTTTATTGTGTAGCAGCGAAATGTTCCTCCTTTGAATCTTACGTAAACCAATCTCCTGATGTGCTTTAAGAAGTGTTCACGCTTAACATCATGACCAGAACGAGTAGCTTGACTGGCACGAGCCGTTTGATGGATCTGTGCAAAAACAGGAAGAAATCAATTCCCCAGGTTACTGTATTTCCTCCTCAACAGAGAGAAACTGGAAGTGAGGTTCTACAAAACAAAGAACTTTATGTGAGAATGTTGAACTCTAATAACTGCTTGGATTAAATCAGGTTCTTGCACATCAGGTCTGATAGACCAAAAAAAGAGCATCACAATTTGTTACACTCGTTTCGCTTCTCTAAAAATCCGATCCACCTTGTTTACATTGCTTTTAACGGCAACAGCGTAAAATGAACTTTAGGTAGATAAATCCTATCAGGAAGAGTCAGTTTGCTGACGTGGAGGATAAAGGCTGATCGGTCCTACAACGTGTGTTGGTGGTTTTCTGACTCATGACAGGTGACTGTACCTTCTCCTTGTCACTGGCCTCTCTCGCCACTGTAGAACCCTTGAAACGAAAAGAAAACTGACATTAACATCTCTTCCTGCCTTTAATATTCAATGAACGATGCTTGAAACTTCTAATTTAAAGCCAAATTCAAAGATTTTCTTGAGTATGACAGCAGAACTGTAGATTCGTAATGTTTATTTACATAACTTAATGTCATTATCGGACGACCTGGCGATCCTTGTCACCTCGTTTCTTGACTCGTGCCCCCCGTTCCTACCTTGAGATCATATTTTTTGTAGACAGAAAGGCGGTGGGAGAAGACATTGCGGGTAACAATCATGTAGGTCTCGTCTCCGTCCACGGTAAGCCGGTATATCCCAAGAAACTGAGGGAGCAGCGTGTTGCCATGGCACTCCACGATGAACTGCGCACAGAGGGCGAAGAACACAAAGTCACGCTCCTGCTCGACTCATAATAGATGCTCAAAACATACAACAGAGATATAAGAATGATGTCACCTGATGGTATTTCTTGAGGATGTTGTGCATTTCAGCCACATCCTCGCTGCTGATGGTCTTGATGACGTAGCGCTTGTCATAAGAGGTGTGGAAGCGGGCGCCACTCCGTCCCTGAGCCTCGCTGTTCAGGGGAGCGCTGCGTGTCAACGAGTTCTGCAAGTCGCAGGAGCGAAAAGCAAACGGACGCGGCGATCAACACGCATGCATTTATTCGAGAAAACCATGGACAGAGTTTCGACCAATCCTGAATGAGTCGCTGGCAAGTTCCACGAGCAGCTCGTCCACTGCATGTCCTAGATCTACCTTTTATTGTCTCACCGCCTCCCACTCTTCAGTCTAAACATACGAGGTTCTGACCTCTGCGCGAGCAGCCGGTCCAAAGCTTCACACAGACACAAACAGCTGCTGGCCAGACTCTGGAGCTCCACAGTAACCTGATCCAACACCCCTGGCTCAGTGCCTCATTCTCCAAGAATCCTGCAGCTCCCTCGTCTCGCTCCTACCCTCAGCATCTCTGCCAGCGTTTCGGAGTGCAAACAAACCTTCAAATCACACTGAATGTCTTTGGTTTTGTTTGGAATTAAAGGCTCAAAAAATGGTCTTTGTGACCCAAAGAAGTCTTCAACATCTTCAAATTATTGTCACAGAAACTATCTTTCTAGCTTCTTTTATAATTTGAGAAAAAATAATGCTTTCGCGCATTAATGTTTCTACAAGAAGCTTGGAATTCACAGAACACTGCTGTTTGTCTTCAAAAACTGACCAGACCACTGGGAAATTATAGCAGCAGGCTGCTTTTTGCGGACCGACAGGAGAGAAAAAACAGATGACAAGTGGTCGAGGGAGGAAAAGTCGTCTAATTCCTTTTGGTGCGGTCAGTTTCTTAACAGCTCTAAATGCCCACTCGCTGCAGCCAGCTGTACCCTAATGTAAACATGTAAGCGGGACAGCTGCACTGAGCTGGGACACAATGACCTCTAAATACTGCCAACTCACTGACTGCGCTGGGAAACAGGGACTCTCTCGGAAAGAGAGCGAAATAAAGGAAGAGAAGAAGCCGGCTCCAACAAAGGAGGCAACGGAAAAAGCAGCGTTTATGAGTCAAGAGTCTGATCAAAGTGCTCTGAAATTACAGGCTGCTTGGAGCTTGAAGATTATCGAATTCAAAACCGAGTAGCGAGTAAACAGAGACGTATGTCTGCATAAAATGACGCCTCTCATTTGCCATTTCACAAAAACCTGCGAGCACAAAGTTGGATTCGGAAGAGCTGAGAGGGTTAAAGGCTTTGTGAGTTTATTTGAAGAGTTCAACAGTTTATACCAAGAAGTCCTGATCGTCGATGCCAAACCGCTCCCGGAGGTTTCGAAACACCAGGGGGCAGTACTCCTTGAACTTGAAATGGCTGGGCATGTTCTCCCTGAGTACACAGACAGCAGAAAACACAAGGAACTCCGTTCAGAGGACATGCTAGGGTGGCGGCATCTCCTCCTATAAATCGCCTAATATGGCTCTTACTTGTTGAAGAGGTGGTTGTCCACTTTTATCTTGGAGTATGCCTTGAAGTCGTCTGGCATGAGCATGATAGGAATCTGAACATGGCTTAACTCATTTATCTGTGAAGAAAAAAGACAAGAGCAGCGGAGATGAGCACAAAATAAAGGAACTCGGAGCAGCGAGAAAAGGAAGCGGCGGTCAGAGACGGAAGAAATGATCAGTGGGGGGCGATCCTTCAGAAGCATGACTGAATGATTTTATCCTTCCACATTTTAAAACAAGAGAAACTCCAAGATATGAACGATGCTTCTTGTCTGACAGATGTTCAACTGGTACATGCCACGGGAGCACGAAGCCGACTCTCGCACCCCGTCTTCAACATCTGTTTAATAGATTAGGAAACACTTCTTGAATTTTCTCCTGTCGCTGCCACATTCATCAAGAGGAGGTTCGGGCTTTTTTCCCCCCTTCACAGAATTGAAACATAAAATATAGTTGTACATAAAAGCAGCTTTTTTTCTGTTTCCTGTCCATCGCTCGCACGTGTGGTCAAAATCATTTTTCCTGACACTCTGCGCCGGGAAGGCTTTTTGAACTGGCCGCCTGGCACCATCTGTTAGGCACATTTCCGTGCAGGTTGATTTTTCTGCCGGGACACCTGAACTTTTTCCGGAATAAATTCGAAAAACTTTATGAGGTTAAATAAAGCTCGGCGGTGCCGAGTGACCACGCTTGGGACACAATCGGGGAATAAACGGTGCAAGAATGTCAGCGATAATCCCAGCGTCTCCATTGGTCGATCCATAAGAGTCAAACATCTGGTGATACCACAGGCTGCATTCTTTACAGTGAAAAAAGCCGATAAAAGTCGTCAGGTCAGTTTGCTTTCTTAGTGATCTCATAAGCGGGAGATTTGGCAACGCTGCAGAGCGATGACGGAAAAAAACAGCAGGGAAACAACACACGGGGGTGAACTGATGGCTCCACGTTTCGTTCTACTCAAACTAATGAAAACCAGCAGATGCCAAGTTATTCTGCCTAATTTATAATTCACGCCGAGCGTTCTGGTCCAAGGTCATTAATCAATACTGATCTTCGGCAACAGAACGCTCGGCGGTGCGAGCTGCTTGGAGGCTGCGTTTTCGTAATGATGGAGCCTACAGATTTGAAGGACAGCTGGAGGAGACGGGCCGGCGGAAACGCTGCCAGAGCCGCAGAAGCGCCAAAGTGTTATGACCACGCAGGAAAGGGCACGACGGAAGAGGGAAGAGAGACGATGAGTCGACTCAGAGAGAGTATGCGCATCTATGTCGGAGCTGCGCAGGAAGACAGAGAGCGAGAGTCCAGACAGCTTGTATGAGCAACATCGTCATGTCACTCAGAAAGCGCAACGTGTTTTGCACGGTTATTTTCAGCGAGTTCAGTGTGAGGAAAAAAAGGCAGGAGAAAGTATTTCTTTGAGGGACCTGCACGATAGAACCACTGAGAAGTTCTGGCAGCAAAAGAAATAGGTTGAGATGAGATGAGAATGAGAATAAGAAACATACGTTTCGCTATGAACCATTCGTGCGTTTGGCAAGACCTTTGAGAGCATGTTTGCTGTCCGCCACTGCAGGATGCTTCGACACAGCCTGCAATCTAAATCCACAGCCGGGGTTAAAACACCTGGGGTCCATGGCAGGAATTTCACCTTGGAGCCGGCCATGTTTCACATTGCTGTATCGCGTAGACCTGACATTTGTTATGACTCAGGCACAGCTTGATGCACATATGATGTGTGTGTGCGAGCGTTCTTGTTGGCTGCAGGCAGGGGTGCTGGCAGGTTGCTTGAATCTATTAATAACCAATCATTCCACCCAGCCTTCTTGGAGGTGCACTGAATAAGGCCAAATATGCAAACTTGAATCGATTGCACAGTTAGTGAGACGCTTATTCACCTCAAGGACCATCCCAAATGTAATTTGATTCATTTATTACGACCTGCAGTGACTGAACAGAGATCTGGGACCTGGTGTCATCTCACAATTCGAGCCGTTACCTCAGAGGAGGTCACTTATATTTATACCACTGGGAACTGAGTTTGGCCACGTAATGCTGCAAGAATAAGTAACTGATGCAGAGACAGGACGAGTACAGACTGCAAAAAACCACTACACTGAAGTGAGGATTTGTGCACTTCAGAATGAAAATGTAAAATCGTCGCTTGTCGTTTTAATTGATGAACAAAATCATTCGCGGCTGAAGAGGTTGACCTTGGGTACCTACTTAAACTTGTGGACTCTCAAGTTACTTTGTTCTCTCAAGTTACTTCCTGCAGCCCACTCGTTGCATGTAGATGTGTCTTCACCTTAAGAGACCGTGATTGGTCAACAAAAAGGCCTACCACCCCAACCGCCACACAAACACACACCGATTCCGGAGAAAAAAAACCCACCTCTGAGTGTTTCCTAAGCTCTTTCCACGGAAGGACGAAATAATTCAGAGGAAGAACAAAAAAGCTTCTGAAAAGCGAAAACATAACAGCAAGTGTGGGCAATATTAATGGGCTGTTTTACCTCAAAAGAGTTTGTGTTCAAAGTATATCGTCTCAGTACTGCAGGGACTGTTTGTTGGCAGACTCAGAGTACAGCAGATTGAAATGGCTCACTTATAAAAGCAGTTAAACACAGCTAATATCTAGGACAGGCGTTGGCAGCCGGTGTGCTGATGAAAGTAAGAAGAGAGGCAGTGGGTAGCAGCAAATCTATTGGAGATATTTACGAGACGCCACATCCACTGAAAAAAAAACAAACAAGCGATTCGCTGCTTCCTCCAAACTCTCGTGCTCATCAACTTCTCCAGCTTGTTCTTGAACCAGAAGGTCGCCACGGGTCAAATATCAAAGATGAACTCTGCAAAAGCTATCGATGTGTAAATTCTGCTTCGTCCTCTGTATCAACCATTAACCACAAATAGGACCACATCTCGAGGACACTGAACGTGTGGACAATGAACATTACTGAATGCAGATAAACGAAACGCAGGAAACTAAAGAAAATGCTCCATTGAGACAAAGAGAGAGAAAATAAAGGAAAAATGAGAAGTGAATCTACGAAAACATCACAGAAATGAAAAGATCCAAGTCAACAGATGTCATATCCGAGTACATTTCAGCGCCCTGATGCGACAGGCACTGATGTCACAGTGATGTTGTACAGCAGATGCATCCTGGGTACTCAGTCGGGAGATGTCACCTCATCAACAAAGCTGTGTTTCACACAATAGCTGAGACAATGCTAACCACACACACACACACGCCCGTCTGTGGGGGTGTGGGTGTACAGCAATAAAATCTACTGACAGAGATAATCAAGCATGTGAAAATGAGTTGAAAGTGTGAAATAAAGAACAAGAAATTAAGAGTCTATCAAATGTAGAAAATGTGCTCTTTAAAGTCCATCTTTTCTGATACGGTGCCAAACGTCCTTGTTCCTGTCAGAACGCTTTGCTCACACAAAAACAAGGAGTCAAGCATGCGCGTGTCAAAGTCCGTGGTAATATTACACCTATTATAACGCGATCATCACTGATCCTGGCTGCAGCAGAGCCAGTTTGACTCTAAAAGAAAGCACAAGCCTGTTTTTAACAGTGTTTGTTCTAATGTCTTGTGTGCAGGTCCTCAATTATAGGTGCAGCTGAACCTCAGTCCGAAATTCTTTACCGGAGTAACTAAATCACATCAACAAAATGTGTAATTCTTCCACTTCATGCTCTCGGCTCCTGCCATGATTTTAATCTTGAGCCGATTAGCTCTCCTGTTTTGTTTAATCCGATGCGTGCTGTATATCTGCTTATCTCTCTGCAGCTATCAAACTTGCAGACAAATTTCACACCACCACTTCCTTTCCGTCGCCATGGAGACACAGGCTGGTTTTCCGGCACAGAGTGAAGCAAGTGTGTGCTGTTGCTCCATTGTACAGGAAGTCGATAGCGAGAACGTGCACCGTCAGCAGCATGTCCTGGTGAACGATGACAGATGCCCCCCTCTTAACAGATGACACTCGGAGGAGGTGGGGCCATAAGGGGGGGTCATGAAAAACCTTAACTCTTAAACCAAACGGACAAACGTCAGGAGGTTCCAACAATAAAGCAACTGAAAGTAAAAGCTGCAATTTGAGGTCTATCTTCTCAGTTTACAAATTGGATTTGCAAGTTTCTAGGAAGACTCGAGTACAATTTACACAAATCAGGATTTGTTTCATATCTGTGATCTTGCAGATTAGTCTAACGCAGCCAAATGTGCAAATTCATGCATGTATTTGCACACTGAGGTCAAATTTTCCGCTGTAGGAACAAGAGGAAACACACACTGAGTGAACTTGAACGTGATTTTGACATTTAAAAAACAAAAAAAAGCTTTTTATTGGCAGCAGAAATTTGTGTTTTAATATATCGGGGAAATAAAGTGCAATGCTGACGTTCAACCTTTTGCCTTAAGCTTAAGGACTTATTCTAAATCGGAGCAGGTTATAGTCACCAGTGTCACATACATAATGCAATCTCACGGCCAGTAATGTATGAAAATGTATGCAGCTCATCTTCACCCTCTGCCCTTGAAATTTTGTCCGGAGGGTGACATGAATCATAAGCACTGAGTGAACTAACACTAACTTTAGGTCAATGTTGGATCCAGTTGCCGGTGAAAATGCAGAGCAGTCAATGTGGAAGGCTGGCACAGAGAAAGCTTGGGGAAAAAACGAGCAAATGTCAGCCAGAGAGAGTCATGATGATGTATTTTGTAGCATTGTACTGACTGTAAAAATAAATAAGGTCGATCAGACAAGTGTGGAATAAGAGCGGCCTTGGGGCAATGACTTGTGTTCTCCGAAACTAATTTCGGAAACATTAGAGCATGAGGCTTTCGTTACAGCGTGATCAAAACGGCCTGAACGTGATTCATTTGACTCATATTCAGATGTGAAAAACTGAGAGGAAACAAAATGCATCAGTAAGCTTTCATAAATGGACAATGGATGATGCAGGAAAGCTCTTCGCTTTATCTCGAGTGGTCAGATAAAAGGTTAACATCGCTGCATTTCAAACACAAATAAACCGTCCCACTGTGACCTTTTACAAATCACAGAGTCTGACTTAAGTAAATCTGCTTTTTTAACCCACTCCTAAAAGAGAGAGAGGTCCGAAAAAATGAGGGCACGCTGATGACGAAAGTGGAGCGGTGGAAAGGTAGCGGGCCAACCGCATCGACGTTCATGTAAGTGAGACAGATGAGACACAAACAGGGCCTCAGATTAACTGCAATAGGGGCTTTGAGCAGCTTTGGTGGATAAATAAAAGATAGAACTGAAAACAAAACTCAGCCATAAAACATTTGTACTCGGGAGATCCCTGCACTGTAAATGAAATACAGATCTTGAGAATAATACATTGCAACCTCGCCAAAAACAAAAAGTTCTCCCTGCAATGTAGAGACACATTGTGCTCAATATGGTTTACCTTCAAAGCTCACTGCTTCCCAACACAATAACGGAAGTTTAAATAAGTGCCTCACGCTTTTTTGGTCAAGCAGCAGTTTACCTCTAAATGCAAGTACTACAACTTCCTTTCAGTTCCAGTTTTGTGTTTCATGTCAGAATTTATTTACTCCACCAAAACTCACTGTCACCGTCAGGGCAGCATAGTATTTGAGTAAGACACCTGCAGGGCAATTAAAAGCTTAGTCATCCCTTGAATTGTGAGACGTCTGCGAGCATGTCAGACACAAACAGCTTATGGCCGTCTATTTCTGTCTGCTCGTGTCAGTCACTCAAATACACACACCTTGGTTAAAGAAAGGGCAGCTGAGCTAGGCGGGCTAACCCTCTCGGCCAGAATCCTTCAACTGTGAAACACAATTTACACGGCAGTGGCTCTCATACAATGAATCACAATATATGAGGATAACTATGGCAAAATATTCTAAAAAATACTTGAGTTTTGGGAAACTCGTAAAAAAAACCCCCAATGACTTATAATTTGCTTCTTAAGCATCAACATTATGCAAGGTCAGCATTGCCCAGGGGCTGAACATTTTAATTACGGGCTTCCATCTATTAAAATTAATAATAAAGAGGTGAAAGCAATTAGAAACAACAGTCATCAACAGGTGTAATGTGCCAAAGGAAAGCCACTCCTACAGCAGAAAGCCGAATGTTTTTGTCTGCACTTCTGCACTGGAGCAATAGCACAAGATGCCTTTGCAAGTTCTTCTGTCTGTTGCTCCCTCAGGGCACCAGGATGTGAAGTTTGAGGGGTTTTTTTCTGTTTTCTTTCCCCATAATCATTGCACATATTAGCTGTAAGTCACTCCTGCAGATATTTATAGAATGTGGCTCTTATGCAATCCACAGAAGCAGACACAGCGACTGTGAGTCAGACAGAAAGGTAGAACACAGGGAAAAAGAGGGGAGCAGAGGGGGGGACAGGGACTGAAACTGAGCCAGATAGACAGGATGGCACATAAAGGGGGGTTCTGACAAAGCTAGTTAGCCAAGCTGCAGCATGGGACGAGTTTAATGAGGAGACTGAGGGAGAAAAGAAGTGGCACCAACCAGAGGCCTCAGGTAAATAAAGTAAGGAATCTAATCCACCATAAGATTTCTCTACATCGGGGCTTAGAGGCCCATTATTTTAGAAAACTCCAGCCAAAATCAACACAAAAAGATTCTTCTATTTCTTGACAGAGAACTGAAGCTGGTTATGTAAAAAGCAGGAACTGCTGTATTAAAACCATGATGATGCTGCATATTTCCTCCGAATAATATTCAGAATATACAAACAGAGCACTAACACACTCAGAGAACCTACAAATAACCTGACAGACATGAACTAGAAATGCATACACCCTTTTTTCCACCATCCCGAATTACATAAGTCTGAGGCTGTGAGGTGGACATGAATGCTTTTGCTATTTTGCATGAAAACGTCCTGACGCAAGTCTTCTGACACCTTGAATCCTTTTTAAAAAGAGCTCTCGCTTCACTGAGGTTTGGACAACTGGAACTGACCACTCAATGTGAATTAAACATGCATACAGTTTGCCTTGCTTCTGTGTCATGTCAATTTTCTTGACATTTTTTTGAGAGCTGCAATTTCAAAGAGATATGTTGTGGGTGTCTTGGTATTTCTTGAAGATAAAAGTGGATAGTTTTGTTCTGTTAAGTTACAAGAAAAAGAAAATACAAAAAAGACACAATATGCACTGATTTTCAAAATTCTACCAACTTGATTTTTAAATGAACCAGTCTGATCCTCGTTTGTGAATCTGGTGTAGTGGCTTTTACAGTGATAACATCTTCATCTTATCTGGTGATCTCCGGAATACTTGACTTATAATGGATTTGGATCTTAAACTAAGAAGTGGTTTAACCTATCAGGGTTTTATGCTGATCAGTGAAAACTTAAGAAGGAATGGAGAAAAAAGGCTCAACGTACAAGGATGTTATTTTCAGCATATCTTTTCTAAAACACAATCGTGCCACACGAACGCTTTACCTATGACACCAATGAAAGATATTATCTGCTTCTCTTCTGCATTAATCATTTTCAACACCTGCTTAAGGAGCTTATGGAGGATGATTTGGTGTCAGGCCGCAGTGCGAGGAAGAGGTGGGGGTTACGCTTGCGTGTGTGCATGTGTTTGCATGTTGCTTCTGCAGCCTGGTTGCATTCTCTGGCCTCACCCTCTGTTCATTCCTTTGCAGTGTCCTCTTATTTGAAGGTTGAAGCTACTTTTGCAATCGACTTGCCGTCGAGCGGAACCTTTCATTAGCACTTTCAAGCTTCCAGCCACTTCGCAGCCTCTGGCAGTAACCTGGTAACGGGTGACTTGGCATCAGATATCATTTTTATGTAGCCTATGGTATGACAAGCAGAGCGCCTCATCAGGTGATGAAACTACAGCAGGAGAGGTTGCCTGAGGCGCGGGAAAGAATTGTGCTAGTGGCACTCCTGGTCGCTGTTACGCAATCCCAGAGAACAGTTTGAACTTGTAGACGCCAAACTTGTGTCGATTTCGAACACAGAGAGGCAGTGGCCTCTCAGTCGGTGCTTTAAAGGCACCGCGAGATGGAAGTATCGAAATGATGTCCCGCTGGATCAAACTACCGGCCGTTTACCAAAAACAGAGAGGATAACGGCTGCTTCAATGTTGGAGTTAGTTGGCTTTTAAATGCTTGTTGCAAGTTTGCTCTAGAGGCTGTTGAACTGATGATTGTAGGTGACAAATCTGTTGAGAGAATCTGTGAAGGGAAGTGGAGCAGACATCAATCTTCATCTGTCCAAAGCATTTCAGTCGCAAACAGTCAATTATTAATGAATCCAACATGGCTGTTGAGACTTACATGTTGTGCACACTTTACCTTGTCTCCTCAGGCTTAACTGCACAACCAGGTGCTTGTAATCCATCTACAGACTGCAGCTTAGATAAAGAATAACAGCTTTGCATCCTTAGCTGTCTTGGCCGCTCATAGATTGGGCTATTTTGAGGTTGAGTAATCCAAACTAAACGGTAACCTTGTAACACGAGGCCAAAAATCAGGTAACAGATTAGAAAGACAAATATAACTAAGTTATGACTCAATGTTTAATCAAGGTGCCCTGAGTGTTATGGGTCAACTGCCACTCCTGTCGCAAACGGTGAGAGGTGTCGTGTCAATGCAAAGTTATGAAGACTGACAAGTGTTTATTGGGGCGATACTACAAAACAACCAGACTTCAAAAGTACTATTTTGTGACTGCAAATCGCCAATACATCGACTCAAAAATCGCAAGACTTCCTGCGAAATATGGTATCTTGAATGGAATATGATGGCAGTTTAAATACACATTAAAAAATGTTAATAATTGGCATGCAACCCAGCTGTAGTGGTAAAACAGGTATTTGATTCACAGTGTCTAACAAAGTCAAACTGCTACTGTGTCAGGGGGCTTAAAGATGACTCAATAAACGTGTTGCTAAAGAAATATTCTGTACAGCTGACCCGCTGTGGGATCAGCCAAATATTTATACTCTCCCCAGCATGAGGGGATTTACAATCGATTTGCTGAAGCAAGCAGAGCTGGTTATATGTGTCAGACTGTGTTTGTTACTGTCTCACACACGAACCAAGTACATACGGACAAAAATAAAAGGGAAGAAAGTGGAGCAGCAACCTGCTTTCTTTCCCCATTTTGAACGAGCGACACAGCTGTCATTTGCACCACATTTGCTGACTTGAAAATATTTCTAAATACAAGTACTTGCTGCTTTTTGACTAAAAGGGAATCAACCTAAAGGGAATAGGTCTCCCTCCAGTGATTTGAGGCAAGAAATATTTGCATGTCCTCCGGCTGCCAAACTTGCACTCACTTCAACGCCATATGAGAGCTGGCCCAGAGCAAATATTCAGCAAAGGAAGAGAAGGAGAGCACAGAGCAGAGATAAGCTGTCTTGCATGGGAAGATCTGCTCTCTCATGACACAGAGCCCTCGGAGCTTATCCTACATGTGCACAACAGGAAGCTGAAGAAGAGTTAGCGCACACGCGCAGACGCACACACAGACACACAAGCGCTCACGCGCGCAAAATGATGGAATAATAACGTTCATGATTGCAGTATTTCAGCCACGCAGAGGTGACTACGGCGATTCTCCCTCTTGATTCACTGGAGGAAGACAGCCCACTTGCAGCCAGTTACACATTTACACTGACAATACACGCCACCGCTGGACAGCTGTCATCGCCGATTTGTCAAGCAGCCGCAGTGACACCGACGCGAATAGATGACAGCAAGTTATACTTAATGTGGAGCATCAAAGGGTCGAAGGAGACGGAGCCGTGGACGATAAGAGGGACATTAGACGATGTGACTCACCGAATGGTTGACTCCCCACATCAGCACGCTGAGCAGAGGGTCGCTGGCACGGAAGAGCTTCACTTTCTGAGCCACGAAGTGCTTTTTCTTGGTCTTCGTTTTGCTCGCAATAGATGCGGCAATGCTGCTCGCCGAAGCCATCTTTTGAGCAAACTGGCTGGTTATTGCAATCTGTGCGATAATCCCGACCGAGATTCTTCCTCCCCTTCAAGCTGGCACCGCGGCCACCGGCTCACGACTCACTAATATCAATACTATTCATTTAGCCAGCTCGCAATGCAGATCCAAAGTGCCCCAATTCCTCCCTATATGCAACGTCCCGCACCGCTGGAGGGTTGCACTGTGGCCCGAGCTTGACGAGGGTTTCTGACAAAAGACGAGGAAAACCCAGGACGTGTTGGCAGTGAACACCGCCGGCCTCCTTCACATAACAGTCCTCCGCTTTCCCCCAGCCCACATCAGAAGTCCCCGCTCTTCCTTCCTCGACTCGCCCGGACCTCTCCCCGCACCCCTGCGATGTCAGCTCTCACTGAGCTGGCGCTAGCATAGCCGCTTAGCCCGCTCGAGCCACGAGCTAGCAAGCCGACCGTTAATTCACTGAGATTTTTTTTTTTTTAACAAAAACGCGAGGAAAAAAAAACCCCTGAAAATTGCGTGAAGGCCTGAGAACGGGGTGGCGCAAAAGCAAACGGAGCCTTAAAGGAAAATATGAAAAATATATATATCACTGAAACGATGTGCTCTTGACTGGCAGCGAACGTTAGTCCCTCCGACCTTCGCTACGAGCCAGCAGCGCAGTGAACGTTGCTCCGCTCTCCAGCTAGCCGCCGATAGCTTGCGAGCTAACTACTGCCATTAGCCGGCGGCTCGCACACTCGCTGGCGGCTCAGCCCTCCTCCTACGCGTTCGCGGTCAGTCCGTGGAGACGACAGGGGTGAATCCTGTCAGTCCCGTGGTCCGGTTTGGATTGCGACGCACGGAGGGAGCAGGGGGGGGCGGGGGCAGGGGGGCGGGCGACGCGAGATCAGCGGGTGGCCCGACTCCGGCTGCAGCACTGATGTTCATGTGTGCTCGCTGTCAACTGACAGCTCGACGGATGGGAGGTGACAGGCTGAGCTTTGCGGTCTCTGCGGCGCTGATTCGCTGCAACTCCCTCCCTCCACCGGGCCCTATGCTCCCTATCCCCGCTCCAAATGACACACATTTGTCTTTTCCACCAACAATATTTGCATTCAGATTGAATCTTCATATTTGCAAGCGAACTGTGACCGTTCAACAGAAACAGGCGGCCCGTGAATACCCGCTGGCTTGTTTGCCCTGGTTTTGCATCTCGTAATAAACGGAAACCTGCACACCGTCTCCGACATGCTTCCATTCTTGGCTTGCTTCAGATGGGAATTTTTTTTCTTCTTCCTGCGAGTCGTTTCAGGAAGCGGAGTGATAATGTCCCACACCACCAGAGGTAATGTCTTTAGAGGTCATTTGGCTTTTCTGGCGCATACTGTACTGTTTCCCCTGGCACAGTGCTGTGTCAGTACCTCTCTAAAAGCACCGAGCCTCGCTGTGCTGATGCCTTATTGTTTTATGAGTCATCCTTCACTACAGCACATTTACGGGCCATCTCGAGACTATTCCGACTGCTTGCACACCTCAGGCAGACCTCATTGCTCCCCGAAGACACCGCAAGCACGCATGAAAAGCAGCTAAAGTCGGCTTCTCGGGTTTTTTCAGCCCAATATTGATACGTGACTCAACCTGTTTGGTTTTGTTGTGGGCTGCAAAATTATTTGGAGTACAGCAGGAGAGCCAACTGGTGCCTTTCCCCCCCAGTTTGACAGTATTTAGCACGGTTCCTCTTTGGAATTCACATTATATGGTGCAAAAAGATAAATCATAACAGAAACCTCAAAAAAATTCCTGCTTCATAACTAACAACACTGATTAGCTCCATTCAGCCGGAATCTATCTTTTGCTGCTTGCAAACAAGCTGAAAATGCTATTTTCTTTATTTCGTTGTCAAATTGGGTTCTCCAGTACAGTTATGCAACAGTATCTAACATAAATCTTTATTTAAGCCTTAAAAAAGGCACATATTGTTCCGATTGACAAGTTTATTTCTTTAAAAAACCCTTTTTTTCGAGGGAAGTTTAAACACTTTTCCCTGTTAGCCCTAAATACGCCACCAGCCCAATGTGGCAGCCGTTGCTAAGCAACATAGCGACAAACCTCTCCGTCCAAAACACCGAGCTGGCTCCTGTCGCAGGTTTGAATGCAGGTTGAAATCTTAAACTCGCCGCTTAATCTGAAGAGAAAAAGACTCGTCAGAATAATTTAGTGTATCTGAAACAGCGGCGTGCATTTTTTTTTTCTTGCGTTTTTCGGCGCGGTTGTAGGCTTACGTCGCGCTGAGCGTCAGTCCAGCCTGCGAGCTCCCAGTCAGACCTCACAGAGCTAAAGTGCAACGGATCGGTGATCTGCACGCTGTCTGCACTCATACAGCTTCCTCTCAGGACAAAGGATGGGGAAGAAAGGGAAGAGGGAGAGTGAGACTCCATGCAAGGAAACGGTGAGCTGGGAGTTGGTGTTTATGTTGCTGTTACAGAGCAAATGCGAACATCATTTCCCACGTGTGTTTCCATTTCTTTAGTTTGAGCCACTACCTGTGGAAAGTCGGAGCCCGGCCACGGTGGTGCTGCTGTTGAACTCTCCAGAGGAGGACGTCCTGATTAAAGCCTGTGAATCTATTCATACCTTTGCTGAGAAAGGTACAGCGGTGAACTCCTATACTGATACTTTTGCACGACTGTGCTGCTGAAAATCACAGTAAAACAGGGACTGATACTTCCTTGTCTTATGCAACAAGATTTCTTTAACCTAGTCCTTTATTATATTCCTTGACATTCGCGAGGAAGCTGCAGTACTTTCCTCACTGGTGACTCAAGCCAGCGACGAGGCCACGGAGAGTTCACTCTGCTGATCGCTGTCTCCCCCTGTTGTCAGGCGATGAGAACAGGGTTTGTCTGCTGGGACTTGGGGCGCTGGAGCCTCTCTGCAGAATCATTACTCACAGCAACAAGCTGGTCAGACGCAACGCCTTCATGGCCCTGGGAACCATGGCCACCAACGGTGTGTCACACCGCGTTAGTCATCCGTGGAACTGCAACTTTGGTGGCTTGTGATAGAAATCTGCAAGTTTTCCCCACTCACTTTACTTCTTCCTCAATGAACATCGTGTTCAGATTGCAACTAACTTGGTGAGCTGATGATCAAGGCTTGTGTTTTCCAGGTGATGTGAAGAACGCTCTCAAAAAATTAGACGCAATCCCTTCGATTATACAAAAACTATCACTCGAAGGTGAGTGATTTTGTCATCAATTCCACCAAAGAACTGTCTTTTTTTGAGGGGACAACAAATGTGGCTACTTGTGACAATTTATTTTACTGTTCTGTTAAAGATTATTTATATACGTGTGTCTTTTTCGCGTATTTTCAGAAGACACAGTGGTTCACGAGTTTGCAACTCTGTGTCTGGCCTCTCTGTCGGTGGATTATGTCAGCAAAGTCCAGATTTTCGACAGCCAGGGTCTGACGCCTCTGATCCAGCTCCTCTCCAGTCCAGACCCCGATGTCCAGAAAAACTCGCTGGAGATAATCTTCAACCTCGTCCAGGTGCTTTAAAGTTAAGGTTTTACTGCCAGCAAATCCCATAAAGTATGTTTGATGGCTTTCTCGCTGACCTCATATGTATGAAGGACTACCAGAGCCGTCAGGCGGTACACGAACTGGGTTTGATTCCTCCCCTTCTGGAGCTGCTGAAGTCGGACTTCCCGGTCATCCAGCATCTGGCTTTGAGGACTCTGCAAGACATCACAACTGACAGAGACACGCGCACGACCTTCAGGGAAGAGCAGGGCTTTGACAAGATCATGGACTTACTCAATAACACGGTAGGTGTCCAGGAGACGAAGCATGGCTCGAATGAGGAAGAAAAGATGAGATGTAATAACTGTTCAATTCCTTTAATTGCACCATTAGCTGCAAATGAGTTCCTTTTAATAAGGATCATTTCGGTAATGTGTTCTCCGACGGTCTTTTCGTCCGTGTCCTCTGCTCCTTTCTTTTCAACCTCCTGCAGGACTTCAGCGACCTGCATGTCGAGGCTCTGCTCGTCGTGGCAAACTGCTTGAGTGACAGCGACAGCGTCCACCTGATCCAAAAAGGCGGCGGCCTAACGAGACTGATGGACTTTGTCCTCACCCCCAGCGCGCCTGAAGTCCAGTCCAACGGCGTTCAATGCATCGCCAGAGTGGCTCGTGACTGTGAGCTCCGAAACTTTCAAACAAAAGGTCACAGGAGTCTGTTTTGTTGATTTTACTGAGGGCTCCCGTTCGTTTCAATGGTTTGTGTGCAGCCGAGAGCCGCAAATTGCTTCATGAGCAGAATGTGGAGAAGGTTCTGGTGGATCTGCTGACTGTCACAGACACCAGCGTGAAAACCTTCACCTGTCAGGCCATGGCCGCCATGAGCCTCCATCGTGCAAGCAAAGAGCGCTTCAGAGACCTGGGTGTGTGTCCAGTCACTGTCTCGCCATGACAACGGCAGCAAACTCACCTAAATGTAATGCGTGTCATGTGCTTGTGTGTTTCAGGTGGCATCCCTGCAGTCGTGCAGCTGCTGAATAGTGATAGTTTATCACAGAGAGAAGCAGCGACTCAAGCCCTCGCTGACCTCACCTACAACAATCAGCTCAACGCCTTGTGAGTGAATCATATTGTCGTGAGCATTTGGCTTTCGTCTTGATATGGTACCACACTGCTCTGCACGACTCAGCGGAATTGGACACACATCACATGACTGACTGAAAAACCGTCTCTGACGTTGCGCAGTGTCGTGTACGAGGCAGGAGGCCACAAGATCCTGGTCCAGCAGTTGAATGGAAGCTGTCCAGGGACGGCGGCCAACTCTGCTGCCACGCTTCGCAACATGGCAGGACAGGAGGTGATCCGCTGCGGCATCCTGTCACATGGAGCCGTCGAGTCCCTGGTGGAGCCTCTGAAGTCCACGGACACGCAGATCCAGATTAACGCCGCGCAGTGCCTGGCAGCGCTCGCCTGCGATGACGAGGCCAGGGCCGAGGTCGGTGCCTGGGTCACATGACCCGGTCCACGCCAGACACGCACCTTTAAGGGGGAGAAAAAAAGAGTCATCGTTGGCATTTTGCTCTTTAAAGAGGGACATTTTATTATATTTTGCATGTCATTATATACGATGTGTTTCCTGTCCTTGACAGCTCCAAAGAGCAGGAGGTCTTCCGCCGCTGGTGAAGCTGCTGCATTCCTTTGACAGTGATGTGCTGCACAGCACATGTTCAGCAGTGCATGTCTGTGGCAGCCACCAGCCCACTGCTGTGGAGATGTGCAAATTTGGGTAAGACGTGAAGATAACGTAGATATGAGAGCATCACGCAGTCAGTGTTTGTACAGAAGAACATTCCTGAGATGAGGAAAGTCAGGCAGGAAATGTTCCACATCACTGCAATCTGTTAGATTGCCAGCAGAGGGCGGTAAAGGACAGCGCCGAAGAAACGCATTTATTGGGACTCATATTTATACATGTGTAAATGTTTCGCTGATCGGTTTGTCAGAGCTCTGGAAATACTTCAAGAAATCAACCAGTCTGTGAATCGCCGGAGCCGTTTCAGCGAGCTGGCCATGAAGACGCTGCTCAACTCCAACGTGTCCCTTAAATACAGCCTGACGGGTCATTTGGCCTCCACCGATATCGTCACAAGTGGTTTTTACGACGCTGGAAAGGTTTGTGTTTCTGAGTGTTGTTTGCGTGCTGTGGAAAGTCACAGCAGGGGGGTGTTAAAAGGAGTGGGAGGGGCGCGTTGTTTCCCAACATCACCTTGATGGAATGTGTTTTGGTAATCTGGTCTGAACAAAGTATATTTCTTGTGCTCTCTGGTTTTTTGTGAGACTTTTCCCCTTATCTCGTTCCTATAAGTATGTTTCTCTTCCAGGCTGCTTCAGGTCAGAGATTATTGACTTTAGAGGAACTGGCAAAGGAGCCAGTCAACCAGAATCGACCAATTATTGCTGTCAACATCACAGCAGGGTATGAATCCAGTTTCTCAGCATGTTTTGATTGGTTGGAGTGAACTGAACCGCTCGGAGCAATAGAAACTATTGTCATCAGGGCTTGATATGTTGCACATAAAGACACGTGCAGCATTATTGTCATTTGGTAAATACAACATGTTTTTTGTGTCACTTTCTATTCAGTACAATAGAAAGCTTAGTTATTGCTCACTGAGGTGACTCTGCAAACTTCTGCAAAACAATCAAACCTCTGTGATCGGAGCGGGACACAAACCAGCACAAATGAACAGAGGCGATTATGGAGCTATGCTACCAGTAACAGCAGGATGTCGAAGTACTTTATTGTGGCGGTTAGAGTGCGAACACAGTCCTCACACCCTCCCCTTGTGTGCTCCACTTTCCTTTCTGTCTCTCACCCCACTGAGCCCCGTTAGTGTGGCCTCTCTGGGTAAACGATCCCCCCTTTCTTAAGACGGCCGCACACTCTGGGCCTTTATGTTCACTCGAATGGACTTGCCCGTGCAATCATAGATGCGCACACACGCTCAGAAACGCACACCCGCCCAGATGCATTGAAAGATGCGTGCCAATCATAAACAAATGCATTCACAAAGTACACATGTGGGGAAAAAGAGCACGTATTGCAGCCTGTTCATGCATGCGCACACTTCTTTCTCTAATGAATTGGCAAAAGAGAGCAGCAGCCCCTCAGGGCACCTCCAGTCCACACAACCACCACTATGTTCTCCGTCTGCAACACGCATCTCAGGCATTCTTAAGCAGTGGGTTATGTAATCGCTGGTCTCCTCCAAAGCTTTGGAAGTCTTCCGCCTCATATTAGAGCAATTTATTTCCACGTGGTTTGTTTTCAAACGTTCCTGCATCCTTTAACCTCATATTCGGTGAGAACAACATGCATAAATTCTTGTAAACTATTGTTGTTTATGGCTCAGGGAGACGGTCGATGTATCAGAGGAGAGACACAGCAACCCCTCAGAATCAGACAGCAGCAGCAAAGGAGATCGGAGGACACAGAGGTGAGACCATGTTGACAGTCAAAACAACTTCATACAAACTGCTTCATGCGTTTTTTCAGCTATTGTTTGAAACTGGCTCAGTTTTAGTGATGTTTAACGTGAAGACGATAGAAGATTTCCTTTCCTGTCGTGACACGACGTCACGGATGAACTTTGCTGCTTTTTTTTTTCCCTCCAGCAAAAGAAAGCCAAAGGAAGACAAACAGAGAGACGAGGCTCCACCTGAACCTGCTCCAGAGAAACCGTGGCGCCTGATGGATGACGTCTCCTTGCAGGCTCTGATTAAAGAGGCCCGGCAATCCATCCTCCCAGCGGATGATGAACGGGAGCAGTTTGCATCTCTGGCCAGGTGACAAATTCATGAAGAGAAACGTCCAGAGTGAAAGAAACAGTTCATATTTTGCTACTTTTTGACTTTGGACGTGCAAAGTTTTCGCCGAGTCAACATGTGGTGATGGATGTTGTGTGCCAGGCTGGTGAGTGGAGCCATGGGTGGAGCAGTGGAGATGGCAAAGCTCCACGAGTTCCCCTGGACGCTGCACCTCAGCGAGCTCAAGTTTCAGCTTCAGTCCAACGTTGTTCCGATCGGTCTGATCGGGAAGGGAATCTACTGCCACCGGGCGCTGCTGTTTAAGGTAAGTGTGTCCGCTCAGCGTCGCCAGTACCGGTTCGTCTCCGTCCAGATCCCAACGTCCCACCAACGTTTCCTGCTTTATTTTGTAACTTCACTCGCACCCCGTCAGCGTTGATGAAACGCTCACACATCGGCCTGTCCGTCACTCTGCAGTGTTTGGCAGACGCCGTCGGACTGAGCTGCACCCTCGACAGGGGCGAGTACAACCGGGCCTGGAACGAGATCCAGCTCTTCGACTGGGACCCGTCCAGCCGGCGCTCTTCGCAGCCCAGACGCTTCATCGTGGACCTCCTGCACCAGCCTGGAAGTCTGCTGGCAGTCAGCACTCCTGCTGCTGTGCAGTACCAGACCATATAAACAGCCGGCAAACCGCCCAGACTACAGTGATGAGTGATGTTGACGAGGACAAACCCCCAAAGTGTTTATTACATATGTCGTCCACAGACTATCTATCTATCTATCTATCTATCTATCTAGATCTATAGATATGGATCTATCTATCTATCTATCTATCTATCTATCTATCTATCTATCTATCTATCTATCTATCTATCTATCTATCACTTTGCAATAAAAATACGACCAAATGAAACGACTGTCAGCAGATCAACAGTCACATGCGACTATCTCGATGTTACACTTAATAACCGCTCTCTACTTGTTGTCCCAATTAGCTCCTAACCTGCCATAAAGCAGCTACTCATTGACCACAGCCCGTTGTTTTCGCACACTTGCCGCTATCTAACGAGCCATAAACCATCGCGGGCACTCTTTGACCCATTTCGCGGCAGGTGTAGCCTACTTTTTGACCGGGTCACGCCGCCGACAGCCGGGATCAGCCGAGGAAGGACCAGCGCGAACCGCCGCGGCACCACCAGCGATCCCGGAGCAGCGCTGCGCTTGGCTGCTCTCAGAGCTGCACTTGACTTTAGACGCGACTCGACACGGCAGCAGCAGCAGCAGCAGCAGCGCCAGCAGCAGCAGCAGCAGCGGCAGTAGCGACAGCGAGCATGTCCCGTTTCGCAGGACGTCTTTTCACCGCCGTCTCCCGACGCGCCGCCGCGAAGCCCGCGGCGATACCGACGAGGATACCAGCCTTCATCCGCCCCGTGAGCACCGCCAAAGGTAATGAATGGACGTTAATTTGTCGGCTTCTCGCTGGAATAACTTGCGGCTGTCGATCGATGCCCCCCCTCTCAAGGCTGGTTCTATTTCTAACACCTCCAAATGTAATTAAACGCAATTTTAACGTGAAATTGATTCTTTAAATGCTTCTTATTTATTAAAGCAGTTTAATCTTATTTATTTAACATTTTTTGACAGCAGTCTGCAACCTTTGAACTCTGAGACACTGACGCAAATGACTTCCGTCAAAACTGTGATCTATAATGAAACACTGCATAATGTGACACGAAGGTGAGTGTTTAAACTGAGTGCTGCCCCACGCAGGCCTGCAGTCCCTCACCCGGTATAATGAGACGAAAGACTGGCAGAAGAAACTGACTCCAGAACAGTATGTGGTCACCCGAGAACGAGGCACAGAAGAGGTGAGTCACATACAATAAAAAAAAAAAGTCGCATAGGACCTGGACAGTGTCAGTGTTCCAGTCCAGCAGTGTTCCAGGTGAAACTGTTCCAGTGTTCCAGTTCAGAGGGACTTTGATCAGGTCTGAGTCGGTCTGACTCAGGCTCAGAAAAAACCAGAGAGGTTTCAGAGAGACTCGGGTCAAATCCTGCCCGACCGACGCTCTCCTGCCGCGTCTGTGCCGCTGCTCTTCACACTGTGTGTATTTGTGTGTGTTTTGGGGGTCTTCAGCCGTTCAGTGGGATCTACCTGAATCATTACGAAGTTGGCATGTACCACTGTGTCTGCTGCGACGCTCCACTTTTCAGGTAACATCTTTGGAGCATGTATAAGTATTTGGAGCCACACTGTCCATAATGGTTTACGGGAAGTCTGCGTGTACTCCTTCAGTTCGGAGGCCAAGTATGACTCTGGGACCGGCTGGCCGGCATTCAAAGAGGCTCATGGGACGTGGGAGCGCGATGAAAGCCACGCCTCCGTCACGCGGCGCCCTGATAACAGCCTGGGCAGCGCCGGGACGGAAGTCCTGTGTAAAAACGTAAGTGGCGTTCACGGCTTCGAGCACGCGAGTCACCGATCCCTTTGTGCGTTTCAATTAACCCGAACGTCGAACCCGTCCCTCGCAGTGTGACGCGCATCTCGGCCACGTGTTCGAGGACGGACCCGACCCGACCGGTCAGCGCTTCTGCATCAACAGCGTGGCGCTCGCCTTCAAACCCAGAGAAAACCACAAACCGGGCCGCGAGGACGAGCAGTGATGCCGAGGAGGAAGCTCCTCACAAACTTTACCTCCTTCTGTCTCGCGTCCGTTCGTCTCGCTGGAGAACGAGCGCGAGCGCCGTGGTTTCCCTGGCCGATACGAGCTCCTCAGGAAGCGAAGCGTTCATGAGTTTTACTAAGCAAACTGTGACCTTTGATGGCAACATTTAGAGAAAATAGCTTGGAAGTAAAATAAACACACTTCCTGAGGGAAATATTCCTAAAAAATAAAAGCTTAGATTCTTTTTATCAGCTGTGATTTCTTTTTTTTTTTGCAGGAATCTCACATTGCGAAATTTGGGAAATTTTGTTGTAACATTTCTTCTAACCTTGAACCAAATCGGACGTTTTAGCTGACGTGTCAGTTTCAGGAAGCAGCTTCAAAGGCTGATAATGTGTCAATAAAAGGACTTTTCTGTCTTTCTGTGTCCACAGTCTGGTTGGAAAGTTGTGCGGTTTGGGTTTTATGGCTCTGCGTTTGGGGGTTCACAGCACAGTGTGAATCGTGTCCTTGTCTCTATCAGTCAAGCAGGTTAATGTTTACCTGAAGAGTTCATCCTCTGCCTCACTGTTTGCCTCATGTTGTGAGTATTTGTACATCCTCAGAGTACTAAAACGTAGAAATAGGACAGCAGAGACAAGCAGAAGAGAGGAAACGACGCAAAAGAAAAGAAAGAAACTTTGGATTTACGTGACGTTCAGAGACCTCGTTGCATAGACTTCAGTTGTCACCAGGGCGGCGATGGCTGCGGCACGGCGCTGTGCGCTCGCCGTGCTTGTGCTGATGTGTCTCTGGAGTCCCTCCGAAGCCGTGGGGGGGGCCGTAAGCCGACCACGACCCCAACGACGCCCGCCCAAGAAGCCAAAGGTCAACCCCATCGACGTGGCGCCGCCTGCTCAGAACATCAACATCCAGCAGGTAAGACAGGAACCAGCAGGTTCATTATGCAGCCTGCTGGGAGGCATGTTGGAGCTTTGGCACCCCACCTGGTTTAAGGTACTTTAACAGAGGAGGAAGAACCTTATTGTGGTGACTCAACATCAGAGTTCCTGCGAAAAAGATAAACCACATTTGTCTTATCACACTGAGGAGACGTGAGCAGCCTGCTACAGCTTTACGTGCTCACAGAGTTTGGACCTGTGCACACACACACAGGCGCCGTTATTGATCAGTGTGACGGGAAGCGACGGAGAAATGGTTGAGCAACTGTGTCAATATTCTGCTCTGAGTTCAGAAGTGGGTTTTGAGGGGGAATTGAGACTGAGCAGCGCAAGAAAAGATAAGAGCCGCACATCATCTAGCGTCCAAACAAACGTCGTCTTCTGCAGGGACGGACTTCAACAGTCAGCGTCTGACGTAAACGTCATCGTGTCGCATCTTAAAAACTGGTCGATTTGTGTCTTTTGTGGCAAAGGAAACGCAAGCAGGTAGATGTTAGGAAGCAGAATCGCCACAGTGGAGTGTTCATGAGTGGAACGAGACCTCCGATCAGAAGATTACATCGCGACCCGACTTCAAACACGTCCTGACCTTCAGGACTGAGCTTAAACCACCGAGGCTGCTCTGAGATCAGGTGTCTGAACGCAGGACGATGACTGAACCAATCCTGCGTTCCAGATGTTGGGAACCTGGTACCTCCTCAACACCGCCTCCAAGTGTTCCTACCTGATCAACCACGGCACCAGGGTGGAGCCCACCGTCATGACCCTCACTCGCGCCGCCGGCTCCGACCAAACGCTGTCTGTGAGCACCAAAACGCGGCAGTAAGTGTTCGTTCTGTCAGCAGAGGGAGCAAAACGCCTCTCTGCTGCCTTTCCTGCGGCGCCAGGCTGCTCCAACCTGAAGAAGTTAAAGCCCTCGGCTCTCCTCAAGCCGCTCAGGATTTTGCAAACAGGCAGAAATTAGAGGCAGAAAAAAGAAAAAAGCCTCTTGTGGAGTTTTCACAACTCTTTCCGAGAGATTTTGTAGCTTGCAGCTCGTAAATCCGTTCAAGTCAAAGCAGAAGAAAAACACTCCGAACGCCGGTTTTCCCTCAGGAACCATCAGTGCTGGGAGATTCTGCAGGTTTACCACCTCACGTCCGATCCCGGTCGACTCACGCTGAAAGGTCAGCTCTCCCTCGGCCTCTGTCGCGATTTCGGACGGCCTCGCTGTGGCCGCCGCCCCTCACGCTGCTTCCTCCAGGTGCTCGTCCTGAACTCAGCGTCGAGATCCTGGTCGGGGACACGGACTACAACTCCTACGCCATCTTGTACTACCAGAAACGGGGAAAGATCACGATGAAACTCTACGGTGGGCTCCTCGGCGCTCCTCTGACTTCACTGGCACTCTGTTATAAAGCTTCTCTGTGGTAAACAGAAGACGGCTTTGCGTTGTGTGCGCAGGCAGGTCCGTCGACAACCTGTCGGAGCCTGTTCTGACCAAGTTTGAGGAGCTGGCTGAGAAGCAGGGCCTGGGACTGGCCTACCTCTTCCCCTTCCCCACCTACAGTGAGTCTGACCATCAGTCCACCTCCAGAGAAGAAGTCGACGTCCAGAACGACCAGAATGATATAAAACTGGAAGCATGACGTAGAAACAAAACGCAGAATCGGACAAAGACAGATCCTGAGCTGCAGTGACAGCTCCTTCAAAATAAAAGCTTTCTTTTCATTCTAGGTCACTGTGGTGACGTGGACCAACATCATGTGATCAGTAAGTTTGATTCGAGCACATTTCTGGGCAACAAGTTCAGGTCTAAATAGTGCTGGGGTGAAAAATTGAGGTTTTAAACGAGAAGGATTATTGTTGTTGTTTACTGGTGGAGCTCACGGACGAATACTGAGTAATTCAAGCACATCTCACCGAAGATCTTTTAGTTCTTTGGTCAATTTATTGCGTTTATAGCTAAACAGAACCAGGCGGGAGCTTTGTTGTGTTATGTAACCTGTAAAAGATCTTCGCATGCAGCAGAGGAATTGGACTTCATTCGAGTATGAAAAGTTACTGAAACACAAACTTTGAAACTTCTTAAGAAAGAACAACAGAGCCCTAAAGTTGATTAAACGTTTTCATAAAGAAAATATGAGTATTAGTCTTAACAAACAGCCAAACGCTGAAGTTTCTCAGCTCACAAAGTGAAAACTGGAATTTAGGGGAAACGTCACGTGACTCGTTTGGTCTCCAACGTCGCAGCAGTTTTCGTGGACTTTGGACGAGTCGCGAAGACGCTGCCGAGGATTCACAAAAAGGCACCTCGATACTTATCAAACGAAAAAACGTGAATGGAGAACTTGTTTCATAATATTTTATAGAGAGACAGAGTGAAGCAGAGGGGGGAGGAGAGGGGAGGAGGAGGGGGAGGAGGGGGGGGGGAGACAGATCTCATCATTGGTTCCTGCAGGCTGCACGTGTGTCGACTCAATCAACCCCTAAAACCGTCAACATGTTGCTCAACTTCCAGCGCCTGTTACAAACATCAGCGCTGCATTCATGGCATCTAATCTGTTTTTTTTTATTCTCTCAGACTGTGTTCCAACATGTTAAGGCGGCAGCGCCGCTCAACCGTCGAAGCCCGCCAAGAAAACTCCTGGAGCAGCGAGCCAACGACCCCAAAACTGTCCGAAAAAACGACAATAAAGTACCCAAAGCTGTCCTGAAACGCTCTCTCTGAAAAACACACTTAAACACCTTCTTTGCACTTTGTGATGGGACGTTATTTAGCAGCATGACATGACGTCCTCATGTTGTATTTTAACATTCAGATTATGTAGCTGTGTGCGTGTGTGTGTGTGGGGGGGGGGGGCACAAAAGCAGAAAAGGGGAGGGGCTTAAGATAATAGGGCCCAGATGTGAAGGGGTTGAGGAGTTTGGTTACAAAACTAAGTTACCAAACGTCTCGCTCCTTCGCCTGCTCCCCCTCCTGCATGTGTGTTTGTGTGTTTCTGTTACGTAATCGTCGCATTTCAAGTCGCTTCGATTCAGACCAAAGAGGAAAATACAACGTCTACTCTCTCCAACTCGCAGTACTTTCTCGAAAACTACGGACCGTGCAAGTTGAAGAGAGTAATCTGAGTTAGGAAGAGGAAAACGGAACAATGCAATCACTGCGTGCCGATTTTGCCTCAGAGCTGCAGGCAATCACTACGAGCGACCGCGAGTGGAGACCCAGCGAGGTGCAGAACGGACCTCCAAAGAGAGAGAAGAAGAAGAAATTCTTGGCCATTGTCGCCGGGCAGCAACTGGAGGCCTCTGCGGCTCCCGGCGAGCTCGCCGAGCTCCTGCTTTGTGCCATATGGTGATGCCGTTTGCGCTCTTACAAAACAGCGACTGTTTAGACAGGCCAGTCATGCCTGCGCGCCGGTGATGGATGGGGGAGGAGGACGGGTGGAGAAAAGAACTCCATTCACCTACTGCCCCCTTCGCCTCCCCCGCCCTTCTCCATCCACACGTGCCAGTTGTGTAACAGCCGTGATTTGCATGCCGCTGCGAGAGGGCCAAATGGTTTTTTGGGGGAGAGCGGAGTTTGGCAACAGGAGGAAGGGGGGAGGAGACAGAGAGGGAAGGAGGAGGAGGAGGAGGAGAAGGAGGGAGCGTATAAAAAGCCTCTCCTGGTTTTACCCCGCTACTCCGTCTTCACTCCCCTGACCACAGAAGAAGAAGAAGCAGCAGCCATGAGGACCTCGGTGCTGAGGATGCTGGCGGCGCTGGCCTGCGTGCTGTGCACCGCCTGCGCAAACGTGATGCCTCCTGCAGACTTCACTCCGGAGGGGGTAAGAGACCCGGAGACGCGCTTTTTATCCGAGCGACTCTTCCGTTTAACTGGAAAACAAGAGAAAAAGTTCTTTACGCGCTGTTGAAACCAGTTTGACGCTCTGTTAGATGGCCGGCAAGTGGTACCTTGTGGGCTTTGCCACCAACGCTCAGTGGTTCGTGAACCACAAGGCCGACATGAAGATGGGGACGGCAAACATCGTGATCACTGACACGGGGGACCTGGACCTCTCTTATGCCAACCTCAAGTGAGCGTTTTGTCTCGTAAAGTTCCCAAAAACTTGATAAACTTGCACAGAAACTCACCAGTGGGACCTTGACTTCCTGTTTTTACAGTTCTGACGGTTCCTGCTGGAGAATGACTCACCTGGCGAAGAAAACCGACACACCTGGACGCTTCACCTTCCACAGCCAGGGTGAGAACCGCCGCCGCCGCCGCCGCCGCACTTGGCTCGGACGCCAAGCTTCGGGAGCGTGACTGGACTGTTTGTTTGTCACCCTCCACAGCTTGGAACAACGACAACGACATGCGCATCGTTGACGTGGTTTACGACAGCTACGCTTTAGTCCACAACATCAAGACGAAGGACGGCGCGTCGGAGGTGCTGAACAAGCTCTACAGTAAGTTCGGCCCACGCGCGTCTCCGCCTGCCCGGAACCGGGCTTTGCCGACAGCTCACCGACCCCGTCTCTGTGTTTGCAGGTCGCACGGCCGAGACCAGCGCAGATCTGCAGCAGAAGTTCACTCAGTACTCTGTGGACACGGGCATCCTGTCTGACAACATCGCCATCCTGCCAGCAAACGGTAGGTCCAGCGCAGTGCCGCTGCAGAGTCACTGACGTCCACACGTTTGCTCACTGACCCCCCTGGTGTGTCCTTTCGCAGCTGAGTGCCCCCCGGTCTGAAGACTCCCACCCCCCCCTTCTGCATCCTGCCTCCTTCATGCTTCACCCCCGCCCCCCCCTTTCCTCCTCCCACTACGCCGCCGTGTGACACCGCTGCACCTGGGACAACGAAACTCGAACCGTTCGACTCTAATTCCTGCCGCAAGCTAAAGATCGCGCCTGATCCTGGTCCTTTTTTCACGCTGCGCCTTGACTGCGGGACAACCGAGAGAGCTGGTGGTGGTGGTGGTGGAGGAACACAAGGAGACTCTGAGACTGTGAACGCTGACGACACGTTTTTATAACTGCTGATTTTCTTTTGAGGTGTTTTTCTTCTTGAATGAAATGCAATGAAAGCCAATAAATCTGTTAAAACCAACTTTGTGTGTACGGAGGCGTTTCTGCACTACACCGCCCTCTGCTGGCTGTTGGAAGTAGCGCAACAAAAGTGGTACAAAAGTCGCAACAAAAACAAGACAAACAGGAAATTAAAAGATTTAACAAGAACGTATTAAATAGGAGTCATAAAGTCAACATTTGTGTGGGACATTTCAACACACAGGCTGTTTGTTGCAGCACCGTTCAGGACGAGGATTACAGACTCACTCTGAACTGAACTACAGGTGTTATTGTTGTTTAATGTTCTCACGCCTTTGAAAGGAGCCGAAGCACACACATTTCCACACGGTGTTTTAACAGCTTGAGCCGATCCCTGAGAGGACTTGCTGTGTCATCTTCTCTCCACAAGAGGGCAGAGTGGGACCTTTCTTCTGCTGACCACGTGACAAATGAAGCATAGAAACAGACGCAACGTTGATTCCTTCAAGATCAGCTTGTAGTTTCTGTCTTTTTCGGGGGACACCTGAGCTTATCTTCATGGACGCCCCCCCCCCTCCCCCCTCCGTCCCCCCTCCTTCCTCTGCTCCCACTTGTTTCCAGCCTCCATCAACGCAGTTCATCCTACTGTGGCTAAACATCGCCTCCATTATTTGAATCTTCGTTCTTGAACGTCTCTCTGCCTTTACTGCTTTGTGTGTGTGTGTGTGTGTGTGTGTGTGTGTGTGAACGTGTGTGTGTGTTCCTGTTTTTGTTGCTTGGACGTCACCGGTTAATCTTTCCTGAGGCCCTGAAATCGCTCAGATTGATAGAAAACGATGGATATTAAAGATCAAACACTCTTTATTCAACTCAACAGAACTGAAAGCAAAACATACGGGTGATGGTTTAGTCTGTCGGCACCGATAACCCCCCCCCCCATTCCTCCCCGACACGCACGCACGCACACACACACACACACACACACCAGTGTAATGCTGGAACCAAGGGTGCGTTCGCTTGTTTGTGTTCCGAGTTTTAACGCAAAACAAACAAAAGCAGAGATGTTTTCTTTGAGGCCTCAGGCGACGGCGGGCTGCGTTCAGCAGCTGCCAGGATGTCTCTTGTAAAGTGATCTTAAGCACTCACCCATGAGGTGATGATGATGATGATGATGATGCTGATGGTTCACAAAGGCATTCGTGCAAGAATGCCGTTGGAGCAATCTGACCAAACAGACGTAGAAAAAAACAACAACAAGGTCATAAACATAATATTGGCAGCAGGTTCCACTGCACACACAGTAAATAATATGCGAGGATAAACAGGTAAACAAACAGAAGGAGGAACATGGAGATAAAAAACAACTTGTACATCGTTTCGATGCGTGTCGGACGACGATGGCACTGCGGAGCGAAGCTCTGTGTGTGTGTGTGAAGTCTGCACGTGCTGCTGAACAAACAGCTCTGACTCATGCTGCACCCAACATGCACGCTTGTTTGTGTGTGAGTGTGTGTGTGTGTGTTTGTGTCACGGAGGGGGAGGTGCGAACGCACGCGTCGCCGCACGACATGCGGCGCACCTCTCGGAGGTCTTTCTGGCCTCCGACGAGCGGCTGGTGGGACGCAGCACCGTTCGAGTAAAGAACCGTTTCAAGGAAACAACAAGGGTTGTGTGTGTGTGTGTGTGTGTGTGTGGGCGGGGGGTGTCATGCAGCAGCAGCAGTGCAGTGTTAGTGGGCGGACTCAGGGAGTGCAGGGAAAGGCCGTCACAGCTCGACGCCTGGAAGGCACAGCGGATCTACGAGCCCGACTCTCTGCGGCCGACTGGGACCAAAGAGTTCCAGGAAACGACTCCGGAACCAGAAAACATCCGCACAACGAGCTGTCGTTTCATTAAACGTTTTCTCTCAGGACTTGGTTCGACGTGCGAGTGACTGACGGCCACGACGGTCGTTGGCTGCAGACTCCTGCTGGAGGAAACGCCCCAAACTGTCCTTTCTGCTGCGTTACTTGATGCTGCTTCGATCTGACTACAGGTGTTTCCTCCGGCACGTGTTTTCCCCACGTAAACACACAGACGCTCGCCGTAAAACCTCCGAGCCAAAGTCTGTCTGGGATGTAAAGTTGTTAAAAAACGAAAGTGAAAAAAAAAAAGGGATGAAGAGAAAACTCTGACGTAAGACTCGAGTGTTTGGCAAATAAAAGCGAAGCGGCGGAGCGCGAGCGAGCGAGCGAGCGGAGGCTCCCGCGTTCGCCCGCTCTGAAAGGAAAGAAAGCTGCCGTGACGATGAGCGAAACCGCCGGTGGAGCGCCGCCATCTTTTCCCATCATGCTCTGAGAAAAACCCCGTCTGCCTCCAACAGAAAGGGAAGTCCCATACAATCCGACGTCATCAAGTCTCAACGTATAACTCTGTCGTTCACATAAAGTTTGACATCGCTGTCATATAAATATGAAGTCTCTAATTAGGTTTCTTTTTAAATCTTCTGGACTCTTAATAGATCTTTAGAGGAAAAAAAAGAGATAAAAACACAAACTCTTGTATTTACAGCGCGACTTTTGGCATTCATCTTCAACTCCGCGTCCGAGGCGGCGCGTCATCGCACGGACACGAGTGCCGACAGACGACGGACGGCGTGAGAAAAAAACCCGAAAACAAACAAACGACGTTTGGCATGTTGATTTGATCCTTTTTGATATAAGATTTCTGCTAAAATATAAAACCAAAACGCGACAGGGACTGGCAATAAATCTTTGCTATCACACCACCCAGTAAGTATAATTATTTGTCATATACAGTATTCAAAGGACTCCTGGAAACTCCCAAGCACGATACAAAGAAGGACAAGCCGGTTAGTATGTACACGTCCAGTCGGTGGCAGCTGTGCTGCGCTGACCACACGTCCCTCGCTGCTCCCCTCTGAGACTCTGGAGATATAAAAAACAAACAAAAACAAACAAACAAAAGATCGCTGTACATGTCTCTCTCTCGCGTCTCCGCTCTCTCTGGGAGATTATAGTCCTATTAAACAGCCAAGATCGATTGGTCATTTAATTAACCCCCCCTCCCCTCCCCTCCCCTCGCTCCTCTTCCTCTTCCTCCTCCTCCTCCTCCTCCTCCTCCTTCCTGTCTCCGAGTCTCCACGGTGGCCGTTAGATGAACCACTCCTTCTTCGACTCGTCGATGGTCTCGGGGTTGTCGGTGCCGATGATGGCCGTGTCGGCCGACTCGCCGGCCGACTCGCCGCCGCCGCCGCTGCCGCCGCCGCCGCCCTTGGCCTCGTTGGTGTGGTAGGTGCCTTTGTGACGGAACATGTAGCGGATCAGGAACACCAGCGTGCACAGGATGGTGAAGATGACCACCGCGATGATACCTGAGGCGGGGAAAGGACGGGTCAGCGAGGCGAGACAAAAAGACGCGAGGAGGAGCGAAGACACGGAAAGCGCGACCACGCACCTCCGATGATGGCCGAGTCCCGGTTGACTCCGTCAGGAATCACTCGCTCCTCGTTGAAGGGGAACTCGGCATCTGAACGACACAACGACACAAACGCCATCTTTGGTTGTTCGGCTCCAACTCTCACTCACACAAATGTTACTGCAACTGTGTACAAATACAAATGACTCTTAACTGGAGGAGTATATTACAGAGTAACGCTACACGGCCATCGCAGGTTAAAAGGCGGATAGCACCTGCTGATTCTCTGGCATCGTTTAATTGCTCCGGATGAAGTCGGAGGGTAAAGGAGGCGAGTGAACGATGGAGGAAGGAGGTGAAAGGATCCTGCTCCGACAAACTGCGCTCCGTTCCTCCTCCGTGCTTCCTGTCGGAGCCGCAGACGGAGACGCCGACCACCCTGGAAAACCCACCAAACCTCTCCCGCAGGTCTCCCGGGTGAGTCGGGTGAGGATCGGAGGAGTCTGCGAGGAGCCACGAAAGGCGGGAGAACAATTCCAGCCGTGCCGTGGAGAAAAAACGTGTCAAGGAGCCAAGAATGGGAAAAGTGGGAAAACCAGCAGGAAGACGAGAAGTCAATGTGGAGCCAGACGCCGATCATTCCAGGCGCGGATGAATTATAGATCGGCTCATAAACTGGAGTCCCGTCCAGCGGACGGACGCCGCGGAGGTTCGAACCGGCGTCCCGATCGATGGCGGGATCGATCCTCGAGGCCTCGCCGCTCCCAGAGGCTCGCTTGGCCTCCCGTCGGCTGCCACGGCAACGACGGGTGAACGCGGCTGCTCACCGCAACAACACACACACACTGTCTGTGTGGACAAAGGCTGTGTGTGTGTGAGGGAGTCACGACGTGCGTGACGGGGGGGTCGGCGCCCACCTGTGTTGTCCAGACGCCAGGGGTCCGTGGCCGCCGACATGGGTGGGATGGTGAGAGGCGACGCCCCGCAGTTGGACTCCACCAGCTTGCCCTGGAAGGACACCGGCGAGGCGGCGGCGGCGGCGGCGGCAGGCGGCTTGTCCGGCTGGCCGGCGGTGGGCGTGGCCTGAGCCTGCGCGGCGCTCCTCAGCGCGGACTTGAGGGGGGCGATGCCGTTGAACTGCACCCGCGACAGGCACCCGATGAAGCCCGGCGTGTTGTAGCGCTCGATGACCAGCGGGTCCACGTGTCCCGTTTCTGCACAGAGACGCGGGGAGGACACGGCGGTGACCGGAGGCTCTGATGCGCTCGTCTCGCCGCTGTTTAACGACTCTCATCGAACCTCGAGCCTGTAAATTCGTTTCATGACGACAGGAGGCAGAAAACACTCGTTTTCGCTCGACACAGCGGTTTTAAAGAGCGTTTACGGACACAAACACGTTGTCCTCAGAATCTACGGATCGAAAAAGGTCATCGGAGGATAAAAAAGTCGAGGAAAGAGACCGAAGAAGGCCGAGCAGCGGCATCCGCCGACCTCTACCGTCAGCCTGAATAACGAATTCGTGCCTCCGCCTCTCACAGAAATTTACGAGTCCGTCCTCCTCCGGTTTCTGCCGCTCGGAGGGGAATTAAGTTGGACAGTAAGCAGCTTTTTATGGACTCTCTTACAAGGCACAAGAAATGTGATTCGGCGTCATTTTACTGTGGGACATAAATAACGTCACAGGAGGAGAATTAGCAGAACGTCAGGAGACGTGCCGACAATCCGCCACTCGTGCGCCGGCACGGCGGCCGGAATTCTGTCAGACGGAAAACGCAAAACCAGCACTTTGTGCCTTCAGTCGTCACCAGGCGGCCTGTCACTCTCCTCTCTTTGTTTATCAAAGCAGACCAGTCCAACACACACACACACACACACACACACACACACACACACACACACACACACACACACACACACACACACACA
>JASSRZ010000002.1:5653783-5665680 GCA_032164315.1 Malacoctenus gilli
AGAAGAAGAAGAAGAAGAAGAAGAAGAAGAAGAAGAAGAAGAAGAAGAAGAAGAAGAAGAAGAAGAAGAAGAAAATGGGCGAGCATCCAATCAAAGACGCTTCAGGGATTTAAAAAACAAACAAACACCAGGTTTAGTGGACACAGACTGACCTGAGTGTGTTTACACACGCTCACAAACACCAAAGCAAAGTTTGAGGTGAATAAAAGAGAAGCAGACAACTTCACTCTCAGTTAACATCGAAAGGAGACAAACTGAGGAATAAAGACAGGAAGTGTGACGTCCAAACGGGTCAATAGGACGCTGAGACGCAGGACGGCGAGTTTCAGGCGTGGAAATTAACATACACCTGCAACAACAACACTGAACACACACACACACACGGAGGTGTGTTGGTCTCCACCTTCAGGACGTCGGCTCGGAAAACGCAGACACCACCAGACGTCAACAAACAAGCCGCGAGGGCTAATTAATATCACGCCGTCTGTCTGTGACGGCTCATTTTTCGGCGGCATTCAGACTCTCTCCGGGAATCGGCGTCATTTTCCTGCAATCCAATTAATCCAGCGGCTGCAAATTCAAAAAAAAAGAAAAAAAAAAAGCCTTCAGAAGACTTGTTGTTTTTTTCTCCCTTTTCGCTTGCAGCATGAAAACGATCAACCGCGCCGTCTCTGCAGCAAATTCAATTTGCAGTTGACACAGAAATGACTCACAGCCAACTGCTGAAACCTTGACAACACTCACGCGTTACCACACACACACACACACACACACACACACACACACACACACACACACGCATGCACAGAGCCACGGTTACCTCTGTGGAGTTGGCGTCAGTGTCTGTGAACAGTTAGTGAGGCAAACCTTCGCCCTCTTCCTCCTCTTCCCCCACGCAGTCTTCCTCCCTGATATGTGGGTCTGTTAACACAGTTGCACATTGGCGAAGCACCCCTCTCTCTCTCTCTCTCTCGCTCTACCTCTCTCTCCCTCTCTGCAGTGCAGTCCCACCCCCACTCTGACACAGCAGCTGGAGAAAACCTGGCAGCCGGATGAAGGCTGGATCAGGACTTCCTGGGCTGAAGTGCAACTGGCGTTGGCGGCCAGGAGGACGGCATGATGTCGCCCTTCACTGGCGGCGGCGACCACTCAAATCGGAGGATCAGAGACGACGCAGCGGCCGACGAGAGGCGATAAGGGACGAAACGCGACGCGCGTTATCAGACATCAGGGCTCCTCGGCGTTTTAACGAGACTGGACGTCTCCGATGCAAAGGTCGCAGCACAAAGGATGAACTCTGAGCCGAGCCACCGATTGAACTTCGGGAGAAACTGCGGCAGCAGCGACCACCAACCTTCAACAACCTCTAAAATCCTCGCTTTCTGGCAGCAGGAACGATGATTTATTGATGCACTCGTGTGGCTCGTGCAAAAACTCGGGTGTAATTCAGCAACTCGTCTCATCAGCGGGACGCTCGGCGCTTCAGTTCTGCATCGTTCTGCTGAGGCGACAAAAAATCCCAAACTGCACCCAGATCAGCTGAATTACCAAGCCTGTGTTCGCTTGTTTGTGATGCTCCCGAACACACTGCTGTGTGCACAGTGCCAGGCAAAGCTTCTTCAAACAGCAGAGTCCCACCACACCCAGAAACGTCCGCCACGAACGCAACAAAAACATCCCGGTGAGGTCGTTTCGTCCGCGTCGGGTCGCAAACTCAGCGGCCTCCGGCTTCATGTGCGTCCTGCTCATCTTGAGAGGGACTTTGGGGGGATTTTGGCAGAAACTAAAGGTCCCATACCTGCAGAAACTTTCTCCTGAACCTCACAAACGCTGATAAACACGCTCGTTCTCGTCAACAAGACAGAAACGAGGAACGTGCGTGGGCGCGGTGAACAAGGCGAGAGGCGAGGGACGTGAAAAGTAGAAAGATGTCCGATTTTAGCTGCTGTGGCGACGTCCAGGGAGGCCATCAGCCGCTCCAACGGCACTTTCACTGTGTCGCTGCTTCCATCATGTCTCCCTCTCTCCTGCTACCTCTGCCTTTGGCTCAATTCCCACACACACACACACACACACAAAGTCACACACACGGACAGACACACACCTGACAGATTTGTGGCACCCAGGACACGGTTCGGAGCGCGCCGGCTGCTCAGCTTGATGTACGACTCATCCCCGCCCCCCCCCGCGCGTCGACTCCGCTGGGAAACAGAGACCTGGACCCCGAACGCAGTACATCAACCTTAACCCCCCCCCCCTCCTCCTCATCCCAGCTTAATCCAGGCTTTTGTATTGAAGCGACAATGTAGTGACTGATCTTTTAAACCCACCTCAACCGTCTCTGTGCACCGAAAACCAAAAGCAACCAGGAGAAAAGCGTGGAGCGCTGAAAGAAGACTAGAAAACAATAAACAATAACAACACAACAGCTAATAAACACCTACAAGGGAGCTGAAAAGAAGCATGGAGACCAAAAGAGAAGCTGAAGCATCAAATGATGCTTCTAACAACGCTTAAAAAAACCACTCTCAGCTTCCTGAATGTCGTCACCGAAACAGCATGCAGAGAAATTTATACCCACTGGCTTCCTCGCAGACTCGGCACGAGTACGACTTCTAACATCCTGTTGTAAGAGTACAGTTACACTCAGGGGGCCAGCACACACACACACACACATACACACACACACACACACACACGCAGCATCGAGCATCGTGTGCTGAATCATTCCTGCGCCGCGTGATCGATGCAGCTTTCGCATAATTACTCTTTGCAGCAGGCCGAGCGCGGAAAGCTTCAGCAGAGGAGCTGAACGGTTGGATCAGAGTGAAAAAGCAGCTTAGAGACGTGAGGAAGTCACTGAGGAATAACCAATTATTTCAAACACACGCTTATTACATATTGATGCTTCAGGATTCGAGTCCAAATCAGCTGAGAACAAATAAGAAGTGTTGACGTGTCAGAGAAGACTGTTGACGTCCGTTTGTTCGCGGTGGATTTGTTTGCTGGCCACAGACGTCTCTGTTCCGCATCTGCGAACCGTTGTTATCGGAGCAGCCGAATCCGGCCCGCGATCAGCCGACTGGGAGGTGACGGAGGAGACGTCGCTGTGATCAGTGTGTGTGTGTGTGTGTGTGTGTGATGTGGGGAACACAGGGCGTCTTTCTCCCAGGAATAGAGGATCTGATAGCTCAGCTGTCTGACAGCCTCTCTTGTCTCTGCGCTTTAAACAGAGAAAATGGAGCAGATCTGATGAGACGTGCGCGCGGCGCCGTTTGTTCGCCCTCCTTTCTTCTTCTGTCTCCGTCTGTGTGAACACGCTCCCGTCAGTCTCCTCTCATCCTCCTTTTTGGTGTCATTATCCCGTCATGTCCGTCTACATTTTCTCCCGTTGGTGTTTTACGACGGAGTCGGAATGCGAAAACGATACGAACGACGTTCTGGTCTTTGACCTGCTTCTCTTTCCTGCATCTTACGGGGAAGAAGGATGGCTGCATCATGCGTGTGTGTGTGTGTGTGTGTGTGTGTGTGTGTGTGTGTGTGTGTGTGTGTGTGTGTGTGCGACACTGGACTCCCCAGGGTGTTTGTGGAGAGTGCAATAGTCGATAGTTCCGGCTGGAACGCGTTACTTCAGCCTGACTGCCTGGAAAGTGGAGGACAGGAGGGACGGAGACGGAGCAGGAGACGCTCAGAGAGACTCCGAAGGAGACACGTGTAGCTGCAGACGCCGCTGAGGGGAAAAGGTTGAGATAAGTGATAATTAATGTAATTATGGTAATCAGCGGCTGGGGAATTTGGGCTTATGAATTACAGCTTTGGCAGGAACTGTGGTCTTAATGGCTCCGGAGGGAAACCATAAACTGATGCAGCAGCGGAGCTGATTCCGCGTCTCCGCCACCGCCGCTGCCGGGAGACGTGACGCAGGAAAAACCTGCACGTTTTGAAACTCGAGAAGCGTCATATCGAGATTATCTCAATTGGACGGAGGTAAAATCAGTCCTGTCGCAGTGTTGGAAAACATCACCTGCAGCCTCAAGGATGGAGCTGCACTGAAGTCACTGCAGCTCTCTGGCGTTCTCTAGTGGACAAAGTGAAGAAACACAGTTTCCTCCAGAAATATTCTTATTTTTCTGCTTTAAAGTCAACAAAAAAGGCTTTTTGGGGCATTTTTAGGAGTTTTTTCAACAAAAAAGCTCACAAACAACAACTTAGGATCATGATTATGTGAGATAAAAGTGTGAAGAGGAGGATGTTCGTGTGTTGTGATGTTTTGCGGAGGAGAACCTTTCAGCCAGGTGAGAAAACTCACCGTAGACTTTGCCCAAGAAGAGCGTCTTCACCAGGTTGAACTGAGTGTCGGAGGCTTCTGGCAGGTTGTAGCTGACTGCGGGGTAATGATCCAACTGAAGAAGAAGAAGAAGAAGAGGAAGAGGAAGAAGATGAGGAGGTAATTCATCAGCACCTGCATTTTAAACAGTGTCCACAGCCGTCTGAAAGCACCGAGCGCAGCATTTAGAGGAAAGAGCGAAGATCTGCGTCAGCACATTAGCCGGACTGCACATAATGATGAGGACGAGGCGGTAATTCATTGCTGTCAGCCAAGGTGAACGCGGAGCGGAATCAGGCTCAGCGGCGCCCTCTGGTGGCGTCCTGCAGTCAGTAAGGCTCCGTATTAAAGAGGCCACAAATGGGTCACAGAAGAGAGAAAACTGATGAAGACTTGAGGAGGAAACCTGCAACCTGACGAGCAAATACGTGAAATTAAAGCGATATTTTGTGCAAAAAACGATGAAATATGTGTTTGTACGAGACGGAGACTTTATATGATGCAACATGAAGACTGAACAGCCCTCAAACTGCAGTTTTAACATCAAAAAAGCCGTCAAGCACAGAAATTTTCTCTAATTTTGTCAGAAAACGTCTAAATTATCAGTCAATTTCTTTTTCTCTTCCAAACTCTGACTTGAAATCGTCGTTTGTTGCAGCAGATAACTTGAAACTCTTGCAGGAACTCACAGAACGATTAAAGGAAAGCGTCTTATCGCAGACGCTTCTACACTTGTTTTGCTCCCTTGTTGGAGGGATTCTCCACCGACTAACAATGGCGCTATAATTAACAATCGTCTGTGAAGTCAGAGGCAGGTTCACAGCCTTGTGTTTTCTTTCTGGAGGACCTAAAACCAGAGAAGAAGAAGAAGCAGCAACAGCAGCAGCAGCGTGTTTACAAAGGGGAGCGTCAGCGGCGATGGCGAGGGGCGAATACGGCGCTCTAATATCCTTGCAACATAATTAACTTGTTATTGCGGTTTCAATGAAGTTTTTCTAATAAGCTTGAAGGCTGCAGACGGCGCTATTGACGGGAATAAATTCAGCAACGCAAATTGGTTTCTGTGTGTTCCAGAAATAAAAGACCCCCCCCCCGCCCCGCCCCCCCTCGTTGGGCTCTCCTCCGCCGGCCCACCGGAGGACCAGATCTCTACGGCGGTCCCGGCCGAAACAAAGACTTTTCTTGACTGGAAGTCTGTCACGAAAGGGTCGGTCGCAGGAACCGACGAGAGAGAGAGTCGCGGCTGTTGTTGACGGGCTGGAATCGGAATTGTCCCCCCCCCCCCCCCACGCACCCCTCGCACCCCCCTAATTTGATTCCTTCCAACAGCCTGGTCTCGGCGGAGCATTGTGTGGGTTTTGTTTTGCGCGGCGACTGCGGGGTGGGATAATGGGGCACAATTAAATTGTGCTCAGCTTATTTACTTTTATCTGAGGAAACAAATTGGCAGCGCGGCCAGGGAGGGCGCTTTGAGGCTGGAAGCGCCGCAAAGAGGTCCGCAGAGGAAGACAAGCGGGGGGGGGGGGGGGGGGGGGAAGCCTCATTTCAGGAAACTTTGTCGGTTTTCCATCCGGAAGCTTCTCCTTCGACGCGGCGTCTCTTCAAGTGTGGCTTTGCTCGCGTAAAACTTCCATAAGCAAAGTAATCAGTGGTGAGACAAAGAGAAAATTAACAACGGGTGAAATCTGTTTCACTAATTCTGTGCTCAGAAAGAATCTCATTTAACCAAAGCGCCGGACGCACCGCAAACAGGGTTTATTTTCATGGCTTCACTAATGATGTTGGAGGGGATAAAAACACTCCCATCACGGACTGGACAGGAGGAGGAGGAGGAGGAGGAGGAGGAGGAAGACGCCTGGAGGGACTCTTCACTTTCATCTCCGAAGCCCAGCCCATCTCGCTCAGTGCGAGAGGACGGTGGGGGGGGGGTCAGAGATGCGCGAGATGGGGACCGCTTCCCCCTCCGGCCTGGCGCTGCCTTTGATAGCCAGCAGACCTACTGAGACCTCTCAGGCTGCTTCAAAAAAAACAAAGCAAACACTCGCCTGCGCATACATTTCAGCAGGTATCTTTGTGTTCGCATGCAAATCCCCCGGCTGGCTGGAAAGCCCGCGGTTCACGAGCGCCGGAGACGCGTCGGAACGCCGCTTTAAAAATTCGTGACTTCATCTGCGGGCCTCGTCTCTCCTCTGGAGCCTTTCTCGCGGCGCTCAGCGCTTCTCATTACTCGGCGGCGCCTCCTCGTCCTCCCACTCGTGCGTCTTCCAAACCCAACCGCCTCTGAAACACCTCGAAGATTCGCAGCTGTGATAGCAGAGGAGTGGGACCTCTGCAGCCTGGGGGGGGGACGGGGGGGGGGGGGGGACAACGAAACTCCAACTCTAACTCTAACTCTGGAAATTGAATTTGATCAACTGGCCGGACCACGAGCGCCGCGTGTCACTCGCGTCTCGACGCGACAAGAATTTATTGCAGAAATAGCGTCGTTTGGAAACAAAGTTTTCATCCGAGCATTTGAAATGCAATCATTAACAATGGCGGCGTCCAGAGCTGCATCAGAGAACGTGTTTACCGAGCGAAGTCGCAGCGTCAGCGCGAGTCCAGGTGGCTGATCGTCTTTGTTCGACACCAGTTGGACTCCAAAACAAACATTGAAAGAGGATTTATGCGTGAAGGAGTTTTTGCCCGGTAAGCAACGAAGCGCTTTATGCTCCCCATCTCCGATATTTGTCACCGCGGAACGACGCGGCGCTCCCAAATGCTCGCGCCACGTCCGCGAGGAGAGCCGACGCCCATAAAAACGGTAAACGGAGCCGTTTGAAACGAGCCATAATTCTGTTTTACTCCCAAATCTTGGGAGTATTTTTTCCCCTAATAGGTTTTTGCCGACTGCGATTTAGAGCGTGAACGCAGCCGACGCTGCGCTTTTTTTTTTTGCCTTTCATGATCCATGCAAATGTGATCGATACAACTTCAAATGAATTCTTTGAATTGCTTTTGAAGCCGGACCTCTGTGGTTTTTCAAACCGTGGTCCCGGGACCCTTTTCAGGTGCAGCCTGAAAGCTTGCAGGGTCGGCTGAGGCTTTGTCTGCCCCCGCATGGCCAAAAGTGGAACTGCACATCGAGAGACAGCCTCAAAGCTTTTATTTTGAAGGCTCCTTCTTTGGTGCAATTCTGGAGGAGCTTCGGACCAAAAAACAGTCACTCGCTCTTCTTTCTGTGGCAGGAAGTGAAGCTTTGTGATCACGCAAACACTCCGAAAAAAAGAGCCAAGAATCTTTCAACTGAAGCAAATGACAGTCAATAATTTACGACGTCACGTTTAGTTTTTAAAAAAGACATTTTTCTTCGATTTAACGCCAAAAAAACATCAGCTATTCTATTCTAGTCTCTTACTTCACCGGCATCTGGATCAAAAGTGACTTTCAGTGTGAAAATTAACATGTTTTACGTTATTAATCTCACGTCGGCGCCGTTCGCTCAGGCCCAGCGACTCGCCGCGTGTTTCCTCGCAACTCATCAGTCCTGGTGTGAGTTACAGTCACACTCGGTGTCCTCAAAGTAAATAAAGCGCGAGCAGAAAGCCTCCGGGGCGGGAGGAGGGCGAGGTGAGCGGAGATAGACGGCGAGCGATGGTGCGGAATCGCAAATGACGCCGATTTTGGTAGTCCGGCGGCGTGGAGCCTTTGTAGCGCGTCGACCCGACGCCGTCTCACCGGCGCGCGCGCAGCTGTTGGTATGCGTGTCCACATCTGTTTACACGTGGATATTAAGCGCGTGTTTGTACCTGGAAAGGAGCCCCGAGGCGGCGGCGGCGGCCGGGCCGCACGGGAAAGTCTCGCTCGTCAGGTCTCTTCGTTAACGCTCCTGCGAACTTCGTCCGGGTTTCTCTCGCTGCCGTCTTTCTTTCTCAAACCCAAATGAGCACATCGCGCCCGCCGGTGCTCCTCCTTAATTCTCGGCGCACCTTCAACGTTCCAAGAGTTGAACGGATAAACTCGAGGGAGCGTTTGGCGCCCGCTGACCACCTCAGAGATGCTGAGACGGGAGTGCAGCTATCAACGCTCGCTGAGAACCGCGCTGAACAGCTTTATCACGCGGCACATCGAAGCCGCAATCAGCGAGTAAAAGACATGGTGTGTGCACATGTAAGTGTGTGTGTGTGAGTGTGTGTGTGTGTGTGAGACGGACGAGTAAAAGATCTTTTGCTCCAATCACTTTCTGTGCCAGTAAAAAGGGATGTGTTGGGCTGAAGTGCTCCCGCCGGGGTGATCAGCGGCTGCAGGATGTGATTTGCCCAGAAAATGAGGACGATTTCCATCGGATGTTTCACTCTAATTTTCCTGCTGTCGGAATTCTTCACCGTCGGGCGATGAGTTTTTTCCCGGGATGGATGGTGGGGGGGTCGTGGCTGCGCGCTCGCGCGCTGACAGAGCTCACGACGGATGGCAGGGGAAAAAAAAAAAGGAGATGGCGGCGGCTCGGCGGGACTCGGCGGACCGCCGTTGACTTCACCCGATCAGAGCAGCGATAAACGGGCTCCGACGAGGCGGTAACGATCCGACAGGAGGCCGAACAATAAAAACAAACGCTCTCATCATTTATTCATCCTCTCTTGTGTCAAAAACAGAGTCGGACATTATTAAAGTTAGGATTGGAGTTGAAGGAGGTTCGGGTGCTTCAGCGACTCTGCTTCTGTGAAGAAGTCGTGAAGAAGTTCTATCGAATAACTCTTCAAACACGCACCAGGTTTGTAAACAAAAACTGTCAATAAATACCAGGTACATGCAGTACCTCCTTCTGGCCGCTAGGGGGGGCAGGTGGTGGCAGGAACTGTGACTATTCAAACCGCAGAAGAAAAACCAGAGTTTACAGAGAGATTCACACTCTATAAAGTGACAAACCCATTAAAAAGGGAGACTGCACCAACGAGAAGCACCAGTTCGCGGCAATAAAGTCTCGCCGCACGACACGCAAAAGAAAGAGCTCGGAGGATAAATTATGCATGAGGTCACGCGCACAGACGCCGCGCAGTTCATGAATACGCTTTGTTTTAGATTCATCTGCTTCTGTCTCAGAAGACAAGTGTTGTTGTTGTTGTTTTGTTTTTTTTGGGGGGGGGGACCACAAACTGCTCCTGAAATGAAAACACCAATGTTTTCTGAGCTGGATGCAATCAATCAGCGGCTCCATTCGGAGCTGCCGTTCAGCCGCCGCCGCCACCGCCGCCTGCAGCCACGTTTCTGCATCTTCGCCCAGAAACAAAGTGTGTAATAGTTTAGCTGAATTCTCACTCCGAGCCTGACAGCCGGCGACGGGCTCCTATTGATCCGCACTAAGCTGTGAGGCTGCTGCACACACAAGAAGTCCTCAACACACACACATGCGCACGCACACACTCATACTTCTATTCGCTTATTGCTTCAGCCTGGAGTCACCCAGAAACACGCCAACACTTTGCTCTTATCATACAAGCACTAATGGCAGCGGCTGCAGACACAATCACACACCCCAGCGTGTCCTCACGCAGACACACACACGGATCGATGCGTTGTCTGTTGCTATATTTAGGCCGTCTACTGGAAGTAGATTAACAGCGGTGCAGGAGAGGCGCTTTTATCGCCGCAGACGACGCCGGACTCCCTCCCGACTCGCGCGATTGTGTACTTTTGATCGCGCGCTGTTCTTTAATGTGCTGCGCGTCGATAAAGGCCGAAGTTTCGAACCTGAAAGCGGCGTTAGTGTGTGTGTTGTGGCGCCGTACCTGGATGGTGACGCTCCTGTTGACTCGCGACATGTTGATGCTGTGAGGCTGTCCGTTGGCCAGGTTCCTCTGGTCCACGTTGATGGAGAAGGGCTCCCTGAGACCACCCAGGTGGTACCTCACCTGTAGAGACCCTGCAGACACAAAAACAGAAGTTCAAAGGTCACAATCGCTCTCCAGAACGTGTGAGTATTCGCCGAACGCGAGCTCCCGACGTCAGAGCGCCTCTCACCGTTGTGCCTCAGCACCATGGCCATGTAGTCCTGCGTCCTGGAGCTGACGTACATGAGGATGGCCGGCGCGTTGGACGTGCTGAAGCTGAACGCCACCTCCTCCTTGGTCAGGTTGACCTCGCGCGGCGCCAGCTGGTGCGTCAGCGTCCGGGAGTCCCGGCTGGCTCCCGCCACCGCTTCGGGCAGGAAGTTGTAGCGGACCAGCGATCCGGCTTCGAAGAAACCGCCGATGTCTGCGCGAGACGAGGGACGGACGTCAAGAAACAACGCGAGAGAGACGGCGTAAACTCACGACACAACAGGGCCGACATATCGGCATAAACGCGCACGACACGCGCTGGTGCTCGGAGGGCGTCGTAAAGTGGGTGTTAAATTGCAGCGCCGCAGCGTCTGACAGCGAACAATACGTGGTTTAACAGTACATTAACAAAGCTAATGGCATATCTCAGCCACTGCAGGAGTCGTATCGATTCCCATCATCCGATGTTGTGAGAAGACGCAACCGTGTTTTGTTTTCTGCCGCGCGGCGGCTTTTCTGCACGAAGGCGGCGTGCACGTGGACACGCGTGAAATTAGAGAGAATGGTCGCAGGCAGCAGTGCGTGTGTCGAGACACCTCGACGTGTCTGCTTTCGCTCCGTGTCGGCGCCGGAATGTCAAACTTCGCCCCCCTCACACGTACATAATTACACGTTCGCGCATCTCGCGGTAAATCGTCGCCCTGCCGATTGCGTCTCTCTGGATCCAGAACGATAAAACACTTCAAGCCGCGTTACTCCGATTTTTTACTCCGATTGGAAAACAAGCCCGTTGTCTGTTTTTCGTGAAAACCTTTTCTTTGGTTCAGGTGCGACGGAGTTTCAAGCCACGCCCACAACTTCAGACGCGGCTGGCGGGGAATCGGTGGCGACGCTTCATCATCTGTTTCACTCTGTAAACACGCCGAATATCCTCAGCCGCCGCTTTGTTTGCGGGTTCAGTGAAACTCCGACAAAGCCGAGACGAAATTAATCGTCAATCACGCAAACAAAGCTGCCGTTCGTCGGGAGTTTGTTTTTTTCGCGCCGCCTCACAATTCGTCTCCATCATGCAAACCGCATCGAGAGCGAGCCGCCTCGGCCCCGTCGGCCCTGCAGGGACCAACACACACACTCTCTAATGGGGGGCCCCGAGCTTCGTAGTCGTATCACACACAGACGTCTCGAAGAGGGAACGAGGAGAGTTTCTGTGTGTGTGTGTGTGTGTGTGTGTTTGGGTGCAGGTGTATTTGTGCAAGCGTGCAAACCTCCACAGGTAATAACCATGAGTGATTTTATTTTGCGCGCTGCTGCAGGTGTGTGTTCATTTGTATGTATGTACATGTGCACACTGGCTGCAAGTGACCCTCAAGGGCAGAGAAGCAAAAAGAATGAGGCTGTATAATAATAATACTGCAGGCTCCCCTGAGCAGTGTGTAAATATGGATACAATGGAAATACACTATGCAATTATGGCTGACTTCATGCATTTTTCACTTGCTGGGAGGACGGGGGGGGGGGGGAGTGGATTAAACAGGGGGAGGGAGGAGGGGGGG
>JASSRZ010000002.1:5679533-5694104 GCA_032164315.1 Malacoctenus gilli
GGCCCCGGGATATTTAGGCCCCCCCCCCCCCCCCCCCACCACCTTTCTCTTGCTCTCTCATATCTGGCGGTCTCAGAGGCCCCCCCTCCTCTTTATCTGTCTTCCTATTATGTCTTTCTACCTTCTCCTGCGCGAATCTCTCGACTCGCTCGCTCCCTCTCCCTTCCTCTCGTATCAGCCTCGCGCACCTTTTGCTCGCCTCCTCATCTCGGCTGGTCTCAGCGGTCCTCCTCCCTCCCTCCCTCCCTCCCTCCCTCTCTCTCTGCTCCATATCTGTCCATCGCCACAACTCTTTCTCGCCATCTAATCTCTTTATGTTCTCATTAGTCCCGCTATAATCTGCCCTTTAATCCATACTAATTGCAAACTCCCTTTGCTCTGATCCAGATCTGAAGTTGTGTTTGAAACGCGCCCCGCCTCCCCCGCCTCCCCCCTTTTTAGTTTGATCTACGAGCAGTTACGCGCATACCGAACATATCAGAAGCCTCTGATCTGGAAGTCCTTGTAATTCTTCACCGACGGCCGACTTGACGTGCAGAAAAGGACGATTCGGAGACCCTCCGTTAATCTCCAGCAGCAACTTTCTGGTTCTTATTAACAACATGTTAGAAAATACACTGGAGACGGCGCAATATATCGAACTTCACAGCAAAAATGTCATCAAACAACAATATTTTAAAGCTGTGTTGAACGACAACATCAACAAAGCATCTCCGCTCTCATCCTGTTGATGACTGATCAGTGCAGGCACTGTCCGGCCACTTTAACGCTATTTAATAAGTATATACTCTGCACTTCAAGACAGAGTGACTGTTGTCGAAGACCAAAACACACAATGGAGCTAAAGTTGAGTCTCACGCTTCATATTCATCGTCAGGAAGTCTTGTTGTTGTTGTGATCGTGCCGCTATCGAGGTGTTTTCGCCCACGGCGGCCCTGAGGTGAATCTGTGAGACTGTGACAGTCCTGATCCACAATTCATTTGCTGATAAATAGTCATTTTAAAAGGCATCTCGCTTATTAAACAGGGAAAAGCGCCATAATTAGGCTCAACATGATGTTTATTTGTGCAAATCTGAGTTACTGAGTCCAAAAAACCTGCGCGTCGCTGCCTCTAGTGGGAGCGTTTCGACCTGCGACGCTGGACGCGCTGAAGCTTCCTGCGTGTGAGGAGCAGAACGGGCCGCTTCTGGGTCCTCCATGTTTGTCATGCAGGGAGGAGGTTAAAGAGGAACAACAGCCCGACGAGTTCGCCGCCGCCGCCTGCAGAGCGAGCGGCGTCGGGTGAGACATTCCCGCTGTCGACGCCGCGGCCCAGGCGCCGACAGGCTGGGGAAAGGGTAATGAGTTATTTCAGCGCTTTCTACCTGAGAGCACCCGTGGCGGGATCCTCCTCCCTGACAGCTCCGAGGCCCGCCTCCCCCTCCCCCCCCCCTCCTCTGCCGCCGCCGTCGCCCCCCCCCCCCGTCACCGCCGCCGCTCAGCCAAACATTATGCTCGAGTAAATTCACCCGGCGCAGCTCCGCGCCCATCTACAACTCTTCACAGGTCATCACCGAGTGTATCCGTCCATTAAATGAAAAACGCCTCGGAAAGAGTGGCGAGGGGGGGGTGGGTGGGAGGGGGAGGGGGAAAGGGGGGGTGGAGGGGGAAATTAATATCAATGGTGGGGCCTCTAATTGGCTTGTCTGCTTGATAAAGGGCACAATAACCAGACTGCGCCGCAAATACGCCCCCCCTGCCCGACACTTCCCAATATGCACGAGCACGACACACACACACACACACACGCGCACACACACACACACACACACACACACACACACACACACACACACACACGGGCAGCCATTGTAACTGACAAAAGTGTAGGTTGAAGACTATAAACAACCATAATCATCATTACTGGAGGGTAATCTCAATCAGTGTGTGTGTGCGTGTGTGTCTGTGTCTGTGTCTGTGTCTGTGTGTGTGTGTGTGTGTGTGTGTGTGTGTGTGTGTGTGTGGGAGCGTCGGCGGCCATAAGTCACATTTAGTGCGGTGTCCCCTCAGGTCAAGGCCGATGGACAGATGTGTCACGGGGAAAATGGCCTCTGCCAAGTCGCCCTCGTTTTTCACGGCGCCGTTTTACCGGCGCCATCCATCTCGCCGCATTTCTGTCAGGCTCGTCATATGGATGGGGATACAGTGAACAACACTCATAATTACAGAGGAGGATGAACAGGGCATAAACAACTCCGGGGAGGCGAGGGGGAGAGCGAGGGAGGGCGGGGGGGGGGGGTGAGGAAGAGAAAAGGTAAATCAGAGAGAGGGAGGCGAAAGAAGGAAGGAGACAGGAAGGCAAAAGAGACAAAACGGGAGAGAAACAACACTCGCTCGGTGAAATCGTGAAGTATTAATACGCAAAAAGTGCGTTGGGTTGTGTGAAAACGCAGCGAAGGTGTGAACGTTGCTGCAGGTAAATTCTCGCCACCAAACTTTATTAATCAGCTGTCGTTCAGCGACGCCTCGGAGACCCACCGAGGAGGCAGATCGGAGTGGCGACGTTCAAAATCCGGCTGTTAATTATCTGTTTTTTTTTTTAAATCAGCGTTCGTCATCTTTTCATCGCCGCGTGAACGTTTCATGTCGTCACAGTCAAACGCGCGGCGAACGTACAGAGAACAGAGGAGGAAGCGGCGCGCCGCGTTTGATCTGCGGATCGGGTTCGGTGACGGACCGTTTTTTTTTTTTTATTGCTCTTTCTTCGCTTAAAGGAACATTTGTTTTTGAAAAATATTCAGCCGCGCACATGAAAAGATGTCGAACATTCAGCGGCGGTGTTTTGCCGCTCGGTAAACACAAACTGGAGAGGATTAAGGATTAAGTGAAGCACAAAGGGACGCAGAGGCTGTTTCAAGCGCTCCGCGAGGAGGCAGGAACGATCCTCGGCCACGCTGCCGTTTCGGGATAAACTGCTCGGTGCGCTCCCGAGTTCACGTTGCGGCGTTCCGGCTCCTGCTGGCAGGTGAGAGGGAAACGTTTCTTCCTCCAAACGGCGAGGATTCATGAAGCAGCTTATTAACGAGGCGGAATCTTTCGCCTCGTCGTTGTTTACAGACGGGAAAACAAACCTCGTCGCGGCGTGAGCCGGCGTGGCCCACGCAGCCAGACATCAGAGCGCGCGTACACGCCCGCCGTACGATCGGAGCTCGCTTTTATGACACCAAACGAGGAGGGAGGGGGGGCGGAAAAGTCTCAGCTTTCAGCTCGGGGTGGATTCTGTTTGTATAACTCGACGACGACTGCCGGAAGCGCGCTGGATCTCAAGCTTTTGCCTTAAAATTGACTCCGCCCCCTTGCCACCAATGCGTTCCAGGTGTGCAGCAACCCAAACCTCTCTCCCACCCTCTCTGATGGAGGAAGCAACACTTGCGCTGCTCTACTTTATTACCGCCGGTTGTTATTTAAGATTTCGCCCGGCGTGGGGCTTCACCTTGCGATATGAAGACGGCTGACGGCGAGATATCAAAATATCTCGGCCTTGCGAGGCGGCGGTGGCGGTGGCGTGCAGCGGAGAGTTGGCTGGATTTCATCACGGCGTCAGCCTTGAGGATTTCTAGCGAGCATCTATTATAGGGGGAGACGTGGCGAGCGGCGGCGGCGGCGGCGGCGGCGGCTGTGAAAGGGAAGGCCGGGTGGTTTTCTGACAGCGCCGATGGTTCAGATACACACGCGGTGCCTGTCAGAGGAGAACAAAGGGGAACCTCTGACACTCCTCTCTCATCCGGCAGCCGACACGCTCCTCCCCGGCTTCGGGCCGACCCGGCGCTTTGTTTGCGGTCGATTCGCAGGTGAAGAGGCCGACCTCAGCGGGCCCGCCGCTAACCCGCTGGGCTTCTCCTTAAGCACACAAAGAGCCGGCTACCTCCTTTATCTTATTCCGCCGCTCTTTCGCTCTAAATCTCGGCTTTGTCTGCCGCTCTCTCTCGCTCTCTCTCTCGCTCTCTCTCTCCTCCTCTTTGGTATTCCCGTCTCTCCGTTTCGACGCTCCCGCTCCGCTCGCGCTCGCTCACTGTCCTGCTGGCTCCATCTTAGCTCCACTATCGATTTCTGGACGAGTTGACCGCGGCTGCCATCCAGCACGTCGCTCGTTTCTGATGTTTCTCGGTCGTTACTTCTCGTTCTTGCTCTCTTTTCTTTTTTTCTTTTTTTACCCTTTGCAGTCTCACTCCGGGAGGCATATCGAAAGGTGAAGCTGGAGGACTGTCAGTCGACTTCAGTCCGTCCGTCTCTCTGCGGCGCTGCTGCATGATGCCGGCGTTTTCGTGCCGCTCCAACACACGTTCATCTCAAGAAACTCGCTTCGTTTTTGGTTTCCGCAAAGTCAACGAGAGCAGGAAGACGCCGATGCATGAAAGCAAAGCGAGTGAGTGCGAAACAGCTGGAATGAAGTGAAATAAAAGGTGCAAAAAAACCTGTTTGTAGTCCATCAAGTGTGTTCTTATCACTGTTTTTCAGTGCTCATATTTATGTTTTCATGAAAGACTGAAACAATGATGCTTAAAATAGAACATAATGTTTGTATCGTGAACACAAAGTGTCTCCAAATGCAGATTTTCTGGGTTGTTTGTGACATTTAACGGCAAAACATCTTATTTTCTAATCTCTTGCTGTCAGAACTTGATGAACAACTCAAGTCAGACTCGCTTCTGATGTTGAACGCTGAAGATGCCGAGGTGGATCATCGATATTTATGCATCGTTGGGTCGTTAATATGATCACGTTTAGTGGAGGCTGCTGATGAGGTCGCGACACGCGGCGGCGGCAGAAGAGCCTCTTGTCGGAGGCGTTTCCACCTCCATCTGCCCGCACAGCGCTGCGTTAATCTACACACGGCGGTCGACGCTCGTGCGCTTTTGGTAAACATTCATTTAAAAAGGTCATGTTGATTTTTGAATGCAACTCGAAGCATTTGGCAACAAATTGACAATTATTGGAAAAAAAACAAGCGAGCGGCGAAGCTTTGGCAGCACGCGGCGTGCAGCTCGACCTGCCCATCATTTACTAATAACCCGTCCGCGCTGCCCCGGGGAGCACGATGACCATATTAGTAATGAGGACGCGGGTGACAGGTGAGGCTCCACCTGGCTGCAGGAAGCTCGTTATGGAGCCTTAACGAGGCGCTTTATTATGTGTTCCCTAATCAGGGAACTTTTCCAGCGCTCGGTCCAATCTCGGCATGTTGGGGGGGGGGGAAGGACGGGCGCCGCGGCGCTCGCTTTGGTTTGGGTTTGACAGCTCCGGCACGCCGAGTGCGTGAGAGGTCTGTGCAGCGCTCGCTGGATGCAGCGGCGCCCGCTTCTGCGGGAGTTTACAAAGACGCGCCGGCAGAATCGCAATGAGATATGAAGCCGGGTTCCTCAGCTCGGAGTTGAAAAGTTCGAACGCTTTTCTTCCGTTGGACTGCGAGCAATCTGCGCGTTCGCCTTTCTACTTCCTGTTCCCGCTCGCTGGCCTGGGACCGCTGTCTGTAAATGATGCAACTGTCGCCGCGCGCTCGCGTTGACGCCGCACGGCGGATTTCCAAGCCCGCAGCGAGCGGCCAGAAAACATCATCCTCGCGTGCACTAATGAGAGCCAGAAAACTAATGAAGTTCCTGCAGCTTGTGCAAAAACGAATCGGAGTTTCGGGGAGAACGGACACCTCGGAAAGCGCTTTATGTGCGCTCTCGTGTGGGCGCCGGAGCGCTGGGATGCATTTATTCTCAAAAATTAGCTCTGGTTTTATTGCTTTTTTTTAGGAGTGACCATAAATATGACAACAACAAAACAAACCCGCTGCTTAATGAAGCCCACAGCGTCTCCGAGACTTTGATTACAATAATGATGGATGCGACCGTAAGAAAAAAACCCCCGTCTTGTCTTAGAACGGATCCGTCAACAAACGCGGCGGTTTTCTGAGAGAAGAAAGCAGTTAATCAATCTTATTAACACACACGCATGAATTTAAAGAGAGAGAGTTTCTTTAAACGACTTAAAAATGGTGGTTTTATGTTAGTAAAACAACATCTGAAAGCGTGCCGTCCCGCAGTTCGCATTCAGACCCGTTTGGGTGAGAAGAAACAGGAAGAAGTAGGTTTGGCTCCACCAAATCGAGTTAAATGCGGCTGGCGTGGACGCTCGCCGCGTCACCTGACAGTCGCGTCTCTTGCGCTGCCGGTTAATGAGGGTCCGCGTGACGGAAGTCGGCGCGCGAGGGTCCCGCCTCGCTGCATCGCGCAGCAAACGAGGAATAAACTTCAATCAATGCGAGACAGGACTTCATCATTTGTCGCAGCTGTCAGCCCGGCCATCGGGGCCGTCGGCCGCCGAGACGCGCCGCTCGTCCGCGATTGAAAATTGAGTTTAGAAATGTCACCGGGAAGCGTCCATCCGAATTTCAGGCGGGAACCCCCCCCCCACCCCCCCCGGCGGCGTGGCGGAGGTCTGACAGAGCCCATCAATCCGAGACTCAACGTTTTTGTCGATACAGACAGTCGCTGGTGGGGGATCGGTTCATTTTTTAACAAGGGGGGGGCTCCGCTGAGCAGCTTCAGCGCGAGACGGCGCCGAGGGCAAACCTTTGGCGCCCCCCGCCCCCGAATATCTCATCCTCTGGGAGTTCCCTTCCTTACTTCCTGTGTAATCGACTGGCGCGCTCCCAAGATGCTCCCATTTAAAGCATCTTTCCAACACTTCGTTTATTCAACTTTTTCAAGAACCAAAAGACAAAAAGGCTTCGACCTTTCAATCGGCAAGCTGACCGACCTTTGCACGCTCGCCTGCCAATTTCGCCGCCGCCGCCGACTAAACTCCGTCAGCGGCCGGAGAGGCATGAATGGGAAACGTGCCGAGACACAAAAGCTCGTCTTTGACTCCGCCGTCCACGCGCGCGTCGCCGAACTCGACGCTCCGAAGCGACTCCGCGGGATACGGATTCACCTCGGAGCGTCCGCGGCCAAGGTCTCGCCGCTCTGCCGCCACCGCCGCTTCCTGAGTGAGTAAAATAGAGCGCTAATCTATTCCGGTGTAATCACGCTCTGACCTGGTTAATGGAGGCAGCGTACCCCAGGGCGAGATGTAATCAGCAAGACAGTTAATAAAATGAACAAGACGGCTTTACTGATCTCACTAACGTCCCTGACCTTCCCTCAGGGACGACGCCAACGCGCGCAGCCGCATGTACGCGCGTCTGTCACGCTGCACATGCGAGAGAGGCTCAAACGGTGATGTACGTTACATCATCTAACGACGCTTTAACGCGTCTTCCTTTGTCTCAAGAGACAAATGAAATTGACCACTAAAGAAAATCCCTCATCAAGCGAGAGAACGACGCTGAGAAAATATGGAAAACGAGCACGAAGGCAAGTTTCACCGAGTCCAAATCTGAAGTGACGCAACTTCTTTTTCTGCATCTGTCAGCTCAGCAAACTTTCACGTGTTTCCAATTAAGCGCCGGATGACACGATTCGGGTGTTACTCTGTCGCTCGCGCCGTTTCGTTACCTCCACACACCAAAAACAAAGTCTGGGAAAGATCGTTGTCATCCAGGTTATTTTTAGCTCCAACTTTTTGGACTTTGAACTTAGAAACATACAAATCAATTTGTGTTTACTGAGTTTGATGATGCAGAGACACTTTTTGGACTCCGTTTTGTTCGGACATTCGTCTCTAACTCTCGGACAGCGAAACGGGGACGACTGATGAGCGAAAACTTCCTAAAAACAGGGGAAAGAAACGGTTATTTCTCAGGAAGCGCCTCGATACGACTGAGACAGAAACACGTGATGGAGCATATTTATCCAGATCGGAAGGCGACGAGTTCGACCGCGCAGGCAATCAGCGGGGCCTGGCCGGTAATCACCCGGTAAGGATCAGAACGGAGAGAAGTCGGCATGAATGCGCGACGCCATATTAACGTTGAGTGCGAAAAAACCCGTTTGGGATGAAAGCAGACGGATGCAGGAGGAAGGTAACCAGGCAACAACCCGACGAACCCGTTGCAGGAAGGTGGGAGTGATATAAGTGTCATTTAGTGTGTTTTTCCTGCTTGAGCAGCATCAGGACCACAAAGCGACGGCTGCTGCTCGGAGAGATCGTCGCTACATCAGCAGACGGATCTTGCGAAGGGACACGGACGACACGCACGGAGCTCATATCCTCAACCGGAACGCAGCACTGCAGCCATTCACAGTCCAATCATGGTTTTATGATATGAGCACATTAGGGACCACCTTGGTACCCCCCCCCCCCTCACGTGGGGACGTGCTTCAGCCACTTGGTGGATCACGGCGACGCACGAAGGTGCTCGCGGCAAAATGAAAATCTAATCCTGCGAGCGCTCGAGGGGAAATGCGAGACGAGTATTCGGGAAGCCCCGCCCCCCCTCCCCAGGGTCACTCCAGGGACATCAATTCAAGGTAGATTATGAGCGGCGAGGTCATGTTCGAGGGGGCGGGGTCTGGAAGCGACGCTGTCGATGCAATATCACAGTCTGATTTGCTCTAATCGAGCCATTCACGCCTGAGCGCCTGCGATGGCACAACAGAAGCAACGCAGGCACGGGTGTGACATCAGAGCGCCGGGCGCCACCGCGGCGAAGTTTAACACCATCGGCGGCGCTAATAGTTATTGACAGCAGATTATTGAGCGACGGCGCAAAGCTCCGAGTGGAGGAGGACGAAGAAAGGGTGACCTGAGGGTGCAGCATCCTGATTGGTCGGAGAGTGACCGACAGGTGGCTCGTCCAATCAGCTGAGGAGCAGCAGACGTGGTTGTGAAGTCGCATCCCGAAGTGGGAGAAGCTGAAGAGTAGACGAAGAGTTGGAGAAAAAAAAGCAAGCACGAACTCCAAAATGTCTCCTCGAACCTCCGCGGTCGTGGAGACGACGGACGGCGCCGGTCAGAAACGGAGACGGCCGGATCAAAGCGAACCCGCCGAAGGTCGTCCGGGGTCCGGTTCGAGGTTCGGGCTTCGAGGTTCGGACTGAGGCCGCCGTCGGCACATCAAGGCTCTCGAAGCAACCATCAAAGAAACTGTTCTGATGTTTGGAGATGTTGAACTTTTGAATTTCAACGAGCTGCGAGCCATAATTAACATCGTCTCCACTGAGGAGGGCCGGCGACGTGTCGGTTCAACGAGAATATCTCTGCGATGCAAAACACTCCCGACGTTCCTGTCTTGGTGTGAGAGAACAGTCTAAATCGAAACTTTATAAAAATACTACAAATAATACACAAAATACGCGACAAATCAAGCTTGTCTGACACAAAAACAAGCTGAAGGTGAATTTGAACAACACTCAGACACTTTGACTCTGCGCGAGTTCAACCTGTTGAGACGGGACTTTTCAGGGTTTCCAAAGAAAGCGGCGGCGTGTTTGCGGATTTCCTCAAATCCCTCTAAACAATTAAGTTTCGTCATGTCATTTAACATAATCTCCTTGTGTGTAATTACCAATGGGACCGGGAAAATACGTTCATTACTTCAAGAGTTCAAACTCAGCGCCGTGCTCACTCCGTTGTGAAAACGCCCCGTTTCCGGCCTCATCGGGTATGATAAAGAGGAACTGCGGGATGAGGACGAGACTTTCCAGAACGCAGTGACGGAAATATTCATTCGGAGGCGGTTGTGAGAGGATAAACGGCGGCACGAGGAGGCGACGGAATCGTGACCTTCGCGATTGACGGAACGAAACTTTGAGCAAGAAGAGAGGGAGCGTGGAGGAAGAGGGGTGAAACAAAAAAACATTGGTGCTAAATCACTCCGGAGAGGAGTGAAGGAACCTCGGTAAAGCTTCATGAGCATCGGCAATCGGAGGCAACGAGAGGAAAGCCCAAAGCCGGAGTGTGAATGCTGATGGCCTGTTCTCCTTTTGACCTCCGCATCTTCCTCCTTTCTTTGTTTCACCTCTCTGTACTCGTGTGGGAGGGGGGGGGGGGGACTGCAGGAGGAAAGGCTAATATACCTCAACGAGGAGGGACTCGGCCCCCCCCCCCCCCCCCCAGGACTCGTCTTTACTTCCTATCTGATTTTTTTTCCCTCCCGTCTTACTCGGTATTTGTCGACTTCTTCGCGGCGCTCCATATCTCTTCCTCGCTCTCTGCTGCGGCTCCATTCGTTTCCCTCCTCCTCTACACTCCCTCTGACAGCATGAAACATGACCTCTCTCTCTGGCTGAAGTCTTTGCTGCCTTCGTGTGTGTGTGTGCGTGTGTGTGTGGGGGGCACATAAACAAATGCTGACACCCGCACACACACACACCTCCGCCTATACCACCCAAATCCCAAATGCTATTTGCAGCTGCGGCGGAGCTGCGAGACGGCGGGGGGCTTATTGAGATGAAGAACGGGGCCTTGGGGGTGACAGCGTGGGCATGATTGTGTGCTCCGCCCGCATCCTCTTTCCCCGACACTCCGCGGGAGCCGGACCGCCGCAGCAAGCGCGGCCAACCGCTCGGGGAGACGGAAAGCGAGGGCCGTATTTCAGCCCGCCGCCTCTCGCCGTTCATCACAAAGCTCCGACGCCGAGCCGCGCAGTCCGGCCATCGCTCCGCGCGAGAAAAAAACGGTCTTCCTAAATCAGAGTGTGCGAAAAAACGCACAGCGCCGGCCGGCCGGCCGACCGGGGCTACATCATCCCAACAGAACGGCGCCGGGCTTTTACTGCCGCCGCATCAACTAGATCCGCCTGGAAATGAATCACGAACGCGTTCAAATAGGTTCAAATAATGAGTCATTGAAACGGAAACGAAGGCGCTGATGGACGGCGGCGTGTGTCTCGCTGTCGGAGCGGCTGAGGACGTTTCACTGATTCATCCCGGATCCGGCAAATCTAACGCACCTTTCAGATGATGCTAACGTGCGAGTGTCGCACAAAAGATGGACAAACTCAAGTTTCGTTGTCGAGCGTCGTCAGCGACCGCGGCGTCTTTAGGTGTGATTAGAGTAAAGAGCGTACAAGACGTTGCAGTTCTTAATTAAAAGATACAAGCGACCCATTTAAAAAGTGTCCCATTGGACTAATTAGTGGAGTTTGTTTTCATTCCTCCAACTTTGTCAAAAATGACACTTTGAAGTGACAGTTTGAACGGCGCCCAGCCAGAAAAGAAACCCTTTTACAGTGAAAAACCAATGTTGTCTGTTAAGAGCGAGGCTGAGCCTCCTGCAGGCTGCTCTCATGTGGGGGTCGAAGAGTTTTAGACATAAAGCGACGATCTCGATGGAGTTTGAGAGGCTTCTGCTGCTCAATCAGGCAGAAAAAAGGGGGGAAAAACAATCAGATTTAAGTCGGAAGCCCCCCCCAAAAAAAAGGAAGAAGAAAGCTCGCGCGGAGACGGAGCGACAGGCAGGTGGAAATCGGGACATTCGGAGGCGCAGATACAGGAAGGCTGAACAACAAAGCCAATTCCACTGTCGGTGTTCGCAGTCGTCACGCCGCGTTATGTGATCCTGTTAGCTCGCCGGCGTTATTGTGCCGGAAACATCGCAGGGTGGCGAGCGCTGAAGGAGGCGCTCGGCTTCCCCGAGCCACGGGGATAGAAGGCTAAATGACAGATGATACACAGATTTAAGCACCACAGGATGGCCCACGGCAAGCTGGGAGCCACAGACAAGTACCCTTTTAGGCGAGCGCACACACTGCCGGCGCATACTCAAACAGATCAACTCGCGGGGACAGAGGAGGCGCTCGTTCGCACGCGCTCACTCCAGCCGCTGCTTCCTCGCACATCTGCATTCCAAGAACAAACGGGTCGAACCCGAAGGCCTCCTCGCGCCGTCTTCGACCACCACGTCCTCTCTCGCGTGTCCTTCAAGCTCCGCTTGGCTGTGGGAGCTCCCGCTGTCTCCAGGGGGGGGAGGGGAGGGGGGGGCTGGGAATCACGCTGTGCATCTAATCTCAGTTTAGAGTCCACCACGTGGCGCGAATCCACCGCTGCACCCTGAAAATGGATTATGCTGATTTCCTAACTGCCTGGGAAGAAGCGGGCGGGGAGGAGCTGCGAGGAGACATCAGCGGCGTCTCCGGTACCTCCTGCAGAGCTGCGTCGCAGGAGACGCCGCTGATGAGATGCTTTCTCACGAGGAAGAGGACGAAATCGCTCCTTTTTTTTGGTCTCCATCTGGAAATTTCCCACTTTACAGGAAGTAGAAGCGCTGCTCGCTCTGTCAGTCCCTCACGGTGACTCTCAGACCTCTTCGTTTTGAATCTCTTCCGAACAAATCCGACATCGGCGCAGCGACAACATCCAGTCCCGTCACGGAGCCTTCCGTCGCCGACGACGGGGGCAATACAAGAGAAGCGCCGCTTCACGCCGGATGGAGAGCGACGACACGCCGCCTCCGAGCCCTCGGCTGCAATATTTCTTAACGTGTTTCGACGACGCGCTATTTTCCACTCCGCAAGTCACACAAAGCCGCCGTGTACCAAACAATACGCAGTGTCAGTGAGAAGCTGAAGGTCCTCACTCAAATTACAAAGTAAAATAACCTCCGCTGTTTGTGCGACAAAACGCTTCAATCGCGAGGCAACGACGGAGACGATGAGGCAATAAAGCACAAACGGTGAGGCGAGACCGAGAGGAGACCGACAACACTCTGATCTCTTTCCTTTATATGAAATTACGAAAAGAAAAACAACAAAACGGCGAATTTAGACGACACGAATATTCGCAGAGGGGAAGCGTCCGCTTGCAGGAAACCTTTGACTCCGCAAAAAGTCGGATCCGCTCCGCCGCACGGATCGCAGAAGTGATGAGCGTGATATAAAGATTTATTCTCGCGCGGTGAGCGAAAGAAGAATAAACACAGGAAGGCGGCAAATCAATCATCCTGTCGGACGCGGCGCGGCGAGCGCGCCGACGCCGTGGCACTTTCCTGAAAGTTTCAGCCGCGTAACTCTCAACAACATGGCGTTTTTTTTTTCTCCGGATAATTCAAAGCCGGAGAACGACGGCGGCCGAAGGTCCGACCGCAGAGCGCCTGAAGAATTGAGGCCAGCGCAGGTTATCGTTTAATTTGTGAGGAAAAAACCCGTCTCGGATCAAACTCCTCGGATTGCACCGTTTGCGAGCTCTTCCCGTCGCTTCTTGAGCTCAGACATTGTTAGGAATTCAGCGCGCTCGCCGTCGGACTTGGGTTTATCCTCGGAGGAACTAATTTGGACATCGGGCGCTAAGCGCTCTGATTGGAGTCACAGTTTATAAACTGCACGGCGAGGTGGGCTCGGACGTATGCGAGCGAATGGCGAGCGCCCGCAAATGACATCAAACTCCGCGTTTCTGTAATTAGATGGGATTAGTCTGGGCCGAGGAAAGCAGCCCGGACCATGACGGAGCCACAGTCGCAATTTGCATAATTTAAAACCGTCGGGGGTTCGAAGCGAGTAAGTTTGAAAGCCGAATCACAAAGGCCTTCGCTTTATTAGTGCGGTTCAGTCCAGGTGATCGGCGGACGCACGGGGGAGACACACACGTGGACACCTGGAAAGGTAGTCTGGACGACATGGCGGGGTCAGAAACACGATCCGCGGTCGCTTCATCTCCGTTTTTACAGCCACGCTTCCTCTCGTCCCGAAGGGAAAACGGGAGCTGGCGGCGAGAGTCCACGCGCTCGCCAACATTCCGCACGATTTATGTTTGTTACACGAGCGGGTTCGAGTCAAAACTTGATTTTGAGGTCGGATTCGGGTTCCCAGCATGAACAGGAAGCGGGGAGAAGACAGTGAGGGTTCTCTTGAGGGAAGAACCAGCTGGGAACCGAGACGCAACGGACACCAAAGTGGCCTAAAAGTGCAATATTGTGAAGCTGAGAATTCAGAGACTTTGCTTCAACGCGAAATCTGCGTTTATGTCTAATTTCTCGAGGCCCAGAAGGAGACAAACGGAGACGGCGTCACGATTTCGGATATGAAACGTAGCTGCGACCACAGAAGGAAGACAGACGCAAAGCTTCAGTCAGTCAGTTAATCAATGGAGGCCTTTCAGGTCAGCGCAGAGAGTTTAGCCTCTCGTAACGATCTGCTGAAGCCGACGACGCGTTTATCGAGAGAACAAATGTTCCGCGATCGCCGGGAGACAAAAGCAGAATGGGATTTCACCGAATCGTCGTCGTTGAACGTCACGAGCGTCGCGGCCGTCCTTGACCGGGACCGACGGGCGGAAACGCCGGACCGAAAAAACGGCGCCCACCTCTGTCGGGTCAGCGGCGAGCGTTCCGACGGAACTGCACGTCGAGCACTTTCCTTTTGAACAATGGAGCGGATCTGCATGGAAGGCAGGTGAAATCCTGGAAATCCTGTTACCGTGCGAGACTCTCAGATTGCCTTTCACGCTGCCACATAAATCAGAAAGGACGACGCCAGTGTGCGCCCCCCCCCCCCCCGGCTCCTCCTGCACCCCCCCCCACCCCACCCCCCCTCCCACCGATGTTGCTTTCTGACAGAAGCTGCTCCTGACAAGCCGAGCCTGCCCCCTCTCAACACCCATCTTATCCGCTAACATCGTGATCCATCACGCTGTGGTTCGCTGGAGGACCTCCCCCCCCCCCCCAC
>JASSRZ010000002.1:5714610-5742005 GCA_032164315.1 Malacoctenus gilli
GTGAGAGAGAGAGAGTGAGAGAGAGAGAGAGTGAGAGAGAGAGAGAGAGTGAGAGAGAGAGAGGGAGAAGGAGAGGGAGAGAGAGAGGTAGAGAGAGAGAGAAAGAGAGAGAGATGAAGGGATGGAGAGAGAGAGATGCAGGGATCAAGAGAGACAGTGAGCGAAAGAGAGTGAGGGGGGGGAGTGAGCGAGAAAGAGAGAGAGAGAGAGAGAGCGAGAGAAAGAGAGCGTGCGAGAGAGAGCGAGAGGGAGAGAGCAAGCAACCTTCAGATAGAGGCACAACACATGCTGTCTTCTCAAAGGAATAAAAGAAATAACCGCAAACAATTCAAACATAAAGTTATTAAATGTACACTCACATAAGCTCTCCTCCGATCTATAACATGTGAAGATGCTGATGTGAAAAATGCAATTTGCGGCTTTAAAATCTGTTTAGAGTCGTTAATATCGTATTGATGCCGAAGATAAAACAGCGCTGCATCATCCATCTTTACTGTATCTAATCAAGGACTGTCATGTCTGCTGATATCATCCCTCTGTGATAAAACTGAATGATGAAACTTAATATCAGCAGAAAACATCTCAATGAGAGACGACCCGACTGCAGCCTCTCCTGCGCAGAGCAGTCAAGGCTGAAGGACTCCTTTTTCTTCTGCAGATTGTTGATTGTTTTACCCCCTGTGTTTGTTTTTTTTTTTGCGTGGGCGCCGTCTGAAGCCTCCTCCGAATTACGCTTTAAAAAAATGAAGCTCATGCTGGAGGAGGAGCGGCGGGCCGAGCGAGCGGCTCGGCTCGGCTGCGGGGTCTCAAATGAACCTCGACCCAGCCGAGAATCGTTCTGGGCCGAGCGGCGGCTCCGGTGCCGCCAAACGCTGCGGAAGGCGAGCTTCGAGTGATGTCAGCGTGGCCCGACGCGTGTTTTATCATTCCACTGACCTCCGCTCCTTCAGAAAAAGCACCACACGCACAAAAACTCCGAGGAGATTCAAGTGGGAACGCGACTGAATTCAAAAGCGGACGACCAGCAGAGTGAACTGAACTCTTAATTGTATCGCAGAGTAAAAAAAAAAACATTTGGAGCTGGTTGAAAAAAAAAAGAAGCGAATCAGCGTCCAAAGGAAACATCGCAAAAGGAAGGAGCGACGATCCAGAGTGAGACGTTTGCCAGCTGAAAGATGAAATTGTCTCATTGTGAATGTTGATAATTTGACCACAGAAGACAACATTTTCACTGATCATTAGAGCACATGATTGAAGTCGTCGGCGCAGAGACGCGGCGTCTCCTGGTCACCTTGGCACTCCAGAAACATCCGCCGTGTGCAACGAATCCCACTTTGTCAGCGCGCAAACAAAGAGACGAATAAAGTTTTGACAGCTGAACCGTCCTGACTTCTGTCGAGCCGTTTCCTTCCGGTTTGTGTGTGAACACGCAGACGGGAGAAGGAGCCGGAACGCTGCTGTTTTTTTGTTTTGTCTGAATCGCGGTTCGAACCCGGAGCTCATCAAAGTCCTGCGGTTTGATCCGCCTGCCCAAGGCGGCGCCGACTTGAAGCCGGCGTTCCCGCGCAAGTACTCCGACCCGAGTTATGTGATTAGAATAACGAAGTGTTCTTGTTTGAATGAATCAAAGCGACGTTCACAGAAACGGCTGCAGGGGAAACCGGCAGTGACTCAGAGGAGCTGCGGGGGTCCTTTGCGACGCCGAGCTCTTGGCGACGCCCCGCCAGGAGCGGCGTGACCATCCCGACAGCGACGGCGGAGCCCGGAAGCAGGAGTTCGCGGGCAGCGGGAGGTTCCTGATCCAAACGAAGCGAGAACAAAACCTTTGCACCCTCTGATTTCAGGATATTTGTGCCGTGAACGAAAAAGCTCGCCGCGTTCCTTCCTGCCAGGCCGTCCGCGAACGCTTTGTGAAGGTGATTTTCCACGCGCCACACCGAACACGCCAGCGCCTCGAGGGCGCCGTAAAGTCGTGACCCGCGGAGCGACGTTCGCGATACATAAGAGCGGAGCTACAGTGGGGGGAACAAGTGCAGATAAAATGTCATTGTGGCGCCACAATCGTGTGTGACTGACAAGGACCGACAGTCACAAAAGGCTTTCTGCGTGCAGCAGAACAACTCCACGCTGCCAGCTTTTGCGACCAAATCTATAAAGAGATTTGGAGCACCTCTGGAGCCCGCGCGTGGTTTTTTTTTACGTGTGCGTTATTGTGGCAACCTTACGAAAGAGCGCCGACATTGCGGGGGATCCGCATGGCCGCGGCGTGCCTGCGCGAGAGCCTCTTTTCTCCCTCCGCCATCTCGGCACAAACACAATCCCACAGTGGAATGGCATTGATCAAAAGGAGGTCAGACAGGCCTATTGAACTGCCTTCAAAGACATTCTGATTAGTTAGATGGTAACACTGCACACATTCATCTTCTCTGGCAGAACCAGGCCCACCTCCAGGACTGCGGCGGCGCTGATACGCGGCGTTTAGAGTAATAGAGGAGGGCAATACGCCGCGCCGCGGGGCGGGGAAACCTGCGGCAGCTCGGCGACGCCGCGAGACGCCGCGAGAAAACGCTCCACCTGCAGCAGCCTCTTCATCCTACTTCACATCATCAAAAACGAAAGAAAAAGAGACGAAGGAGTCGTTCGAATGACTCGATCGAACCATAAAACAGGCGGCGGCTTCTCCTTCACCTGCACGGAACGCCTCACGACCGCTCCAGCGTCACGTTTTGTTGTAACCGGCGTTACGAGGATGAACTGAGTTCAACCCAACACAATCGTTGAAATGAGGTCAGTTGTCGTCTGTTTTCTTCTGGCAAAGATGATGAAAAATGATCAGGGAAGCCGAGCGGAGAAGGCTTCATTTGGAAAGCGTGAACTCCGACGCGAGACGGGATTATTCTGGGATTGGCGGAGGTTAAAACCTGCCGCGTTTTTGCGCGCAGGCGTCCGTTTTTTGGGGAGTGAACAAGCGCCGGAATGGAGCTGAGGGCACGGCTGGTTCCACGTGTGGCGAATCCATCCCAGTGTTGTTTTCTGTGTCTCCCTTCATGACAAGGAAATAAATTGAAATGTCAACAAGTTGTAATGAATGTTTTCCGGCGAGCCAACATTGAGACGTGTGGCGCGGCGCGGCGCGGCGCTTCCAGCTCCGCCGCGCTTGGCAGTGAAACAGAGAACTGCGGGGCTCGTTTTTGATGTTTGATTAAGATCACGCGGCGTTTTCCAAGGATGCAACCTCCTCTTTCCTGCCGCTTTGAAACGGGAGGAAAAAGTCGTGTTTACACACATCATCTTACACTGAGTCCACCCCATCAATTATATCCATTTATCCGCATGACAAGCACATAAAACACCAGCCACACACACACACGCACACACACGCACGCAGATATATTGTGGTGCAGCGACACACAGCAAAGGAAGCCTGAAGTCACGAGTCTCTGGGTAAGAATTCCAACTCTCCACAACGCTGGTGTTTACGATCCGAAGTCTCCACGTTTAAAGCCGTTTGATTTACGACACTCATTGTTTCTGTGCTCTGCGTGAGCCTGAATGCATAATATAAGCGTTGAACGGTTGTGTGTGTGTGTGTGTGCGTGCGTGCGTGTGTAACTGTCGCACTTACCTGTCTATGATGGCACACATGTCCAGGCTGACGTTCTCGAAGGCCCCCGCCGTGCCTTTCTCCACCGCGTGCAGGTCGGCCGGCTGGTCGTCCACCAGGATGGCCTGCATGCAGCCCTGGAAGGAGCGCTGCGACGGCGGGAACAGCGTCTGCAGGAAGTACCCTGGAGTGGGAAACAGACGCGCCGAGTCAGACGTCACCACTTCTTTCCGAATAATCCAGAAACAAAAGCCGAGGAACGATGAAACGCGAAGGATTTAAAAGACGTCGTTCGTCGGAGGAACGCGTCACACCGAACAGAGACGTGCGACAACCGACGACTTCTCGCCGCTTCTCCTTTCCAGGCGTCAACCTTCGTCAGCCGTCTCCTTTTACAGCTTACCCACAAGGCCCATTAGTCTTAATGCAAGTTGCTCGGACTAGAGGAGACACAGATTTGACTATCTACTGTATCTTTATGGGACACAGGAGTCAATGGCCCGTCCAGAGGCGGCGCTGGGCCTTGACTGAGAGGAGGACGAGGCGAGGACAAACCCGCCGGCGTGACGCCGCCTGTGTGCGCGTTTAATCTTTGACAAAATGCAAGTTCATCAATATATGATTAGGCTTCTTTTTTTTTAACGCGACTGTGTACAGTACTGGAGCGTACTACACGCAGGCGAGTACAGGCGGCGTGTCGGCTGCGAGGAGACGGGAACTTGGAATTCAGGCTCCGCCGCCGCCGCCGCCGCCACCGCGCGGGTCCCTCATAAAACACTGCTGCTCAATGACATCTCCATCATTGTGATGTTATAGGCTGTCACACTCTGCAGCCTGCCTATCAGCCTCAAGGCCGCAGCATCAAAGAGGCTTATTACTGAGGGCATATGCAGCGCCTGTGTCGGCCCGCACGCCCGCATTATTGGAGTTTATATGGCCGGCTGACACAAAGCAAATATACAGCGCAGGCAAGGTAAATTGTGTGTGTGTGTGTGTGTGCACGTGTGTGTGTGTGTGTGTTGGTTGCATCCCTTTCTTCACATCCTCTGACTTTCATTTTTCTCCACCCAAACTTTCCGCTGTCATTCTTACCATCTGTCTCTTCTCCTGCTCCACCTGCCTGCCTGTTTCTTTCTCTTAACGGAGGAGCGGAGGAGACGGACAGAAAAAGAAGGAGACGCGGGAAGGAGGAGGAGGAGGAGGAGGAAGAGGAGGAGGAGATGGGAGCAGACTACAGCTGGCTGGCAGCACTTTGTGTCCTGTGGATAGCTTATGAATGCAAAGGCGATGCTGCTTTCCTGACAGTTTGGCAGAATAAGCGGAGCAGCGCGGGAAACAATGGAGGGATGGATTTACGTCGCGCCGGCATCAAAGCCGCCGTGGAGCCGCTGGCTCTGCCGCTCCGAGCAGCCAGCAAATTGGTGTCTTCTCTCCGACGTCCCGCTCCTTCATTGCTCGTCGCTCATTTTCATCTCATAAATTGCCTGATTTCTGAGGCGCCGATTCAGATTTCAGGCCGGAAATGTTTTCCAGCGTCTCAGAGAGTTCGACACGACGCGTCGAGCGCTTCCTCTCGAAACAGGAAAGTCTGACGCGACGAGAGTCAAACATCTTCTGCGTCTCGACGGATAAATCACATTTTAGAGGTCTGCAAATCTTCCGGTTGTCTGCGTCACACTAAAAAAATGTTAATTTAGGGACGAGATCGTATTAAGGGAATAATATTCGGCTTTAAATATTAAAAAAATACGTTTTGAGTTTCGAATTGGAGTGAAATCTTTGGATTTTCTCAATTTTTTGTATTTTCTTTCAGTTGCTGCTGCTTTTTTGGACTTTCTTCCTTCTTTGGATCATTTCCTGTTACTATATATTTCTCTAAATAACATTTTTGTTCACCTTTAAGCACCACCATACGTATAGGAATAAAAAGGCTGAAGAAAATCTCGAGCAAAGGGTGTAAGTGGTCCCGCATCCTTCTGTGTTCTCCAGCTGCAACGTGCACGCACACACACACACACACGCACCCACGCAGCTTTAATACCATCAGAGAGCTAAACCTTGACGTCCTGCCATTCAGCGCCGTTCTGAAGGTTTTAATTTGCAGTGTCCACGCACAGCGGCTCTATCTGCCATAACCCACGGGAACAACACCAATAATCCCCTCTAGTCCTGTTGGCACCCCATCAAAGCCCCCCCGTGGTGCCCTAAGAGCTCCTCCTTATGATACGCCTGCGCCGGCGCCTTCTCTCGCCGCTCGCTGGCTCTCAGGGCTGTTTCCGCGTCCCGACGTGTTCGGCGGCAGGTGTCCGCTTCCAGGAGAGCGAGCTTGGCACGCCGCCAACTCGCTGCCAGGTAAACGATTGAACAAATATTCCGAGGATGTCATTCCAACAGCTTAGACTGAGGAGACAAAAGAGCGTTTGCCAGAAATTGTTGCGAAAAAATTCCCAAATTCACTGCAGGTAAAAATGTGCTTATCTGCTGACCACCTGCGGTAATTCCTCCCTAAGCCACTTTTGCACACCTGTAAAAACAAAACGCACTCCCAGCGCCTCAAAGTGCACCATCAAACAAACACAATATGCATGAATGTCAAACGCTGACGCACTCGTGTCAAGGACAATCTGCGCCCGGCCTCCCGCGCACGTAAACACGAAGAGTGCGCCGAGAGAGCGCCGCCCGCTCCCTGATAAATGTGGGTGTCACCCTCTCATGTCTAATTCATCACAAGCCTCAAGATGAGGACAAAGAAGCGACGGCATGCAGAAACATGGCCGAAAAGGTGCGATTCGCCACGCAGAAGGCCGCTTGAAACACGTTTGCTTCACACTACATGTGGGAAATCCGAGAACCTGCAAAGAGCTGCAGCGAACAGCTGGAGCGAGGGAACATTCGGTCTCACAACTCGGCGTGCTGAGTTTAGGACGAATGCATCGTTTCAAGTCATGTATGGAACCAGAAATTCGAAGCACGGATGTGACCGTTCGCGGAGAGACCAGAGACGAAGCAGCAGACGTGAAAATACCGATCGAGGCCGCGACGGAGAGTTCGAGGGGACGCACGGCACATGTTTTCTTCTCAAACACGAGAGCGCTTCAGGCTGGAATTGACGACTCTCGTTCATGTGTCCATTTGTTTTCTGTGATTTCGTCCACGTCCGCCACCCGAGCGTCCGACTCTCCCTCTCTCTTGCGCGCGCCTCTTGAGAAATTCAATTTGTGGCCGTCTTGTGTCGGCCTCCCCTAATTTCGCTAAGCGCAGCGTCAGGGGTGCAAAACTACTCTCTGTAAAATAGGCTTTCGGCTACAGGAGGCTGCGCCCAAAAGCAGCGAAGGATTGATGAGGAGGAGACGGAGAGATGCGAGGGGAGGGAAGGAGGGAGGGAGGGAGGGAGGAGCGACCGGGTGACCGAAGAACCTGAGAGAAAACAAACAGGAAGTTTGTTTTTGTAAATAAGGGTCCGACAGGTGTCGAAGATTCGGTCGTTCAGCTTTTAACGACCTCTGTTACGTCCATAAGCTTCTCGCGTTCGACTGCCAGCTGATATTCCGGCCCGGCTTTCCCATCACGATGCATTCAGGCTCCCTCGGTCTTCAGGAAGCCGCTCCACAATAGCGGGTCTCATCTCTCTCCAAAGGTGTTCAGCTGGATTTAGGTCAGGACTCTGAAAACAGCCCGTCCCGCTTCTTTTGTGCCGCCACATGTGCGCTTTGGCTTGTTGTCCCGAGTCTTTCAGCGTCGGATCGCTCTCCGACTCTGCCCGACACGTTTCTGGCTGAAAGGTCTTCGGGTTTTAATCATTGCTTTGATACCTTCAATGCCGCCGATGAAAGAGGCGCCGAAACGCCCCGGGATGGAACCTCCGGCGTGTTTTTCCCTTTAAGGACGACACGCTTTTCCCATTATGGTCACTTTTTCGCTGAAAGAGAGCGAGCTCTTCGCCTCCGATTCATCCGTCCATCAAACATCTCGCGAGGAGCTCCGTGACTTGTAGGCGAGACGTCTCGCTGAGGTCGCGGCCGTTGGCGCCTTCCTCTTGTCAGCGGCGTCCACCTTGACCTCTCTGAGGAGACCACCACTTGCTTCGGCGCGTGCCGCGTGACGGACCTCCACTCCAACCTGCTCCAGTCCAGTCGGAAGCCCTTTCAACGGCTCTCTTTCGCTTTCACCCTCGTTTTCACAAAAGCGCACTCGTTTCTCTCCGTCTCCATGAAGAAATTCCACAGTTTGATGAAGGTTTCGCAGAGAAATGCGTCACGTTGAAGCGAGCATGAGACATGATTTTCTTTGACAGCTTTTTCGCCGTTTAAGAAACAAAACAAAAACAGGAAACGTGATAAATTTCAGGGCTTAAGTTCATGTAAATGACAGTAAAACTCAGGAACGGGAGACTGTCGTTTGTGCGCGAGTCTAAACTGTTTGGAAATGCACTCGATCTGCATAATGTCTCATCCCAGGTAACTAAATACATTAGATGTAACCACTTATGCAAATTAGGCAATTTATAAGGTTGTTTAAAGCCTTAATTAGCAAAGATGTCAGGAGTCCGTCGATAAAGCACTCAGGGGACATCAATCCTCATGCCCGCAAACATTCGGGGCCACGGCCGCGTTTATTTTTATACGACGGATTAATTTATGCATTAAAATCCCCAAAGTGGGGAAAAAACTGCAGCGTTTTGCCGTTTTTGTGACTGGACTCATTGTGACGGGCCGAGGGAGCTGACCTGTCTTTAAATCTGTGTGAGCTCGAGGCTCTCTGGCTTCGTGGTTCCATGTTCCCACATCTGACAGCGTGGCGTGATGCGGCCTGGAGGACACCGGCGGTAATCGCGTCCCACCGGCGGCGCGGGGTCCACTTTAAAGGCGGCTGAGAGGCAGCGCCAGCGCCGCTGCGCCCTCTCGCTCGCTCTCCATTCGATTAAACACAGATAATTATCTCACTTGACGCGTCTCTGTCAACAATCTGTGTATTTGCGAGCTGGCGCCGAGTGTTGGTGCACCTTTATGAGGAGATTACACGTCCCCAGCTGCACTTGTGCGTCGCTTTATTCATTTCAGACCGCAAAGGTCAAGAAAACGCCTCGCGTTGTCACGCTGCACGTATCGCTGCATGTGTGTGGCCGTCACACTCCGATATCGCACTAATTACTCCTAATTTGCTCTAATGTGGCAGTTGGCCACACTTAATAAACACTGGCGGAAGAAAAAACAGAGTGAAACCTTCCTCTCGGTGTCCAATTAGAGGCCACACAGCAGACTGATGCCTGACAGGAGTGTGACAGGAAGCCGACGCCCTCACCTGCAGCGACGCCCTCACGTCCGCTCCAGAAAATAAAAAGTGCAAAACGTAGGAAAGAAAGCGCTGCGATGCTGCGAAAGGCTTGCTGCTAATTATGGAAAAGTGATAAAACAGTCTGAGACGCGCACACGCAACGAAAAAGTGCTGATGGATAACTTTTAAAGAGGGTTAAGACAGCTTAATGTGCCTGGCCTCTCTGACTTCTAAGCTGAGCCATCAGAGAGAGTAATTGAGGGCAAGGCAAAGGCTAAACTATCTCCTGTAACACTCGGTGTGTTATTCTGCTACCTTGGTTCTGGGATGGAAATGAATGTGTGAATACGAGGAGGAGGAGGAGGAGGAGGAGGAGGAGGAGGAGGAGGAGAAGGAGTGCTCTTAGTTGCTTCAAAGTTTAACGTGTTTCTTGTCGGACTGGTCGGAAAACTCCTCCAGACTGCGGACACTCTGGTGTCCCATCGGACGGAGACACAAGGAAGCCAGAGACGATTGTTTATCCGTCTTATCGCGAAACAAAGGCGCCGAACGCGGAGAGGAAGTGAAAAAAAAATGCGGGTCGTGGAGTCCGTGGTCGGATCTGAGGAGATAATCTGCATGTTTTTATTCAAACAGACCAAACCGAATCGCGAGGCAGTCGGGATCAAACGCGGAAACGCTTCTGAGGGGCTGGAAAGGACCTGCGAGGCTGCCTTTACCTTTTTCATCTCCAATCCAGACTGAGAATTGGCTTAAATAGATCAAAAATATCGCTGTACAACTTTAAAAAAAAACAACAAACCCTCAAAACAAACACAGCAACTCGAAGCGGTGGCCTAAATATCACTTTGTAGCGCTCTCCGTAGTAATGATCAACAGTTTTGTATCCCCTGCAGCCTTCCTGCCTGTGTTTACCACCGGGCTCTCTGCTCCTCGGCATTCACAACGTCATGTAAAATTAACGAGTAAAGCCCCCGTCACAGCTGCCGCCAATTTAGCCGGCACGCCGCTCCCGTCAGTGGGGAGAAACCCGCCGAAAAACAATAGTATATCTCTGAACTGTCACTCTGCATATGTGTCTACATCTGTGTGTGTATAAATCTCTGAGTGTGTGCGAAAGCGACATGTGTGAGGTGAGATATTATCTCATTGTTTTGTCCCCACACGTCTATTAAAGTCCGAGCTGGGGACAGTTTCCCCTCCTCGCTTCCTCCGCCTTCCTGGAGGAGTAAAGACGTTGCAGAGATCCTCTCCTCTCAGCCGGTATCGACGCGCAGCTCAGCTTACCCGGATCAATAAATCACCAATTGCATCAGAACGGAGACGGGAGGATACGATGAAAGGCGAGAGGGGGGGGGGGGGAGCAGAAACGACGGATCGTAAAGAAAAGAGGGAGCCGAAAAAAGACAGGAAGACAGAAAGAAAGGTGAAGGGAACAATTCGGCAGCCGCTCAAAATAGTGAAAAGTGATTAAGTGAAATGGAGACGACCAAAAACTCTCCACCGGCAGCAGCAGCAGAGCGAGACAGAGCGAGAGGTGGAGAGGGTGGAGAGGTGGAGGATTCAGTCAGCAGCAGGACGGCGGGAATTAAAATAGACACCTGAATGAAAACACCTAGGTGTCTAGTGTGTGTGTGTGTGTGTGTGTGTGTGTTAGTGTGTGTGTGTGCGCACGCATGGATCGCTCTGATCCTTATTGACCTGCCCTGAGGAAATGGTTTTGCTTGATGGAGGAGATTTTAGCCTGACAGAGAGAGAGGAAGAGAGGAAGAAAGAGATAGAATGTGAGTGAGAGAGTGAGTGAGAGAGAGAGAGAGAGGGAGAGAGAGAGGGGAAGGGAGCGAGAGAGTGTGACTGAGTGAGCGAGTGAGAGAGAGCAACAGCGAGAGAGAGAGCGAGGGGACAATGGGACAAAGGGAGCCCTCTAACCATCTCTCTCTGTTACTGTAATTTCATACAGGTGCTCAACCCCCCCCACCCCACACACACACACACACACACACACCGACAACCACCACCACACTCACACACACGTACACACAGAGCCGCATGGACACACTTAGACACGGACCATCTTCCAGCAGACGGACAGCGGTGTCTGCAGCATCATTAACCCGGCGTCTTCCTAATTCAGACAGATTGAGGCTGCTGCACGTGTTGCCCGCTTCTGTGTGTGTGTGTGTGTGTGTGTGTGTGTGCGCGTGCGCGCGTGTGTGTTTCTCACTATATTTGGACACGTATTGTCGAGGCTTTTGCAAGATGAGCAACTTTATCTCATCTTTCGCTGGTTTTAAGCAAGAAAAAGCGAGTTTTGCTCTATTTAATTTGAACAAACACATGAATAGAATTAAGACTCGTTCGCTCGAGGACTGTGGAGCATCCGAGGCTCAAATTAGTTTAATCGGGATAAAAAAAAAGCGATTATTCACCACAGGAGTGGTCGAAGGCTATTGGATGACGTCCTGGTTCCTCGCCATTGTTGCGCCATGTGACCTTGGACACGCGTGCTGCGCTGGTGCGTAGGCGTGACTCCTACCTCCCAGGTGATACGTTCCTCCGGTGGTGATGGCGAGCGGCGAGGTGGAGCGCCGGGCCGACGCCTCCTCGCCGTCTATCGTCAGCATGGCGAAGTTCTCCTTGGCCACCAGCCGGACGGCGTGCCACTGCCCGTCGTTGAGGCCCGAACCTGGAAGGAGACGAGGTGTGTGAGAAGGTGCCGCGCTCCGCGTCTGCGTTCGGCTTCCGGTCCTCGCGCTCGCCGCAGCGCCTTCCTCTCGCTTTTCTTTGCCGCACGTCGGTTCTTCGGCCTCCTCCTTTGTTCCCACACTCCCTCTTCCTCTGCCCCCTTCGCCGAGAGCAGCTTCCACTCTCAAGGCCCCTGTGTCTCAACTCCATTAACTCTCGGAGAACCCTGTTTCCGCCTGAGTACCCGGGCGCATGCGAGTGTGCGCTCAGCGTGCATGCGACTTTGAGCACTTTGCCGCGAGTGTGCGCCGCATACGTCGACGGTACGCGTGCGTGCGTGCGTGCGTGTGTGTGTGTCGCCGCATACAACTTTTGCGGTCTCCTTTCTCCTCTCGCTTGTAGCCGTGCTCCATTAAATATGAGTGATGTTTTGGAGAGGGACATTACTATTGGAGCCGGGAGAGGAGCCGGCTCGCTCTCATCGCCCTCTCCTTCATATATCACTTCATGCTGACACCGATCTCTATTCATCCTTCCCGCCGTCCCTGATTCCTCGCTCCCCTGCTTTATATCCCTTCCTGTAGATCTGCATTTAACTCCTCTCCTTCTCCTTCTGTCTTTACATTGATGTCCTTTGTGGCCATCTGCTGCAGTGTCTTCTTGTGGGTTTTTTTGTTTTTTTTCCTCCCCGCCTGGGTTTCGTTCGCCGCCTAAACGACTGTACCGCATCGATAGTGAGGACATTGTGGGGAAGTTCAAGGTACGGTCATGTGCAAATCACTCCCGGCAGCCTCCGTGCACTCATGCGTCTCTATCGGAGTCGATACACATACTTTAGCGTCGAACACGTGTCGATACATCCGTCGCGTGTGCGTTAAAGGTTGTGTCGGAGCAGTTTTTGGTCTCACATTGTTTATCTCTTCCCAGAATGCATTTGAAGACCCTGACTTTGATATCAGCAGGGAGTCCAAAGTAATTAATCTGAACCAGCAGGGGGGACTGTGTGTGCGCCGATGTGTGTGTGTGTGTGATCAAGGCGGTGACCACAGAAATTAGGGGCCAAGATGGCCACTCGCTCAGGGGCTGCGCTCGGCAGGGGGGGCCGCGTTCGGGTTAAATACGCCGCGCTGCACGCGAGCACGCACGGAGATGCAGAGCTGCTCGGTCAGAGGAAACAAGACGCATGACGACGCGTCTTTTTATGCGGCACTGGGAAGGTTACGGACCCCGAAGAACGGGGGGCAGAAGTGGGGACTGACGTCTGTCCCGTCCCACAGAAAAGTGGGTTTGGGTGAAATCGACCTTGACGCGTCCCTGAGTGACAGTCAGACGGCCGGCGGTACGTAATCGCCATCAGACTCGCTGCTGCGTCCCATTCCACTCCAGAAGCTCTTGAACATAATGGAAAACAGATACTGTCTCACCTCGTGTCCCCTCATCTGTTTTACATCACCTGCAATAGCTTTGAATGATGAGCTCAGCAGCGGTCGCAGTGTTGCTGAACCCTCACACTGCCTGTAGCACACACACACACACACACACACACCAACACACACTTGTGCGGAAAGCTCGTGCCGACTCTCACGTCCAAATACGTCACTTCCTCTCCGACTCTCTCTATTCGCTGTCACACAAACGCAACGATCTCGCACACGCTGGCCGTCGATAACGCCGTTTATTGGCTTGTTTTGGAGTCGACGTTCTTACGCGGAAGACGGCGAGACGAGCTGAGCGACGCTCTGCTTGTTTTTGTTTGGAACTGAAAGAAAACAACGAAAGTGAAACACGAGATTCTTCGTTTTATCTCGAGATTTTAGGAAACTGCACGAATGTAAAGGATCGAAAACGATGAACAATTAAACACTTAACGTGTGTCAGGTGGACGAGGACGACGAATGTTGGGAAAAATAAGAAGACCAATAAGTATAAAAAAATTCAACATATTTTATAGCATGAAATCATCGAAATGTTTTTAATGCAAATCCTAGAATACGTCATTTGATTCATTGACTATTTAAACAATAAAAAACTATCTTTTTCTTGAGATAACAACCTTAAAGCGGATTCCTGCCTTTCTAGATTTGAGGTGTAGAAACAGCATCATCTTCCCAACGCGAGTCCTTAAACGTTGGGTTTTTAACCAGGTGTTTCCGAGGGATTTACAGTGATGGATCCTCTGCGACTCGTCTCAGCGTATCAACATTCGCCGTCTATTTGCGGAGGAACCATCTGAACATTAAACTGACCTCGGAACAAGAAGGATGAAAAATGGGCTCCGTCCGCCCAAGATGAACCGAGTCTAATGTCACATCAGCAGCAGCGATGAAACCTCCCCCTTCAGCGCCTGTGATGTTTCGGTGACGAGCAGCCGACTGACAGCCGCTGAAAACAAAGTGCCGGCAATTACGGCCGAGCCGAGCGCGGTCGGGACCGAGCTCCGGAGGAAGACGGCGCGCGAGCCTCTCGCGCCGCTTTCTGGGAGGTAATTACGGAACCGCAGCTCGGTAATTTTTAGGAAATCTTGAAAGAGCAGCTGAGAGATGATTAGTGTTGATGCTTGTGGTGCGAGCGGCGGGACTGGCAGCGCCGGTGTCTGGGAGTGACAACCGGTGAGGAGGAGGAGGAGGAGGAGGCGCGGGGAGCCGAGGAAGGAAGTGACAGCGCTCAGCGAAGAGCCGGATGGTTCTCCGGCTGAACTCCGGCTCACCACCGCCGAAGCGTGAGAAAAGCAGCAGCAACGGCAAGAAATACCGCTCCATATAAAGGCCTGAACTGAAAATAACTCAACTTCGGGTGAAAAAACACCTGATTTCACTGTGTGGCATAAAAAACAACCACATATATTGTTACTAACTTGCTAAAATAAACCACGATCTGAAAAGCGTTACAATATTCGCGCTATTATTATTCAGAGGAGGGCCATTTGTCAAATCTTTCCAATAACTGTTTGCAAATACTCCAAATATCACGTTAATGCTCTAAATTATTCAACTATTGTAGTAAAAATCAGCGGTCGAGACGACTTCGCTCCAGAACGAGACACAAACTGCGACTGAGGCTTTCGTGGAGCATCTTAACTGGACAGTAAGTTGAAGGTCAGAGGTCAGAAAGGGTCAATTCCAGCACGTGTTCATGCAGAGGAGTTCCCAACACGCTCACTCGAGTCCTCCAGAGAAGCAGTTCGCAGATAAGCGACCGATAACGGCGAGAACGCGGCTCGGTTCATCACGGACCTCCTCGTCCGCCTGAGGTGCTCCATGACCCACGCGAGGCGTCACAAGGAAGACGTCGAGGAAGCCGAAAAGAGCTTTAGAGTTTAAGTCCAAACCCTGAAAATCAGCCGACCGAAACGCGCCGACGTCCCCGCTCGTAAGAACGGACGTCATCCGGATGATCCGAGGCCGACGAGTACAGAGAAACGTGAATGAATGAATGAATGTTGGGATAAAATTTGAAAAACTGAAGCGAGGAAAAAAACGTCTGAAAGTGGGACGCGTGTGAAAGGAGGAAGAGATGCAGTCAAATCCTTTGGGAGGGGTTTAAAATTAGTACGAGAAAGAACACGTGGGACATGAAAGACGACGCAGCGACTCGCTCTCCAGGAACGGACGCATGCGGAGACGCTGCTGCGTCGTTTTTCGGAAACAACCTGCTGAGAGCAGATGAACGCCACTGAGCCTGATGTTTCCCCTGCAAATGATAAAGATGAACAAAGGTGAGCAGCGTGTTTTGTGGAGTCTGAACGTTGGGATCCAGATAACTTTAAATCGATGAAGTTCGTTTAAAAACACTCTCTGCTGTTTTATTTATGGCCGTCCTAAAGTGTCCTTGGACGCCTCAAATATCGGTGAGAAGTGAAGTGTAAATATTTATCGTGTCAGCTTCTCCTCCTTTCATTGTTGTCCCTCCTCTCCTCTCCTCTCCTCTCCCTCCTCCTCCTCCTGCCTCTCTTACACATTGATCCTGTACGTACACTATAAATGAATTTGGCCCGAGATTATGAATATTTGGGGCCCGCCGGCGTCCATGAATGCATTCTGGCCCGTCTCCGCCGCTCCTAAATATTTGCTCCTCCGAGGTAATTTGAGAAGCTTCGCACATCTTCACAGTTGGCAATATGCCATCCACACAAAGCCTGCGAATCCCACATATTAGACTTGGGCTACACACACACACACAAATCCAGACCGACACACATACGCACAAACACTCAGGGGAAATGAAACAATATGACATTATAATGGGGGGTAGCGGTAGTGTGTTTTCCCCCTTAAATCCGCGCCCGGGGCCTTTCCATTATTGTAATGTCATCTGCTTCTTGTATGGACCGCGCAGGGAACCTCGAGTGTGACTGAAAGTAATTCTGCATCTGGAAAGAACCTGATATGATGACTTCTGCCCGCCATGATGGCTGCCAGCACGTGCACGCCGCCGCAAATGCATGCAGAGTGCGAACGCGGCGAGATCTTTCCGTGGCGCGTTTGTGCAGCCGGTGGCTCCGTCCCATTTTTCACCGGAGTTCTGCTCTGACAGGAAATGAGCTTGTGGAGCAACACACCTCTCCGGTGGCTCCAAACAGGAAGATTTACCCACAGAATCTGACTTTACGGCGAAAACGCGGAGCCGATCCGTGGAAGAAAACGCGTTTCACGCGACGGAGAGAAGTGACACGCCGATCAGGACGCACGTGCTCGCAGAATTGCGACTCGACGGCCAATACGAGTTAATTAAGAAGAGAAAGGAGAGCGTGAAATGCGTGACTGGCTGGCGTTATCTCTGACTGACTGACGGGAACGGTGAGTCAGCTCCGACTTCCAGAAACTTCCAACTTTTCCCCGTCGTCCTTCTCGGCTACATTTCGGATTATCGCGTCTGTCACGCCGACGGTGTCGCGATGCGTTCGTCTGAATCCCGTTCCATTACCATATTTAATTAATGAGACGTTTTATTACCGCCGACGTGCTTCGTCTTTGACAGCGAGACAAAGGAACGAGGTACAAAAACATATTTCCTTCTTTTGTTGCGCAAGAAGCCGCTTCGATTAGAGGATTGAGGTTTTTGAAGCTCCCGCAGGAGCTCTCCAGACAGCCGGTATTGTCTCCATGGAAACAGTCGTGGCACCCAATAATTCAATAATTAATCAAGAGGGTGATCAGAGGAAGCGTCTTCCACACACACACACACAATGAAATCGCCACCAGCTCGCTGCGGCAGGTAGAGCGCGTGTCTCTTTATCGACTCCGGCTTATTGGATCATTTCATGGTGAGCAAAGTGGGAAATAAGCAGCTGATTTGTTTCTGAACGCATCACACCAGGTTTGCGTCCTGCTGCGTGTCCATGAAGGCAACATGTTACAGACGTCGGTGGATTAAAAGCCTCTGATCGCACCGGAAAGAAAAGCACGTCAATGAGTGCATACGTGAATGTGAGATGTTTGTTAATAGACACAAAAAGATGAAAAAATACGAAATAAAATCAGGCGGGAGCTTCGTGTTGCCTTCAAGAACGTGCGTGAGAAGCGAAATCTCATCTTTGTTTCCGGTCAGAGGCAGAAAAGCAGCTGAACGATGTGGGATGCTGTGAGGAGAACGCTGCGTTCACTGTCCCTCGTTACGGCCCCCCTCCCTTGTTCTGCGTCTGTCTGTCCACTGGCCCCCCCCCCCCCCTTCCTCGAAGCCTTTAATTCACCAGCTGGTCGCTGGAGCGACGTGTTGATGAAAAACCTCCCAAAATCATCTCGAACCTCCGAAGTAAAAACACACTCGACTTTGAGAACAACATCCAACAACCTGCATGAGGCAGGAAACCGAAAAACAGCCTGCGGGGATGAAGGTGACGAATCAGCTCCAACTTAGAACCAGTTGTGCGATTATGCAGCTGTTTTCGAGCATCTGGAGAAAACATTGGAGTCTTACTACCTGCCGTGTGTCACGTTTCTAACGACAGTCTGAAATTTAAGCCTCGATCTCGCCTTCATCAGGAGAAACCAACAGGAGGGTTTCATCAGGATCTCAAAACGACTGAACGACTTGTTCTTCTGAGGTCAAAATGAAGAAAACGTGTCCAAATAAAGCCTGAAGGAAGCTGGAAACACAACGTAAAGTGTATTTGGAGATAAGTCGCTTCAGGTGCACCCCTGGCGTTAAAACGCCAACATGGTGTCTATAACACCTCTGGAAGCTCCAGCGGGTCTTTTCTACTTCTTTCTTAGTTCAACAGCGCGAGATTTAATTGAGTTTTCAGAACTTCAAGGCCCACACGTGATTAATTCTGACATTTCCGAGGATGAATCTACGATCTTACATTAAAAATCTAATTCCTGCTTTATTTCCTGTCAATTTTCAGGCCCCGTATGGCGACGACGCTCCGCGCTGTCGTTGAACACTCTCAGTTAAAAGTTGTGGACGCACCGATCCGTGTTTCCGCCATCGTTTGATTCTCCTGTGAAGACTCTCGCCTGAAGCAGATTCGTAAACAAAAGAGAGACGGTGTCACCGTCTTTTTTCCTCCAGCTCTCCTCCGCCGCCTCGGCGCGCGCACGCCCGCCGCGCGCACGCACGCCGTGCGCACGCACGCCGCTCTATTTGCCATTAAGAGGGACTAAGCATTTCATTACAAGTCTGGCGAGCTCCCACTGTGTCATTGAAGCCAGGAGACAGTGTGGCTTTCGCTCTCAAAGATACTAATAAGAGAATCAAAGGAGGGAGCCCGTGTTTGCATGAGCCAGTGTGTGTTTGTGGATCTGTGTATTCTAGTAATACTGATGTAATCGCAGGCTCAAGCCCAATTATCCTGGAGGGTAACCCTGTAATAATCCCCACCCCTGGGCATAATGGCCTATTAAAGCAGCAGTGGACGGAATAAATGAGGGTGTCTGAGGAAAGAGAGGAAGGAAGTAATGGAGGGAGGGAATCAAAGGTGGGCGGGGTCAAGGAAGGAGGGCGGGGCAGGGACGAAGGAGGCGGGGCAAAACGAGACCAAGACGAGCTCATTCGAAATGAAATCGAGATCAACGATTGGCTTCTTTCTGACTTCCTGAAGTTCTGAGCCTTCAAAATAAAAGCACGGTGAGATCGGAGATGCGGTTCGAAGCAGAACGCTGCGTGGAGAACACTCACCCGACGATAAATCCACCCGGTAGTTCCTGGCGGCCGCCGACACGTTGATGTGAACGGAAATCTTGCCGTCCACCAGCGAGGCCTCCAGCGTGCCGTCGTCCAGGTTGCTGAAGAGGAGCAGCCCGTCGGGGTTCCAGGTGCGGAACTGGAAGCCCACCGACACCGTGTTGTGGTTGGCTCGGCCCGGCAGCTGCAGGAAGCTGGTGGCGTTGAAGAAGACGGGGAAGGAGTGCGTCTCCACGCAGGAGAAGGACAGGTTGCGCTGTGAAAGCACAGACAGAGGACAGGAAGTCAAAAAACTTCCCAAAAAGTTTAAATACACCAAAAAGTATGACTGCGTATTTGTTACTATCATAGCCAGTGGAACATTTTCACCTTTAGAAGCTTTTTTTCATCTCATTCTGTCTGTAAAACCAGAATTTAACAGTAATTTGGGGATTTTTTTTGGTGCTGGTAAAAAAATAACCCCCTAAAATGATTGTTGAATTGAAGCACTAATTAGAACTGAGCTTCAGCAACCTTGTACTCTTAATCAAAGCATTAGCAACCGCGCGGTATCGAGCCGCCTTCCGCGGCGACGGACGAGCCCTGATTGCATTTGCGAGGCTTCTCTAAAATCTGCGCGCGGCGTCTGTTTTGATTGGAAATGAATGGCTGCTGTGAGTCATCCCGGAGAATTAGAGGTGCAGCCTTAATGCACTTGATTAGTGGCTCCATTTGTTTAATCAGTTCATCAGAGATCGAAGAAGATTCACCGGCCGGTGGGCGAGCGAGGGCCGAGACAAAGGACGGCGGCGAGAACGGTCTATTAGCGCTGACTAATCTCCCGGAGTGGCGAAACACTCGGCGTGCTAAAGAGAAGCAGGGCGCCCGATACGCTCCCGATGGCGCCGAGCGACGTCGCAAACAAACTCGTTTCCTGTCGAAGACGACGTGGGGGACAGACAGGAAGTGAGCGCGCCGGAGGGGCCACCGGTGGGTCGTTTGTCTCAGATCAATTATGAATCTGCGGGACTATTTTTGGTGCAGCGAACAAAGCGCATCTTCGTGCGGGTTCAACACTGAGTCGGCGTGACACCGCCGAGCGCGCTCTAAATGTTTCATCCGTCTGCGGGAGTGTCGACGCTCGTTGCGCTCACAAAGCTGGACGTGTCCAACTTCTTTCGGCGCGCCAGGTCTGTGATGTTGTCTCCGTTGTAGTTGATGCTCTCCATGCAGCCTTTAAAGTTTTTCCTTCCTCCTCCCACCGGCTTTCCGCTGTACGGCATCCCCCCGAAACTCAACTGGAGAGGAAGAGAGAGAGAGAGACAGAAAGAAGAGGAGGTGAGAACAACCCAGAACAGTTTATAGTAAGCTTATTCAGTTTTGTCAGATATATTTAAACAGAAATTGATGTTTTCTCTGATCCTGATCTGAAAGGTTCCCATTTTGGTCCAATCTTCTTAGAAAAATCCACATTTATGTGTTGGTTTAACCGATATTCTTCAATAATTCTCTGATAACTTTACTTTAATTAACGCTACACATACACACACTCATTTTGGGGCAACTTTACCACTAAAAGACTCTTAAAAAGTATGTAAAATGTCCAAAAACACGACTATATAAGGTGATGACAAAGCATTAAAGTGAGCAGAGACCGATTTGTGAGCGTGAGGAGACAGAGTCCAACAAACGGAAGTCCGGCGGGAAGCAGCGAAAGACGCCGGACGGATGAAAATGTGAACTGTGTTTCATATTTTTCCACATTTGTACATGTGTTCAGTTTGTTTTCCACTCAGACGGGGGAGAGTGAGCCCTGAAGGAAGCCGAGATGATGGAGGGCAGCGTGCAATTACCAGCTGATGCTTCTGTCTTCTACATGAGTCTGTGTGTGTGTGTGTGTGCGCGCGCGCGCGTGTGTGTGTGTGGGTGTGTCAGTGCTGTGTACGTGTGTGGTGATGCTCCAGTAGTCTTAGTAATTACTGCCAAGGGTAGAGAGACAAATGCACCCGGATATTTAGTCTACAGGCCTAAATGGAACCTGAAGACGGGGTCTGCGTGCGTGCGTGTGTGTTTGTGTGTGTGTGTGAGTGTGTGTGCGTGCGGACACAATTTGTGATTGTGGACTAAATGGAATACAGTCGTACAATTTAACTAAAAGCTGGTCACCGTTTCGGTTCCTGCGAGAGCGACTCAGTTGTGCAATAACACTGCCACAATCCATCCCACTCCACCACTGATATACCCCACACACACACACACACACACACACACACACACACAGGCGACGACAATCCACACACAAAAACACATGTAGAGAACCTTCGCGTACACCCTGCCGTATAGATTTCCCAGCAGATGCTTTAACTCGGCAGCGTCGGTGTAATTGGACTGCGGTTTTCCAGGCCCATTCCTCAGCATCCTACTTAACAGTGGAACGGATCAGCCAAATCAGCAGCGCCTCGCAAAGGTCACACACCCGTGTCAATACGGACAAACACAGGGTTGCGAATGCATTTACATTCACCACATGCTTCGACACACTTCACACGGGAACGCATCGAGTCCTCCCAACATGCCTCCCGCGATCAATTTCCTGTTGTTCAGCATTATTAGCTGAACTTTCTCGCATCCCGTTGCCGGTCTGACGTTAATTATGTGAGCTTTATGGATCAGCGCGGTGTAAAACCGATATCTAATTTCCTGCGCACGGACCGGTTCGCTGTGCTGACCACCGGTGAGGCCGAGTTCAACGGCGGCAAAAGGACCATTAATGAGGTTCAAACGGTGATCATCTGCAAAAAGCAACACAAACACACGGAGCATCGATAAATCGATGGAAAACCACGCCCGGAAAACGCCGACCTCACACCGTCGACTTTTGAATGTCGGTGAAATACGCAAACACAAGCACAATCTTTTGATGTCAAATACTTAATAAATACGGTCAAGCCCTGAGCTGTACACGGTAAAAGTACACAGAAATGACTTCAAGTGACCTGATTTTTGGGTGGATTTTGGACTTCCTCCTGTCGTGTAACTTTATCTGTTAACCTGAACGTATTCATATTTGGAGCCTGCAGAAAAATGTTGAGAAACAAAAACAGCCCTGGATGTTTGAGTCCGGAAGTTTAATGGCTTCATCCTTTTTTTTTCCGAGTTTCATGGATTTTTCGAGGAAAGTTGCCGACAAACGAAGAGATAAACAAACGCGAGTGGAGAAACAAGCTTCTTAGAGGAGGTAAGAGCGAACAACGCGCCGTCTCCCTCCGGAGCGAAACCGTCAGACGGCCTCGTTTGGGCTCTCAGCTGTTTGGGAGGCTGGGCCCGTTTCAGGGAACCGCTCCCCATTAACCGCCGCCGCGTTCTGCTGCGAACATCAGCGCCGCCCGAGGCGCCCCGACCGAAACTCTCCCTGGCTCCTCTGGAAGTCTTAAGTTCACCGCCACTAATAAATTCCAAATATAAACACGCAGCCGCGCCGACGTTAACGAAGCGCCGCTCGCCGGCCCGTTCAAACGGCCGGCCTGCTTTCTTTCTGCCGCTTGAATACAAAGCAGCCGAGTTTTGTGGGAGGTTTTTTTTTCACGAGGAGTGTTCGAGAAACTCCCCAATTAAGTTCTGACCCCCCGCTCTCTGCTGAGTTACGAAAAAAAGAGGAAAAAGTTACATAAAATATAAATAAGATCTAAATTTCCACCTGAGGAAAACTCAGCCGAGTGTATTAACATGAGGGGTAGAAGACCAAGGTCCTCCGACGCAGTGTTTACTTTCTTTTTGGAGCGAACAGACGGTCGTTACTGATTACAGGAAGTAGTTTCAAGGAATTATAAACATGCAGAGTCTTTTTTTAAACAAGGCAAACAATCCGATGAACACCTGACTTTAGATGTTTGCATCTCTGTGCACAGAAACCAGCCAACCGGAACGTTCGGCAATAAATCGCCTCATGTTCGCAATAACGCAACAACAGCGCGAACAGGTGGAAAAGCTTGTTACCAAAGAGCATCGTGGCGTCCAATCAGAGTGAAAACAGACTTTAAAACTCCGTAAGTGACGTGTTGGAAACAGGACTGTGGGACTTTTCTTGTTTCGTGGGGCCGAACACGTGACTTCGGCGTTTGCTGCTCTAAACCGGCTGCACATTTTAACTATTAACTCCGTGAACAGGCTACTTAACAGCTGCTACGCTGTCACAACCAACAACAACAGTAGTTTGAGGAACTAAGTACTCTTATGTCGGCTCTTTGTGCAGTGAACACACATCTGTGTCCCCAGCAGCTGCTCTCAGCTGACGTTCGGCCGACAGTTCAGATACATTCACCCCAGCTCACATTTTGCTTCCTATGATCAGAAACTTGGCAAAGAAAGTGAGGGAGGAGGAGGAGGAGGAGGAGAAGAAGAAGACGAAGAAGAAGGAGGAGGAGGAGAAGAAGAAGGAGGAGGAGGAGGAGGAGGAGAAGAAGAAGAAGGAGGAGGAGAAGGAGGAGGAAAAGAAGAAAAAGAAGAATAAAGAGAAGAAGACGAGGAGAAGAAGGAAGAGGAGGAGGAGGAGAAGAAGGAGGAGGAGGAGGAGAAGGACGATGACGACAACAACGAGGAGGAGAAGAAGATGCAGGAGGAGGAAGAGGAAAAGGTGGAGGAGGAGGAGGAGGAGGAGAAGAAGAAGAATAGGGAGAAGGAGGATGAGGAGGAGGTGAAGGAGGAGGAGGAGGAGCAGGAGAAGAAGAAGAAAACCCTCCCAGTGACTCCGACCCTGAAACTGAAGAGGAAGCGGCCGGAGAGACTTCAGCTTCAGTCCGCGTGAGGCTTCGTTTCAGAGACATCTGCTAAAAGACAGTTCGGACTGGAAAGAGCAGTCATTATCGGACGGCAGCTTCCGAGCAGTCGGCAGGATGTCACCTCGCCTCCACCAACGCGTCTCCCTCAGGCCACGGTACAGATGTGGCTGCAGCTGGCGGACGCAGGAGAGCTGCTCTAATATAACTGCCCGCCAGTTTACAGCTGCTAAATCAGGGAAAAAAAAAACCTGCTTCACCGCGTTTCACCCATGAAATATTTCCTTCATCATCCGGTCCGTCGGGAGAACTCAAGATTTCCTCCTCGGCTCACCTCGTAGTCCAAATCGAGGTGGTCGAACTCGCCGTTGGTCCTGAAGTGCTGGATGTGTCGGTCCAAGGTGAAGTTGACGTTGCGGCGGTAGCGCTCGATCACCACCGAGTGCCAGTGGTTGTCGTCCAGCAGGCTGCCGGTGGTCACGGAGGTGTGGCCCAGGATGGAGCCGTACTGGTTGCTGCCTAGAGGAGACAACGAGCGAGACGCTGAGCGACTGGGAAGGCCGGAAACCAGTAAGTGGTGAGGATTCGTCCAACCGGAGAGAAACGATCCAAGTTCTCATCAATCACCTCCACGAGGAAGGAAAAATATCTGCAGTAACACACTCGTAACTTTGAGTTCACTCGTCTTCTGCACACACAGAGTAAACAGTGACAAACAGCCGTCCAGTCGCACGCCGACACCCACCCGGAGCGCCGACTCCTGTGTGCGGCGGCGCAGCGTCCTTAAAGGTTACGCCGGCTGACAGTGAAGGATGCCGCTCACACTTATGGATCGTTGTGACTTTAGTTTACAGCGCCAAACGTTGCACTTTATCTCCGCTCCCAGATAACAACATTATTATTATTGTCCCCGCAGACGAGGTGTGAATGTTGATCGTGAAACGTTGAGATCGCAATGGCGGGGTTATTCGTCCACACATCGAGCAAAAGCTGGACACAGAAACTCAGAAACTCGTGTGGCCCACCTAAATTGATCTGCAGCAGCAGTTTGGCCCTGCGCAGCTCCAGCGTGATGTAGTCCCCCTGCTGGCCCTCGCCGTGGAGAATCACGCCTTCGCTCTCCGACGTCTTGAACCGCAGCGCGATCACGTCCTTGATGATCTTCATCTTCTTCACCTGGAGGAGAAAAATCTGCGTGTTGGTTCAAAACCCACAGACGGAGGATTTCAAGCAGAAACGAACCAACTAAAGACGTTTTTTTCGAACTGTTTACTTCCATCACGTTTCATCGACGTATGTTCACGTTTTCAGACATCCGTCACGTTTAATGAGCGAGTCCGTGCGTTACCTTGAAGCGATACGAGATGACGCCTTGACCATCGAAGTTGATGACATCCGCCCCTGAGAAACACAAACGTTTTATCACGCTGGAGTTGGAAAACTTCGGGGGTTAAAAATGGAACAAATAAACGAACGCACGAAGGTGTAAAGAAGGTGTTAAAATTGAAGGGCCTCTTCGCTGAAAGTGTGCGAGGGTCGCGCACTCCAAGCGTCACTCCTTTTTGACACGCCGCAGCATGAAGAGCACAGGTGTAAATAATACAATTGGAGACGGCTGAATTAAATTTAGCGGCTTCTGCCTGTGCGCACGTCGGCGCTGTGACACTCTGTCATGACACCGGAATGGAACACAGCCATTGTTAACGTTATTAGGCAGCAGCGCTTTCCCCCCTCAGCCACCAGTCAAAACGCCCAAGCGAGGCTTTAATTGCCGGCGTGACTGCACGCGGGACGTGCAACGCGGACGCTGCGGTAAAACACGCTGAATTATGGGCCGCGGATCAAACGCAAGTGTCGGTGTTAAAGTGAAGTGATGCCGACACTTAAAGAAAATGTACGGCGCGCATTAAAGCTTGATGGAAAGTGTGAAAAATTGATAACCGACACTTTTTTTCCCCTTTTTTTTTGTCTGATAAATGACGATCCAGCTTCATCTTCAGCGGAAGTCTCTTCGGCCAGGACCTGCACACGTTCACACGTTCACACGTTCACGCTAAACATGCGATTCTAAAGAGAGACGGAGAAACACGCGCTGGAAAGTCATTCAGAGTGACCCGGGAGAGACGCCTGAGATGTGTCTTCAGTCTTTAAATCGAGACCCTGAGTCTCCAAGAGGAGGGCAGGTTTTGCTGAGACTCAGTGTGTGTGTGTGTGTGGGGGGGGGGGTATACGGGGGGTCACTGGGACTTGGAGCAGAGTGTCTGGTACACGAACACGCTCATGCACGGTCACGGTGTGGCTTCGACCTCCCTCTCCGCTTCTTTCAGTGTGAGCGACTTCTTCCTCTCAAACGGTCTCATGCTGTCTCACACCGACAGACGCACACTTCTTTCAGGGTCTCGAGCTGTTGATGCTTCTCTCTCTTTCTCCCTCCTGCAGGATTCCCTCCGTTTTCCCTCCTCCTCTTCCTCCCTCCTCTGAAGCAACATCTTCTCCCTCCATCACTTCTTTGAGCTTCTTCTTCTGTCTTCTTTCCATCCGACTCGACAGATTTTGGCGACTTGTACAAAAACAATGCGACCATTTAAACTAAAGTTCTTTTCCGGAACAATTTTACAGCCCATCGGGTTATTTCGGCTGAATTCCTCGTGTGGAGATATTGTACGTTTGACCCGGTAAAGCCACGGCAGCTTCAATGTGCCGCTTTGCCCGTTTATTCACATCACTGTGACGTCCTGCTGATTATCCGCAGGCTGCTGAGCCGGTATGAAGGCGTGCTGGCACAGAACGCCGCCCGCCTGCGTCAGGTCGAGGTGAGCTGAGGCGCCACTTAACTGAGATCGAACTGGGTGGGGGTGGGGGGGGATTAATTGTGTCCATGGCAACAAAGAGTGCCAGTGCGAAAAAAAAAGCCCCCTAAAAATTAGTGAGTTGTGAAGAACAAAGCAGGTCGGCTCACAGCAGGACCCAGAAACAGCACGACAACTTGTCATCCAGTTGAGTGTTTATTTCCTCTGGTCCAAATGGTCGTGTAGTACCAAAATGCACCACAAGGTGGTGTAGCGAGTCACTCTACGACTGCTGCATTAACAGCTGATTCAAAGAGCGATGGCAACGGAATTATAATGAGCACAAAGGTCTAAGTTGCTGATAATTAAGTTGGAAAAGTTAAATTGTAACAAACTCAATTAAAATGAAAAGAAAAGAGCAATTTTTCTCGCAAAAAGCTTCCTCATCCAATCAAATTCCACTTTTTCTAACAGCTTTGGGTGAACGAGAAGAACGACAGGAGATTGTTTGGGCTCCAGGTCTATCAGCGGTCCAACGATTTATGCTGATTGGACGGCGTTTGGGTGGCGCAGCGCCGGGCTGTGTAACACTATATTAACGCCTCCTTATCCCCCCGCTCAGCACGCCGCTGACCGTGAACGCCACGGCGATGCTCTTTGGATCTCGACCGAGCGCGGCTCCGGAAACGGTGGCGATCCACCGAGCGCGTCTCCATAAGTACGTTTCATCCACTTGGCAGATGATGATAGTGATACATCACGCCGACAACAGCTCCCGTCTGCTGGCAGAAATAGGCCACAGGTTGGAGTCAGTCTGATACGCTGACGCCCCCCTTCAGGAGATCCAGCCGCAGCCGAGCTGCCGCCGCCGCCGCCGCCGCCGCCGCCGCGTTTGTATAGGAAATTTAATTTGTACTCGATGTTTCGTCTGACTTCCCTTCTCTCTCAAATTCTGGCGCCGCGATTTCCTGACTCATCTATGAAATAATTGATTTTCTGTTGATCCTATGTTCATCAAAATGGAAATGAGCATGTAAATGCGGCAGCACGGTGGATCACGACTTCCTCGTAGCCTCCAGCCTTGGCCCAAATACACACACACACACACACACACACACACACACACACACACACACACACACACACACACACACACACACACAC
>JASSRZ010000002.1:5751050-5763693 GCA_032164315.1 Malacoctenus gilli
CATTTCCTGAATGCGCATCTGTCCTCTCTGTCCGTGTGTGTGTGTGTGTGTGTGTGTGCGTGTGTGTGTGTGTGTGCTTTGACAGCCAGAGACGAGCCTTTCCAGAGAACAGATCTCCAGATACTGAGAAACAACAAGTGAAAGCTATTTTCTGGCATTTGCTTGTTGCTGCTGGACCCCCTTTGTTCGACCAGCCGAGAGTCAAGGCCGTTTGGTGTGTGTGTGTGTGTGTGTGTGTGTTTGTGTGTGTCTGTGTGTGTGCGCGCTTCTTCCAAGCAGGCAGGGGAAATCAGCCCGGCCTGGTCTGGTCTTTTGTTTTTATTGACAAGCGCACGGGACAAAACATGAGGACCGTGGAGGGCTTGCAGCCTCTGCGAGACCCCGCGGGCCGCTGAACGCGCGTTGCGCTCTGCCAAGAAAAAAAAACAGTCGAACTGTACAAACGCTTCGTTCCAATCAGGACTCTTTAAACTCCTTCAGCTCATTAGGGCCGCGGCGAGCGGCGGCGAACGGCGGCGCGCCTCTCTCCTCGGAGGTGAACGTGACGCGAGGCACATTTAGGCGACATTATCGCCTTCAGGACCCGCGGAATCAGCTCGCGTCACGTCGTTCGAGCGGCTGCGCAGCCACCGAATGGACCCGAGCGACGCGCTCTTACACGTAGTAAAGAGCGTCGCCGCTCTCGGAGGCAAATCGAGTCGATCGCGCAATGAAACATTAAGTTCGGAGGCTTGTAAACCGGCGACAACCGACGCCGTCGCCCATAACTCCCGAACGGCGATCCGGGGGTTATACCGCCGTCGTCTCTGCGCCGTTACCTTTACGATTGGAAGTCGCTGACGAGAATAAAAAACAGCGAGCCGAACCTTCAGTTTCCGGCTCCGTTTGGACTGGACGCAACGTTTACGTCTTTCAGCCGTCACAAACTTGTTTAAGTGATAAAGTGCGACGTTTCCACAGATAGAGGGAACGTTTTTAGGGGCGCTACAAAAACCGCCAACCTCAGCGAGTGAAAGTGGAGCATAAACAGCAAAAAAGACGATTCTTTATCTCTTTGCGGCGCTTTCTGACACTCGCTGTCAGAATTAACATTCAGCGGACGCAGTCAATCAAAGCTCCCAATGGGAACGAGCGGCAAACGAGCGTCAGCTGCCGACGGCGGCTAAATGGATTTCCGAACTGGGCGTCGAGATTCGAAATGTGCTGAAGGAGGACGTGGCTCCGAAATGATTGTCGTAATTTCTATTTATCTCTTTTGAACGGAATTGATTGTGGACTCTCTTCACAGACGTCTCCTATTGATGGAAAAACGTCCGTACGCTTCGGTCTTTCTTGTCGCTTCGTATGTTCGCGAGTAAAACACGTGCGGCGAGCTCTGAAACGCCGCAGCTGCTTCCTGCGAGCCACCCTGTCTGCTGCCTTCATGTACACCAGGACGTTTCATTACCATCATTTACTGGGAGCATGTTTGTTGCCGTTGTTGGAATTTGCATATTAAAGACTTTGGGAGAGTATTTGTGCCGGCGAGCCGCTTTCAGCCGTCGCCCGATTGTATCCGCTCGCATCGCTTATTGCCGCGTGCCGGCAGAAGTTCAGTCCCTCATTAGCCGCGGGCGGCTCCTGAAAGCGCCGGTGACAAAGGGAATTCAAACCTTTTCTTAGCTTTATGAACGTTATTAGGAGGAAGAAATGAGGAATTTGCTAATTCCCTTTTTTTGGCCGGCTCGTTAATTACCGAAGAGCAATCGGAAGAAAGAATATAGGGAGGAATTGTGCGAAGAAAGGTCAAGAAGCGTTTTAGTGCCGCGCCTTCTTCCGAGTCCCTCTCTTTAAATTCACACATTAGAATGCGCACACACTCCGGCGCGCGTGCACGTGCGGCCACGCGCGCCGAGGGTACGAATAGAGTTTTAAGAGGCCATTACTCAGGCTGCGAACATTTGGCACCTTCTCTCCTCTCCGCTCACCGGGGAGCAGCGCTGATGGACTGAAGACTGCTTCCACGCAGCCACACACACCAGCCGCAGCCTCGCGCGCGCGTGTGTGTGTGTTTAGACATGGTTTCGGGAACCTTTGGCGAGAACCCCGGAGACCCGTCTGGAACCGAGGGAAGTTCGGCGAGCAAACGGCTCCGACAGACGTCGCTCGTCAGCGCCGACCTTGCGAACTGAGAGGAAAGTTGGACTCCTGCGACTCTGATATACTGCTGAAAGTTGGATAACTTTATTAATTGCCAGAATAAAGGATTTAATGTGACTTTTTTGTCTTTATTTGTGTTTTTTTATACATTTTATTCTCCTTCTGTCCTGCTAATAAAAACAAGCTGGTAAAAGCACATTCGGACCAAATGTTACGGCCCACTTTTACGACAGTTTGTACATTTTTCTCTCATCGTTCGGCAGTTTTGTCGTTTCTTTTTCGTGTCACGTTTCCTCCCTGATGACAGCGAATATTCACGGTCGCTGGGAAATAAAGGGGGTCATCCGCGCGCCGCGGTTTCACCGAACCTCTCGCCGCCGCCGCGTCTCCGACATCAGTCACGAAAGGCCGACGCTCACACTCATGACGGAAGGATTCAAATTTCACAGCAGCCACTTGAGCCGTACGAGAGGAAACTTCCGAGCGGAGCCTCCTTTATCGAGGCCGGCCGCTCGCCGGCGTTCCTCTCGCTCAGCACTTTTTAATATCCAGACTCGGGTCTTTATCTGGAATGAAGTGACACCAAAAAGGCCGATGTCCTTATGAAGGCGCCGCAGCCAATCAAGATACAGAGCCGGAAGTCAGAAGAGACTTTGTATCAATGTCGATTAGAGAAATATATTTAAAAACTTTGGAAGCGACAGCTTCTTCTTCTTCTTCCTCTTCCTCCTCCTCCTTCTTCTGCTTGTTCTGCTTCTGCTCCTTCTTTTCCTTCTCCTCCTCCTTCTTCTTCTCCTTTTTCTCCTTCTCCTTCTCCTCCTCGTCTTCCTCCTCCTTCTCCTCCTCCTTTTTCTTCTTCTCCTTCTTCCTATCCTCCTTCTGCTCTTCCTCCTCCTCCTCCTCCTCCTTCTGCTTCTTCTCCACCTCCTCCTCCTCCTCCTTCTTCTCCTCCTTCTTCTCCTCCTCCTCCTTCTGCTTCTTCTCCTCCTCCTTTTTCTTCTTCTCCTTCTTCTTATCCTCCTTCTGGTCTTCCTCCTCCTCCTCCTCCTTCTGCTTCTTCTCCTTCTCCTCCTCCTCCTCCTTCTTCTCCTCCTTGTTCTTCTCCTCCTCCTCCTCCTTCTTCTGCTTCTTCTTCTCCTCCTCCTCCTCATCCTTTTCCTTGAAGCTCCTCCTGACCACATCATTCGCTCCGACTACACCGTTATAATTAGACCAGCGAACAAAGTCGTATATTTCTCTTCACACGAACTCGCTTTTTCCTCCGCGTTACAGTGACACAAACACCTTTTCTCCATCAACCTTCTGCCCTATATTTAAAGTTTCACCACTTAAATACCGGAAGATTTTTTCATGCTGTCATCTCGCCGGCGTCCAAAGTACAGTTTGACAATCTTCCCGCGACGCGACGCCTTCGAGACTTGAAGCGTGTGGCAGACGCATGGTAAATATAATGTGATAACACGGCAGCTCTCCCGCCGCGCCGCCGAGGCCCCCCTCCCGATCGCTCGGTAACAAGTTGACATTTCGCGGGCTGCAGATTTGTCGGCTAAATATAAATGCATGGCGGAGGCGCGCGGCGGTTACGCTCTGTTCTGCGCGTCACGCCACAAAGTCTCGGTGAAACGCGGAGCGGTGGCCTCGTGAAGAAACACAACACTCTCCCGATATATCGCTTTGTGTTTAATGTCAGTTAAAATTAGAAAGGATGAAAGTTCTCCAGTCATTTAACGGGCCCTTGTGAAGGCACACACCATGTGATGATCGTGTCTTTATGGGACTCCGTTCAGGTAGGACGTTATAAACCTCGCAGCGCTCCTCTTCGCCAACAAACGCCAGCGGAAGGATCGTCGCTTCGGGTTTAATCGCGTGAGTTACAACACACGCAAACGGGAGTATTTCAGACATGTTGCTGTCTGCTGAGGAGGGGAAGGCTGGAGTGTTGGTGGAGGAAGTTAGAGAAGGAGAATGTTGAACTTTACCGGCAGATCGCTCGCTTAGTTTTCAGCTCCGATGTTGGCAGACGACAGAAAGTTTGAGCTCATTTTAAGTCGACCGAGGTCAGAGAGTCACGCTCCAACAGGAGCGCAATAAAGCATAAATATGGATTAGCGGGAGAATCTAAAGAAAACAGCATTTCATCCTTTTGTCTGTGACGCCTCCTGAAGCAACGTAAACACTTCCTTTCGCCTTCCAGATAAATAACTTTCCTCTTTATCTCCGCGGCGCCCTTTGCTTCACAGCTTCTCTCCGGTTCCTCACACTAATGTTCCCTCACGCCCCTCCTAATGTGAGCCCCCCGCCCCCCCTCCCTCTCCGTTAAAGTGCCCACCCAAAGGCCGGAATGTAAATGTAAATGTAAATGTATGCAGCGCTCCGTGTCTCCGTTTAATCAGATGCAAAAGAAAAAAAACCAAAGCCAGTGTGGAGGACGATTTAAAGCCTTCCAGCAGGAAAATCACTTCAGTTCAAAAAGTCAGCGCTTTATTCCGTCTTTGTGGCTCTTTGTGGGAAACACGACTGGTAAATAAATCACTCCGCAGCGTCTGCGAGTGGAAACCAGCGACGGAAAGTCAACAATTTGGTTTCAGAGACTTTTCATCCTGCGCAGATTATTCCCATTTGCAAGTCGGTTATTTTCTGTCTTTACGGGACCAGATTCATCCGTCGCTCGCCTCTCTTCTCGATGAAATCTTCGCCTTCCTCGTAAAACGTGACGCTGACGGGTTCTTCGTGACGTCTGGATCTCTGGAGTCGTCGAGAAATTAACGGCGATGAAAGGCTGTTCGTGGGGACGCCTCATTGTGTCGCCAACTTCCTTTGGTCTCACTGAATCCACGTTTTGGCTCATCAACAAGCCCGCCGGTCTCAGAGACAATCGCGGCGAGCTCCGGAGAGAGACGCGACGTGAATGCGGGGGCCGACGCGCGGAGAAAGGCGGGCAGACGGAGACGGAGCGCGGCCCGCCGCTGCATAAATCCAGGTGCGTGATTTATCAGTGCACGCTCCGCAGCTCCTGGAACTGAATTAGTCTCCACCGCTGAGACTCCGACACTTCACCATTCATTTACCTGACGAACCCCAGTCTCGCAGCTCCGCCCCCCCCCGCCCCCGGAGAGCGCACGTACGCTTTGGTTAACGCTCACACAAAGGGGGAAGCGCAACAACACAAACACTCCCACAAAGTCTCGGCACGCAAAGTCTCCGTTCAGAGACGAGGGCTACGAACCGCCCCCCGGCGCGTCGCCGCGTCACGACAACGGCGTCCACGTGCTGCTTGTTCGAGTAACTCCGCCTCCACGCCACCGACTGCTGACGCACCTGCCTCCCGACGAGTAATGACGAAAACAACCAGCTCAGTTCAGAAAGCCTGAAATGATTTGTCCTGTCAACAGCCGTATTTCACTGGTGCCGCATTTATCTGAGCGCCGCGGAGCATCGGCAGGAGTTACGCCGCTGTTAATCTGAGAGCGCCGCTCTCTGTGATGTCACTTCATCGTAAACACTTTATCCGAGGTTCCTTTGTCTGGCGGTGTTTCCGTGTCGTTCTGGGAATCAGCACCGAACACGCTTCCGCTTCTGTTTTCGAGGCATCGCGCCTCTGAAGCCGCCAGACGACGCGATGGCGAGTTTGTAACGCGACAGCGTTCATATCTGGAGGAGACACGAGAACTTCATGACAGTAAATCACTGAAACGGGTCCAGAAAATGTTCCAAGACCATTTTTCACAGCGAGAAACGTTATGAACACGTCACAGGATCAGTCGCAGATCTGCGTCTCTGTCTGTGGGACTTTATTGGATACATACATTATTGTCAACTGACCCAGCGTGTGTGTGCGTGTGTGTGTGTGTACCTTGGAGCTCCCTCGCCACATGAATAAACAACATGGCGGCGCCACAGTGACCCGGCGGCGCTACAAGAATAAAAACCAGCAGAAAGCGGAGACGTTGGATCTTTTCCGGTAACCGGGATTTAATGAGCGACTGGACGTCCCAAATTCTGTCTCTGTCCTTTAATGCGCAGGAACGGGCGCTATTTTTTGATGTTCGTTCTCACGGATAATAGCAGACCACAAAAAAACAGCAACTCCTCCACTTAAACTGACAAAAGACACAATTTGTTTGTCATTTAATGCTCGAAATATCTACAGGAAATCTGTATTTTTGTGGCTGGGAAATCAAAATAAAACCCATTTGTTCTTTTTTTTTTTATCACATCGTCATTGTTGTCAGATGGCAATTAAGTAAACCACAAACAAACACTGCGATAGTCCCACATTAAACTGTCAGTTTAAACAAACTTCGCATCGTATCTTCGCCAAATCGGCTCCTGCTCTCAGCGGGATCGTCGTGCCGCCGTTTAACCGGAGCTCCAAGAAGAGACGATCGCCTCGGCGGCGGCGGCGGCGGCAGAAGCAGCCGCTGTATTAATTATCACGGTCATTCATCAGTGTCGTTCTCACTGCTCAGTACTGCATTAGCGCGGCGTTGCAAACATTATTCCTCACAAAACCAATACTGCGCTTGTCAGGTCGCTGCCAATTATCCTGAATTATAAAGCCCCCCCCACCCCCCCTCCCTCCTCTTTCCGGCTCTTTGGAGGGGTGTCGTCTGCTCAGTTTTTGGCAGCGAGAGGGTTAAGTCATCAGTGCCGGAGGTGATTGGTGGCAAAAGGTTCCTGAACGGAGGCTTCATGCATAAAAGTGCAGGACAGGTGGTTTTCTCTCCGGGGGTCTCGGAGCGAGGCTCATCCAGCGGTGAATGCGATGGAGCGCCGTGTGATTGAATGGGTTGAAACAGGGCCTGATGGGGGCCGAGTGAGTGAGAGGGGGCACGTGTGTGTGCGCGAACGTGCGCGCGCGTGCGTGTGTGTGAGAGCAACATTTAACCGGCTCCGGCGGCCCACCCGTCTCCGCCCGTCTCTGATCAATAGAGCTGATTGCTCCAATATTATCACCACTTACACACAAACAGACGCCGGCGTGTCACAAAAAAATCCCCCTGAAGCTGAGCAGACTTGTCCTGATCGTCTTGCAGTTGGGAGAGGGAGAGAGAGAGAGAGAGAGAGAGAGAGAGAGAGAGAGAGAGAGAGAGAGAGAGAGAGAGAGCGCAAGCAAGAGAGACAAGAGAGAAAGAGAGGGGGAGAGAAAGAGGGGAAGAGAGAGAGAGAGAGTGAGAGGGTGAGAGAGAGTGAGAGACAAGAGAGAGAGAGAGAGGGAGAGAGATAGAGAGAAATAGACAGAGAGAGAGAGGGGGAGAGAGAGAGAGAGTGTGTACGTGTGTGTGTGTGTGTGTGTCCTCAAAGAAGAGAAGTGACAGAGTGAAACTAAGTGCTTCTGCTCGCCGTTGGGTGGGTTATTGATGCTGGACGCCAAGCCTACAATTATCAGCCCCTATATGTGTGTTTACATAAACACATACTACGAATAATGCCGGCGATTGATTAATGAAAAGAAAACATTCTGGGTGTCGAGTGAAAAGCTGAGTAAAAGTCACCAAAACACCAGCAAGATAAATGTGTTTTGGAGTATTTGCAGCAATATTAGAGGCAGCGGATCAAGGTTAATGACAGAAGGGAAACACTTCGGGGGGAATAATAACACGCCGGCATCGTGACGCAGCGGCTCTCGCTTGGAAAGGAACCTTCATGTGGCAAAGGGACCGGCGAGAGCACAGGACGGAGACGTCTGAAGACGGGGACGGAAAACGTCCAGAACGGGCGACGGGAATTCCTCGCTCTGGCTCCGCCTCGCTCCTGCCGGCGCCGCGCTCGTCCTCTCGCCTCCATCTGTTCTCACCTGTTGCCTCGCCGCCGGCAGCAGCCAACAGTTTGGGCCTTTCGCCAATGAGATAACGATCACTGATTGTCAGGTGAGCCGCCGAAGTACTCGCTAACTGCACAGTGGTTGTGATGTACAATATCTTTGAGTAGTACCCAAGAGAAACACGCGGAGACGAGTCGGGACCAGCAGCTCGGAGCGGCTGGCCGCTTTCCACGTCCCGCCGCAGACTCAGTCTGACCCGTCGGCGCCCGGACGCGTTTCCCCGCGAGCGGCGCCGCGTTTGGTTAAAGAAAAAAAAAAGCGAGCTGATAAACTGATGAATATTTATCGGCACCTCGCTGTGACACTCCGGAGTTTTCCTCCCAGCCAGGGGTCTCTGTTGTTGTTTACATGCGGGCCAAAACGGAGGTATTCACATTTCAATATAAATGACAAGGAAAAAAACGTTCTCGTGTAATTATAATCGCGTAAACGAGCGGGGTGTAAATTGCTCTCTTTGTCGTCTTTAGGGGGGAACAAACTCACTCCTCGAGACGTTTAAAGGCGCAGTGACGAGAGAAATAACTCCTCAGGTTTGAGTTGAAAACTGAGCCGATGAAGACAATTAAACTGGATATTTATCATGTGAGGATTAAAGTTAAGAACTTCAAGTTTGCTCGGATAATTTCCAGTAGCTAGAAGGAGTTTTTCGGGGATCGCCGTGACTGTATGAGGGTCCTTTGGAGTGACGACCCCCCCCCCCGACCCCGGCCTGGTTCCCGCGGCTCACTCACCCAGATGTTGCCGTCCTGGTGATACGGCTTCCAGTTCCTGCCCGTGTCGCTGTAGAGGAGCCGGTACTGCGTGGTCCAGTCGGAGCTGCTGTAGCGGCCCTGCGTGGCGATGGTGCTCACCTGCTTCCTGGAGCCCAGGTCCACCTGCAGCCACTGGTAATGATCGCTGTCCAGTGGCGACCACCCTCCAGCGCCTGCACAATTCATAACCACAAGAACAAGACTGTGAAATAACGGCTTCGAATAAAGGAACAAATAGAACCGTCGTTTGGTGACCGAATCTAATCAGCGAAGACGGCTCGGCCGCGGCGCTGACCTGCGAGTCAGACGGAGCGCCGGCGTGATTACGTTTCCTAAAGAGAAGGCGCAGTTCGGAGGTCATTGATAGTCGCGAGGCAGCAGCGCCGAAGGAAGGATGTTTTATTGAGAGCTTTGCATACGGAGCCCGCCGACGACCGGGACGGCTCGCGAGACTGACAGCAGCGCTCTCCTCCTCATGAAACAAGTATTCCCTGCGCAGCGCCGCACGCACTCCAACTCTGGGAGAGAAGCATCAAGTATGGATGAAACCTCCGCGAGGATTCCTCTCCGGAACCAGCGTGCGAGACGCAACGGGGCGTTTTGTAAACACCGGGAAGTAACGGAGAGATGCTTCGAGAAGCGCTCGGATTCTGATCGCCAAAAACCAGAACATTGTTTTCAAACGAGGTGTTTCCTCCTCCGTCCTGAGAGCGACGCACGGTCACGTCTCTCTGCCTTCCTCCCGGAGAGCCTCGGCTTCAAAAATCCGAGTCCTTGAGTGCAGATTAAAGTGATATTTCACTCCGGTGAGACGTGTCGTGTCACTTCCAGCGAGCACATCTGATAGGACGACGGAACATTTTTTACGGTTTCTCTCCGAGCTGCCGATGAGTCTGAGGGGAGTCGCTTGTTGGAGCTCAGGAGAGAAACCAGCGAACCTCCTCGCCGCCTTTATTTGAACTGAGCCTCTCGAAAACGGCTCCGGATCCGAAGGCGTCGACGCGCTGAAAACCTAAAACTCTCCGAACGAGGTGACGAAAACGACTTCAACGCCATCTCCTTTCTGCTCCGCGGCGTCCTCGTGCAACCCCGAACCCCTCGTGGCTCCACTTTGATGGCCGTGCACACACATTTGCGCGTCCTCTAAAACTGCCCCCCCCCCCTCTACACATCGTGGTCGTCGACCCGTGGCAGGGCCAAACTCCCCTGGACCTCGCAGGTGAAATGAGCCCCAGGTTAAATGGCGCAGAAACGGGAGTGCCAGGCATCTGCTCGACAGAAGGGCACCGGAAAAAAAACCCCGATTCCAGTGACCCAAATTTCAACGGCCGTTAAAAAACAACAACAAAGGCGCGATGCCATCATTGTGATGCGTGCTGGCGACTGCCAGAGCAATCACCGGGAGCGATAAATCCACCAAAAGGAGACCGGACAGCCGGATGCTTCAAACTGTGAATCATTTCGCGGCGACACGCGCGCACACGCTGAGCGCTGAAGATGTATCAGCGGCGCAGCGGTGACAGAAAGCGACCGCCAGATGATTATCGGCGGCGGCGGCGGCGGCAGACGGGCAGTGAACTGGCCGTGTCACGGCCGCTCTCTCTGATGCTCTGTGACGGACTTCCTCTAAAGGACACAAATACAGATAAGACAGTGAAGGCTGCGGCCGCGGAGGGTGATTGATTGGAAAATGACAGGAGGCAAGAGGAGAAAACAGAGGCGCCGGGACGGAGAGGGGACGACCGCGGCGGCACAAAAGAGCCGAGGAGGAGAGCGGCGGCGAGGAGAGCGGAGGAGGCAGCGGAGATGATAGTCATATGATAGAATAGAGGCGGAGGCGCTTTGCAATGTACCCCCCTGACAAAAATCCTATATCTTATCCAATTACAGAGCCATTACACTCCAGCCCCAGACCTGACAGATAACCAGCCCCTATCACTGCAAACGTCAATACCTCAAAAAACCCGCCGCAGCAAAGCCATTCCCCCCGGGGGGGGGGGACGAAACACTATCAAAAAGAGGGAAGGGGAGAAGGGGGTGGGGGGTGGGGGGGCAAGGGTGAGGGATTGGGTGTGTGTGGGGGGGGGAGTGATAAGTAAACAGACAGCAGAAAATGAAGATTAAGAATGCAAGCGGAGGGACGACGAGGAAGGAAGGAAGGAAGGAAGGAGGAGGGAGGAAGAACAGAAACATGGATGAGGGAGAGGAGGGAGGATGTTTAAGGTCGTGGTGGTGGGGGAGCGAGAAGGGGGAGTGGGTGGGGGGGGGGGATGAAAAAAAAAAGATGCAAGACGGTGACGGATAAGCCCCAAAGTAGAAACGAAAGAATCTGTTCAAGAAGGTTGTTGGATCGCAATAAAAGAGGACCAGAAAGCGAAGGAGAGGAGGAGACAAAAGAAAGAAGATGATGAGAAGGAAGAACGACGCCCAAGCAGCTTCCAACATGGCAGCTGTTCGACTCTGTGGCTTTTCTGGCCCCCTTTGTGGCGGTGCCAGAGACCACCGGAGGCCCGAGGGTGTCAAAACAAATCAGCATGAGATACTTTGGATAAATATGCAGGAATCTTATTTTGAAAGGGTCCCTGGTGGACGCACCCGCTGTTCAGATCCCACTTAGTCTCTGCAGAGGTCTAAAGTTGAACTTTGTGGCTTTAAGTCTGAATTCCATCTGTCTGCTCAAACTTCCATTGACTCGAAACAATGACAGAATATTCCTCTTTTGTTCATTGAAACACAAACAGCACATTTTCACACTTCCACTCCAAAAGTCTCGGCAGTTTTTCCAGAGTCGATTCGGGATCGTGGCGGCGACTCTGCGGCTTCGCTGCTTCACTGAGCGCGCTCACACCACCGGTGGCGGGTCAGCAGGCGTCCACCCAGAAAACTGGGAGTTAAGTATCGCACATCCTCAACTCGGCCACTTTGAAAGCGAGCCGGCTGGACGGCCGTGGCCGCTCCGGCCAGACTGACTCGTCCCAGGTCTGCGTTTGTGGCTCAAAACTTTTCCCTGGGCTGTGATTTGAAGGTGTCAAAGCTTCACGACACCCACGGACGGAGCGCTGTGCCCTCCTGGCAGGCTGACGGGAATGAAGTGATGGCGTTTTGTTCCCGTCGAGGAGGAACGTGGCTCCGAGGGGCGTTCAGGGGAACGTGGCTGAAGAGCAGCGAGGCAGCAGAAGGCATGTTCGGGGTTCGGGGGGGTTACCGAGAGGAACAGATGGGAACGAGACAGAGGAAGATAAATTGAAGAGTCCAGAGAGACGCGGGGGTTCAAAAGATCGCGAAAGTGATGGCAAGCGTTTAGGAAAGATTCTCGATGCTTTAAAAAAGAAAAAATAAAAGGGAAAGGCGACGAGAAAAAGAGCTGTGGGCGAAAGAACTCGATGTTGGAGGTCAGAGGAGGAACCGGGGACACAAGCGGGACGCTGAAGCTGAAAGAAAAGCAGAGAGCAGAAAAGCGAGGCGGGCAAAACGCTGTCATGGGTTGGAGGGAAGCGGAGCGGCGTGGAAAAAGGTGAACAGATGAGAGATGAGAGGGAAGGAGGAGCAGCTTGACAGAGGTTAGCGAGGGGGAGGGGGGGGGGGTGAGGGGTGAGAGAGAGAGAGAGATATAAAAAAAAGAGAACAGAGGTGCAGTGAAAGGTGAAAGCCGGAGGGAGAGAGGGGAGAAGCGAGAAGAGGTTGACAGAATAAAGTAGAGATGGAGGATGCTGGAGGGGGGGAGGAGGGGGAACACGAACACGAGCCAAGGAAGGCGGAGGGGAAAAGGGGAGGGGAAAGGGGAGGGGAGGGGCGTCGGGGGACTGTCGCCGCTCTCTCGCCTGTCACACACACAGATGTTCAGGGAGGAGAGAAGGAGCAGGAGGAGGAGGAGGAGGAGGAGGAGGAGGAGGAGGAGAGGAGAGAGAGCAGGGGAGCAGGGAAGGTC
>JASSRZ010000002.1:5788511-5803511 GCA_032164315.1 Malacoctenus gilli
GCTTCGGGAGACCTCCTGAGACGCATTCAGTCAGACAGTCACGTCGGAGCGTTTCAGCGAATGTTATCATCTCACAGTAGCGGCATCGGTTTTACGGTTAGAGCGGAGGGCGCTTTACCCCGAGCACAAGAGAAAATAAACAATCCCGCACTTAAAATTCAAGGCCCAGAGTGAGACGCACACATGCAACAAAAGTAAATGGGCCTGTAAACACTGCAGGAACACTCGGCTGGAGCGGTCCGTGCCGCAACTTGATCTATTTCACACTATGCATCAACAAGCTAAGGATAAATAACTATGGATTTACTGACAAGTCTCCGGAGTAAGTGCTGCTGGACCCCACAAGTGCCACTTTTCAGCGTGTTTTTTTTTAAATCTCACACACATTTCAGCCAGTGGGGGCACAGAGGACTGTATAAGTTTGATAGCTTGTGTAATCCCGTGATCAATAAGTGCTGTTTTCACCAGATGTGCTGCACTCCAGCCAGACAGGGAGAGAAAATAGAGGCGAGCAGACAGCACAGCCAGACGTCAACAACACCCGAGAGGAGGCGAGGACGGAGACGCTCTAGTTGCACGGGAGAAACCGGACCCTTGGCGTGACGACGCAAGAGGGAGGAGCCAAAGCGAACGGCCGCCTGCCGCAGCACGAACACGATATACATCCACGCGCACTCACGCTATGGGAGCGGTCCAGCAGTAATTAGGGGTGAACTCTATTTACTAACGACCTTCAGCTCCAAGACCCACGGCAGGCTGACAAATTAGGGTCGCTCTCTCGCAGCCACGCGGGGGCTCCCACAGGTTAATGGGAATCACGGGGTGGAGCGCGTGCGCGCGCGTGCAACACACACGCCTCGGCCCACGTGTGCGTCTGTGCGCGTCTTCGCCGCAAACCTAATGGAAAGCCGAGCTCCGGTAAGCCCCCCTGCAGTGGCCGCCGCGCGCTAACGGGGATTTAGTATTGTTCTGTGTGTCAGTAATACCTGGCAGCGCTCGGAAGGAATTTGCATCGCTCACGGCCAGGCAATTCAAAAGCAGGCTTACGGCGGTATAGGTTTGTTTGCGCAGTGCCAATAAAGCACTAACTGTGTTTGCTTATCGTGTATTAGCTGATGTTTCTGCAGCGAGGGATGTTAACAATATCTGCCAGCCTCAGATGAGATTATTACCTTTGCCGCTAATGGGGAGGATTAGGAAGAGCCCCCCGGTTTGTTTCTGACGGAGCGCTCGGCGGGGAAACACCGGGAGGCAGCGCGGCTTCTCGCTCCCAGCCGTAATTCCTCCAAACATGCTCCCGTCTTGGTATCTGCTTGGCCGTTCGAGCTTTTGTTTCCACCCTGTTGCCTCCTGATAATTCGTCTGCTCTTTCACCTCCATACTGTCCTTTCATCCCTTTCCATCTGCTTCGCTCCTTCCTTTACGTTGCGGTAATTATTATGAGAAGCGAGGAGCGGCGGACACGGCTCCGAGGGGCCGTGAAGACAAAGGAGGAAGCTCAGAGGAGGAGAAAATGAGGAGCGACTGTCAATAAAAGAAATAATGGCGGCGAGAGGAGAGCGGCGGAGTGAAGATCAAGAAAGGGAGGGAAAGAAAAGCGGAACAAAAGAGGAGAAAATCAGGATGTTCCAGAAACAATTAAAGATTCGAGCGAAGCTCCGAATTCGAAAGAAGACGTACGCGTCCAACTTTCTCCCGCAAAAGTTGCGTCTCCCCGCGGTGCGGAGACAGCACAGCTGCGATTACATCCCATGATGCAGACGCGGCTTGAGTTATTTTCCAGCTGACAGGAGGACACCGTGGAAGCTGTTGTTTACCTTGATTACATGTGCGTGGTTTGACATTCACCCAGACTGCGGCATGCAGCTGTCAAACGCACCTTCTCATCCGCGCGCTCGGCGCCGCAGCTCGACTGTTCCTCTGCTTAAAATATCCGTATCCAAATGTCCTCATCTGAGTGCCGATCTCTCCAACAGGCAGCTACTATTCTCGCGCCTCACGCCGCCGCACTTCTTTACACGCAGCCGTGTGTCACCGAGCCGTGATATGAAGGAGATTATTGACTTTGTTTGACTGTTATTGAAAGCAGGCGACAGTAAAATGGCTTCAGGAGTAACGGCGACGAAAGCGGATGACTGGAAAACAGAAAAACAGAAACAGTCGCGTTAGAACCCGCACAGCAACACACGTCGCGTCTGTTCGATAAAAAGACAAAACTCACGGGACTGCCGTTTGTTTCAAAACCTGACGGAAGGTGAATGCATGAATTAACCACATTTTGCAACTAATTCTCCCGATCGCGGCTGTAAGTCGAACTCTTTCCGAGAGACGACGGCGGCGGCGGCGGTTCAATGCAAAGACGGAGTCCCGCACGGACCATTACAGGGACGCCAGTCGGTGTTTACCGTTTGATGGTTGGCAGTTTTGATTCATGTTCGTTGGTGGTAGAGTCCAGAGATGGTGAACTAAATCAGTCGGATACGAGGGGGGGGGGGTGCGGGTGAAGGCAGGAAAAACAACAGGACATCTTGTTAGACGGCCGACTGTAATAAACCGGCGTCACCCCGTTGTTTTCAGCCGCTGCCTTCATCCTTCGTGTCTCCTCTTTTCTTTTCAACTAAGCTGCTGCCAACTCGGGGGCAAAGCTCGCAGCGAGCACGCCGCCGAGCGCGGGAACCACGCTGGAGACGCCCCGCGCCGCTCTGAATACAAGGAGACGTCTGTAGCTTTGATAATCTGGGAGTCGGCCACAAAACCTTCCAGTAATCAGACGCACGACAACAGAGCGAGACGTGTGGTCGGCTGGCAAAGGACAATACTAATTCCTGGCAGCTGATTGAACGTTTATCTTCGCTTCGATGCAAAAAACAATGAAATTAAAGAAGAAGAACCTGCATGTGGATGCTAAACGCTGCTACAAGAGGCGTCCTGCTTTTCCTGAGTGGCTACGAGGGAGCTAAAAAGTGCAAAACTGGCGTGATACTTCAAGCCACATCAGTAGGAAAATACACCGAAAGTTCACTCTCATCTGAAGCGCCGCAGCGCTGTCATCCAGCAGAGGCCGTTTGTGCCGCACTGGATGAAGCTTCGCAGCGTCCAAACAGCTGAGCGCAGAGTAAAGCGGGTCACACTCCGGCTCTGTTCTCAGACAGGACCATAATTGTGCAGGTCAGCGCAGTTATCCTCCTGCTGTGAGGCGGCGGCGGCGGGAACACAAGCACGCACGACCACACCGGGACTCGCTGCGATACCGCCGAGGAGCGCGGAGCGCCGGCACAAACACAATCTGGAGAGTTGTCGGCGTAAATACGTTCAGCCTTCACTTCGCCGAACAGGAGAGCAGAGTTCACCTCAGTTACACAATTGGAGACACAAAAGGATGACGATGACGAGCCGTTTGGACATTAGAAAGAGATGCAGACACGATATCGACTTCAAACGACACTGACGAGCCGACAGAAGCGGAACGAAGCGAGAAAAAGCTCAAATATCGACAGCACATCAATCCCGGCGAAGCGTCTTCAGAAATCACTGCGAGTATTTGTGCTGCGTCCAAGAGTTTGGTAACAGAAGATGATTAATTCAGAAATGGGAGTCTGATGGAGAACAAATGAGAGGAGCAGTTCGTCTCTTTGCTCATTAGTGGCGCAACGCTGCAATCTGCTAAGTACACATTTGAAGGCGGCACCAGAAGTCTGACTTGGAGGGTTTTGGCAAACTCCACTGACATAACAAAAGCCAAGCAAGTGATGGTGCGTCTGTAGCCGTTTCCCGATGAAGAGCGGCAGCTTCTGAGCATCTTGGCGCTTCGATGTGGTGACAGAGGGAACGTTGGACGCTGCTCTGTTGTTGCGCGTCGATAAGCGATCGACAGAGCAGAAATTTGGGGCGGATCAAGAAGTCGTCACGTCGTCTTAACTTGTTTTACTGACTTAGTTTCAAACTGCATAGAAGACGGTCATTTTCTCTGAGTATCTCCACATTAAACAGGTATGAAATCAAAGCCTTAACAGGGGTCCGGACTCAACAGACCCCCTTCTAAAGATGTTCACTGAGGATGGACCAACAAAGTGTCATTTCGATATAAACCTACTGTATTTTCTGCACTATAAGACGCACTTAAAAGCCTTTAATCTTCTCAAAAACCAACAGTGCGCCTTGTATGTGGATCAATATTGGTCACTTATGGCTTCCGAAGTCAGTGGAGGCATAACGCAACCCCAGCCACGACTGGCTTGGATTCTGTGCGCGTTATAGTCCAGAAAATACGGTAAATTGTTGCTCGTTTTCTCGAACCTTTAAAGAAAACAGACGTGATGCCTTCAGCGTTCGAGGGGAAACTGTTCTCAGACACACTAATTGACTGTGTATGAAAGGAGAAGCGGGAACAAGTGAGACCTGGATGGTGCGACTGAACACTCCCCATCGTGTCGATCGACGCGCGTGTCGCCGTCCTCCGCCTCCCCGATTGGGGAATTCAGCGCAGGCTCACAGATCTATAGAGATAACCCTCGATTTAAATAACGTTAACACATGTGGAAATAATTAATTCCCTGCTGGGTCTTTCCCAGCATTATGAATCCGGAGCGCGGCGCGTACGTGTGCGTACGCACACACAGCGAGTGCGGCTGACACAAACTTCTTCCTGTGTGTCTATCACAGAGCCATCTTTGTCTCCACCCGATAAGCTCTGAATCCTTCAGTGTCTGTGTGCGTGAGAGTGTGTGTGTGTGTGTGTGTGTGTGTGTGTGTGTGTGTGGGTGAGTGAGAGAGAGAGTGTGTGAGCGTGTGTGTGATTGATGGAGCTGCAGTGCTACTGCAGAGGGAGAGGCTAGGTCAGATCACAGCATCAGTAAATGCTGAGTGGTGGGCACAGAGAAAAATAGACAGAGGGGTACCACAGAGCTGTACAGAGGGACGGGTGAGGGGGGGGTGTGGAGGGGGAGGAGGGGGGAGGAGGAGGGATTACTACACCACAATAACCTGACAATAGAAGAAGAAAAAACTTTGGGAGACGAGCCGAATAAACGCCGAAACTTGCTGGCTGTGACTCATCAAAAGAAGCGAGTTCACGGCTAATTTGGCGATGCATCAAAAGGAGACAAGCAGCAAGAGAGGCAACAGCAGCTCAGCTTGCCGCAAAGCCTCCCGATGAACGCCGGCGGCGGGAACCAATCGGCATCATTTGTCGAAAGGTCGACGCAGAGATTCATCCCGATGGAGTCGCCGAATGTCTCCAATGACGAGTGAAAATCAGAGCAAAGAGGCCATTTTTGGGCCAAAACTTCGTCTCACTCACAACAAAAAAAAGCTCTCAGAACCTGCAGATGCTTTTTAATTGAGGGATGAAAACAAACCTCTTTTAGAGTCCTCAAAATGTTTGGTTTTTAACCGTTTTGTCCATCAGTCTTGCAACTTTACCATCGTGTCTCACCGTCTGAAACACGATATCTCCATCGATCCACCGCCGCTGTAATCAGATTGCATTGAGAGCCTTGAAATGTTCGACAATCGCTGCTCACTCGGAAGAAGCCGGACGACGAATTCTTTCACAGTTGCAGCAAAAGATGGAAGACGCATGTTTAGGAGAAGAATGAAGCGAGCAGCCAAGACGCCGTTCTGCGGAGAATCGCTCCTCCGATGCAGTTTGCACGTTTAAATATTAGAGTTTCAGCATTGCGATCGACAAAGGCGAGATTAAAAGTTTATTTCTCAACATTTCTCATCTCGGTTCTCCGTCTGTTGACTGTGTGATTCTGTTTCAGGAGTAAAACTCGCAAGAACGAGTCCAAAACGGACCTTAAATCTGCGCCAGTTGAAACCAGAATATGCTTCGTTGACAGTCGAGTGATTTTTCTGTCTTTTCCGTGCTAATTTAATTCTCCAAATCTGTCCATCTTCTTTGACAATCCTGCATAATGATCAGCATCCCATTATGATAAATCCCCACCGGCCCGCGGCCTGGAAACGGGCACGTCAGCCGCTTCGGAGGAACCCTAACGATGAATTATCTCCTTCGGAACCTCGTTCACTTCGTCCGCCGCCAACGTGTCCGTGCACGCCCGGCCGAGCGTGCGCACGTGAGTGAGCGCGGCAATATGGGGATCACATCCTCGTCATAAACATCTGTCATGGGAATATAGCCGACGGTGAGGGTTTTAGGAGCGCCGGTCCCAGGAGAGCCCGATGGGGAGGGGACGCTGGGAACGTGCGCCGGCTTCGGAATGGCGCCGGCGACATTTACATACCCGGCATGTGTCGAGCGGCCACGAGACGTGTCGTCTGTCAAGAAAAAAACAGATTCCGGAACGGCTCCGGAGGACGTTTCATCTCGGCGGCCGGAGCCGACGCGGCTCCCGACGAGTAACCCGAGAGATTCCCACCGATGTAACAAAAGGGAGCGCCGGATCGCAATCAATTTGCCAGACATCCTGCTGCGAAGAGGAGGTGGGCAATAAAAACAGGGGGGGGGGGGGGTAGCGGCGAGTCCACCGAGTGCAGGAGAAGCAGCACTTTGTTCACTTGTTGTTTGATAGAGAGAAAAACAATCAATGGCAATCTAAGAGGTGACACTGGCACCGCTTTCACTTCTAATCAGCTAAACATGATAGCAGCGCCGCACTCAGTGTTGGCTGAATAGGTCCCCCTGCTCAGGGACCCGCTTTAATAGGAAACCTAATTAATGGAGACAGCAGCCACTGATACGTCCGCGGCACAGACAAACCAAAATAATTACACTCTGTGACATTTTGGGGGTGTTTTTTTTTCCTGAAGTTGAGGCTTTTAAAGAGAAAAAATAAAGGAGGAGATTGTCTCAAAGTAATTCCTTTTAAACTCGCTATCAGAGGCGGTGATGAGCGATAAAGACCGGCGCGTTGGAAAAGCCAAACAAAGCGCTCGCGATCAGCTCCTCTCGCGGGTACAGGACGGCTTCAGCGTCTCATCTTACCCGAAAGTAAAGAAAACACAAACACCTTCCCAGGAGATGACGGACGCACCTGCAGCTCACTTTGGCTGTTGAGTTCAATGACTTTAAGTGCTGAAACAACCGCATGCCAACAAAAGGAGCCAACGTGACACTTTAACGCACTGAACGCTGCGCAATAAGAGCTTAAACTTCGATATATCTCATGTTTATGATATATTGCGACATCCATCACTCGTCCACATGTCTAATTTAACCAACTGACTGAGATCGTAAACACCCACAGAGACCGTCTGATTCATTTACAGCTCCAGCAGCGTCGTTTGCATGATTTAGGGTCTCTAAATGTTGGAGCAGAATCAGATCGAACGTTCTCGGACTGAAATTGTAATTAGTGCTGAACTCCAACGTGCCGGTGTTAACGGATGCGTTTCGGTCACGCGTTACAGTAAAAGATGCAGCAGGAGAGAGACGGCGATCACGCAGACACGCGTGTAAATATACGCGGCACAGAGATGTGCAGAAGTTTACCGTGCAAACACAGTGTCGTGATTTAAATGTAAGATTCAGAGCAACTCATCAATATTCTGTAAAAAAATGAGAAGGCTGAGATGAAAGGTTCGTCTTCAGAGCTAATTAAAGCGTATACAGCAAACACATTTAAATTACAGAAGGCTACTTGGAAATTTAAAAATAAGGGGTTTTATTTCTCATAAATCTGCCCGATGAATATTTAATGCCTCCTGATTCATTTAGACCTTGAAACTAAAATCAGTTTTTTAGCGCCATGAATTATGCAAAATTGTTTACGTTAGCGGAGCGCGAGCGAGCTGGCGTCGGAGGAAGTCGCTGCGCCGCAGAAGCCAAACGGGTGCAGGAGGAAGCAGAAAAACACCAAGAGCTCCGATTTATCAGAGTATTAAAGTAATAAAGCTTTGTTTAATAACGTGTTTAGAAGGGGAACAAAAAAGGATGAAATGAAAGAAGAAAGAGAGGAGGAAACTTCGCCACAATCGAGCTGAATTCTTGCCAAAATGTAGGAGAGAAACTTGGTGTTTGGATCTCGAATAAATCGGACTAAGATGTAAAAATGTCCCACACGTGGTGTCTTATCGTCTTATTTGTGGTCTCTCACCAGCTTTTCTCGTCTCTTTCTCTTCTCCTCCCAGTGAGGAGAAAACAAACCAACCCGTCAGCCATTCGTTTTTCAGGAAAATAACACCCGGGATCAAAAGGCGCGGCCCTCCACGTCCGGCCCTCATGAAGTGCGGTATAAACTTTTACGGGACTTTGTTGCGCCGCTGACCTTCTGAGGCGGCGCACGAACCCCTTCCCGGTTATAACAGTCCTCCAGCCTGCACGGTCCTGTTGTAAAAGCCATTTGTTTCCCTTTGATTAAGTATATTTACAGCGGATCCGACGGATGTCCCGCTACGAGAGTAAAAGGATATTTTGGCCGAGGTCCTGGAGTCTATTTCAGCCACATATTAGAGCGAACCCCCCCGCCCCCCCCCCCTAAAAAACATCATCTGAAAAGCCTCTTTCCCGGCAGTAAACACTTCCTCAGCCTGACAGTTTTGGCGGCGCGGCGTAACAGCGACTTCAGCTTCGCTCAGTGTCAAAGAGCGGCGCCTCTCCCAGTCACCCGCCGCCGGTGTCCCTCAAGTCCTCGCCAACCTGTTGTGGCGCTCCGCGCGCAATGTCACCCGGGATATATCCATTGCTCATTTTGAGAGCGCCGCATTAGACAGATGGGTCGGTCTATTTAGAGAGTGCGGGGCTGCGTGTAGCCTATAGAGCGCCCGCTTCTCCCACGCTCGCTGTTTAACTGACGCTGGAGCAGATTGTTTATGACAGCTTCCCGGCTGCAAACAGCAGACTGGGTGCTGCAGGACAGCTTCTATTACTGCAGCACACTTCAGCAGCAGCAGCATGTACACATGCACGCGGGAAGGCGTAAACAGGCTTCCGAATAAACAATAATAACAGAAGGAAAAAAAAAAACAAAAAATCCCCCAGATCAAAGCCGGCGTTGCCGCACGTTTTCACCCACACGGGTTCACGTGAACGTAGATCGCAGGACAGACGGCGTCGGAAGCACCTTATCGCGCCGGCGCATTCCTTCTGATGTGGCCATCGGAGACGTCCTCCTTCCGACATCAAGCGGCGCTGCCTGTTCTGCCCCAGAGAGGGGCGGATTGGGCAATTTTTGTAAGAAAAAAAAAAGAAATTCGCCTCTCTTTGACTGCTGTCAAAAAAAAAAAAAAAAACAGGTTTGTAGCGGGAATGTGAAATTTTGCGACACAGTTTTGTGTCTCTTCTGCTTTCCAATAATAGAAAAAAAAAAAAAAAAAGGCACCGAGCTGGAAGGAAGATTGAAAAGACGAGCGACCTGAAAAAGATTTCGCTGCAACAGTTTTGACTCGCTGGAAACGCCAAAAATCCAGCGAGTCAAAGTGTTTTTTGTTACAAGCGCCATAACTGACGATTAAACCGAACCACGCACATGTTTGGCGCCATAAAAGAACAACACGAGCTGGAATTTTAACGAATTGGATATCGCGGTAATAAAAAGCGATGAGAGACACACAAAATCCATGAACGCGGGAGAGAGTTGGCGGCAACGAGCGGCGGCGCTTCTCTCCAAGCGTCGGGAGCCGATTTGCATTTCTTTCCACGTTTTCGCCGTCTTTTGAAATCAAAGAAAAAATGTTAATCGGAGAACCAGATGCAAAATTATCAACGTGAGGATGTGAGGAAGATTTATTTCTGTTGTGTTTTATTTTCTGTCCTCTGAACATCAAAAGACTCTTTCGTCTTCTCTCTCGTTCAGCCGACGAGTTCATCGCCGGCTGAAAGAATTGATTAGTTTCCGGTGTTACGGCCGTCCCGCGTGGAGACAGGAAGCCCATCAATTACCGCTTCGGACACTTAAGATCGTCATTTTATGCCGCCATTGAGGCCGTTCCTTCAGGCCACCATCATTCCTCGTCTCCTTTTCTGTCTGCACGCGCACATCAGGGGAGCTGAAATGTGACAGATCTCAGGTGGCGGAGGAGGAGGAGGAAGAGGAGGAGGAGGAGGAAAGTGAAGCCAGTCAGGTGTGTGCAGCCCGCCACTTGAAAGCTTCAGCTGCAGTTCTCTTTGTTTCGTCCCGCTCTCGCTCTGCGTTTTCGTCCCCCCCCCTCTCGGTTTCTGAGCTTTACTCCCCCCCCCCCACCCCCCCGCTTTTTTCCTCCCCCCTCAATCTCTCCGCCTTTGTATTCCTCGCCGCGTTCCTCTTGTTGTGTCAGTGTGACAGAGGAAGATGCGAGGCTGTTCCCGTCGGCAGTGTGGATAAAACAGTTGACTCTGCGCTCGCGAGCACAGCGAGACTGCTGGCAGACACCGAGAGCCTTTCTGCTGCTGCACGCTGGAGTGTGAGGAGGAGGACGCTGTGAAAAGAAGCATCTCCATATACGCCCCCCCCCCCCCCTCACAAACACCACGAAGGTGGGCCTCAGCTGCGCCCGCCGCACGGCGAGACGACCCGCGCGCCGCCCCCCCCCCCGACCCCCTGCCAGCCGTTATGAGATGCGCTGGAATCAAATCTGGATTTATGAGATCCGCAAAGCATCACATCCTGTTTTTATTAACATTTTTATTCCCGCTTTACATACAGGCCCAACCTTTACAGGACGGCGCGCCGGCAAATGTCACTTTTTTGCCGTCTCGAGAGCCGCTTCATGATCTCAAAGAAAATGCCCCTCGTTGAAAAAAAACCCACCATTTAGGCTTCGCAACAAAAACGCGACTGTTTCCATCAGTTTTTGTCCTTCCCAACGAATTACGGAAGGAGCAAAGTCCTTCTGACGTCTCTCTTAACTTCCGCTGCATCTTTGTGTATTTACTCCTGTTGTGATCACGATCTACGGTCGACCTGCTGCCCTGGACTTCCAGTGAAGGCAACCGTAATCATAAAGTCTTCGCTTTGCCTTCAAGGTTTAAAGCCGCCCTTTATTCCCAGATTATTAGTCAGCGGTTGCCGACGTTGCGATTTGAAAAAGGACACATTTCTCGGTGTAAAAACTCGATAAAACACTCGCTAGCCGAGGAAAAGAAGCTTCCCTGCGACTATTTACGACACTTTCCTATTTTCCCAACCCGGATTTACCAAAAAAGAACCTTTCTTTCACGCCGTTTGCTCATCCTGGAACCGGTACCTCCAGTTCTTTCGCCTCAGAGGTACAAAACCCCCCCTCCAAGAAAAACAGCACATCTTGTCATCTTGTAGCTGCCACAATGGACATGGAGAAAGTCTTTGTTGGGGCGGAAAAATGAAGTCCTACCAAACCAGCGTCGGCTTTGTGAGGACTGAATGGAAAGTCCGCGCTGTGGATCCGAGTTTTTCAGGTGGGAAATCGAACACGGCAACACACGAAGCCGAGCCGGAGAACGACTCGATATTCGATGTGCTTTATGCTTAATGTGCGGCGGCGTCCTAATGAGGTTTGTGTGGGAGCTTTTTCTCCGTCTTTCCAGTGAGATTTTAAGGTCACGAGCGGCGCTCAGACTGTGGGCGTCGCGAAGTCGCTGCGAACACTGGAACAAAGATGATTAAAGGCTCGTAAAATTCCGTCTAACTTGCGACTTCACGCTTTTCCTTTTGTCCTAAAGAAACTCTCGTCATTATTGTTTCAATTAGAAAATCGTCATTTGGCTATTTGGAGCGTTTTAAATCCGTCGAGGTTTTTCTCGGCGCCGGATATTTCTGGAGAGGAGGGTTTTCGGCTCGTGTGGGAACAGATCGGCGCCGAAAACATATCGATGTTCCACAGACATGCTCTCGAACTCGCAGGCAGATCCAGTGTATTACGCAGCAGTACGGTAAACAGGATCAACCCGCGTGTGACATCTATTTGTGATGGTCTACCTCTGCTGGCTGCGACGAGCAACGCCTGAATAACATCAAGAATAATTGATAAACATGTTTGGTGGGCTGGAGTGAGAGGGAAGCAGTTTCACAGGTATCCGGGCATGAAGGCAGATGTTGGGGTGCGTTCCAATTCCTCCTTTATGCCTCAATCTAAAGTCTCAACCTCAAAAATGTGCGCTCAAGTGCTGTTTTTCTTAGGAAGTTCAGTTGAGGAGCGAGTTTGAGGAAGGAAAACTGAGATTCTCCGACACCTCCCTTAAGAGTAGCGGCTACCCAGAATGCATTGCGTTTTTGCAGTTCAATATGGCGGCGAATGCGGCGAGCTACAAATGTATTTTCTTTGTTAATAGAAGTATAAATATGACGGAAAACATGGTATTCTCTTAGTTTCGGCCCATGTTATGGCTTAGTTGCCTAATTTTTGCTTAAGTTTGATCTTTTTTTACGATCTTTTGTCAATAGCGGCCTGCAGCGGTACTACTGCTGCTGTTGCTATGGCTTCTTCTTCGTCTGACTTGACGGACTGAACGCCGCTTTGGCGTAACGCTGCCCCCTACAGTCTGAAGACGTACCTGCATTTTAGGGGTGTTGAGGGTTAAGGAAGGGAATTGGCCCTTTGTTTTTAAAAGTCCCGTTTCGTTTGAGGCACTGAGTTATAAAAACCAGCTGACGAATCTGTAAAAGTCCCATCGTATATCTCAGAGTGGAGGGTGTGAGATCAGATCACAACACGAGTCTCTGCTGGGTTTGATGAGGCAGAATACGCCGCCGCTTCCCCCAGCTGGCGACGTCGGCATGTTGTGAGGAATGTTTGGAGAGACTTGCACACGGATACACACAGATACCCGGCTTGTCCAGGCCGGACATGAATCGATCATGAAGTGATGAATGCGTGTTTTTACTGCGTGTTTTACTGCGTTTTTTTACCGTCGTGTCACCAGGATCTTTTTCACCGCCTACTTTTGGCCCTCGGCAGCGTCCATCTGGGTGCCTTTACTGCCTGTGTAGTTAACTGGCTGTTAGAAAGAATATTGACTTAATTTTTTTTTTTTTGGTGTTTGATTGCTGCACATTTCATGTAAACAACAAACACGGGGGAAAAAAGTCAACAACAAACTGATTGCTGGTGTTCTGTACGATCCTCGATGAGCGCAAAAAGCAAAACACGCTTTAACGTCCGTTACGTAAATAACTCGGCTGTCTAACGCAATGACAAGGATCTGACAGGTGATACAAACAAAATTCAGCTTTAGTTGGTTGTGAAGTTACTTTTTCTTCTTCTAAAATGTAGAAAAATGACATTTGTAGGGACAAGCGGCGAAGACAAAAGTCACAACACGTCACGAGCGTCACTAAATCAACACTGACCTCTGACCAGCTGACACCATGTGATAACGAAGCCACATCTGAGCGTGAAACAGCGACGGAACGATCGGCGTTCAAGTGGGGCCGTCAGTCCGACGTTCACGTGAACAATCATTAAAGCGGCGAAACATCGATCTTCACTCCATTAGCAGAACACTCTGAATCATTATCAAACAGCAGCTTCTCTGCTGGTGTGAATTAAAACCAACAATGACGTCGATGAACGTCTCTTTCAGCTTCGTGGAAGAGTTCAGGTGTCGACAATCAGAAAGAACGGAACTAAAACACAACAATCGATTCGATTTCATTCAAGAGGGCGACAAAAAAGTCAATAACAGTGATTCTGATTCCCGAAATTGTTTCAAATAGAAACTTGAGCGAGATGAAGCAAAACTTTCATAAAAAAAACACTTCCTGCCGATTGAAAAACTTAAGTGAAAAGATCAGACGGACTCTGAAACGGGGGAGGAAGATATAATGGAGGTGAGTAAACTTTCCAACCGCCTGCAACAAAAGAAGCAGCGCAATCAGGATTTTTTTGGAGGGGACTGTCACAAAAGGACGGAATTAATAGGACGGAAGATCAAAGAGGTTTCGGAGAGGTGGAGTGGCGGCGGCGGTAGCGGCGAAGGGGGGGGGGGTGGACGAAACCTGGTGATATTCGGCAGAGAAGAAGACGAAGAAGAAGAAGAAGAAGAAGTTCCCTTTCGACTGTTTTTATCAAAACGTCCACAGAGAAACGTCCAGTCTGGTCGAACAACACGGCGGAGAAACTGACCTGTTGAGACTGTTGTGGACAATAGATCACACAAAGACCCAGGAGAGACTTTTGTCAGGTAGTGGTCGGTATTTTTGTGTCTGATTTTATCACTTGGAGACCGATAAATACCGTAACTTTCACCACTGAACTCCGTTATCAAAACAAAATGCTGCAATCTTCTAAATTATCTCCAATTTCTGTCATTCTGATCAAATTTTTTCAGCTTCAAAAAGCTTTAAACATTTTTACACACACAAATTTCAAAAAGAAGCAAATAAAACCTTTCCTTTGAAAGTTTTGCAGCTACCCCCCAAAAAATGATGCGACCGCTCATTAATATTCTCCATTTTTATGAGCCAAAATGACCTCAACGAGAAGCGTCTGATAATGTGGGAATAAACAAGAGGAGAAGCTTTGCGGAGGTTTGATTTTTAAGCTTTACGGAGCTAAAATTAGAGCGTCTCTAAAGGCGGTGGGAAAACACCCCCGTTTTTCAGCCTCACCAACATCAATAAACTGCACGTGTGTCAGTTTCCCTTCGACGTGTGTGCGAAGCCGTCGGAAAGGCACCAGAATAGCTCGTAGCGTCGCGAGAAACAGTTGTTTGTTCACTTCTTTCTCAGACGATGTTTACAGTTGATGCGGATGACAGCTGTGTTTACATCTGACACCTTTAATTATACCATTGCTGCAATGTTACACCGCACGCTCCGTTTTTCAGCGCACATCATTCACATAATAGAAAGTCAGCCTCGCGTGATGCCGACACGTCGCCATCGCCGCTCGCCTCACCGTAAAACAACAGTGACAACTGAGTTATTTCATGAGAAAATCCATTAATTAGAGCCACTTTCTTTAAACCCTCTTTATGAGAAATTAATAGAACTAATCATTTATGCAGGCCCAGAAACGTCGGCACAGATCGGTCGATGCAGCTGGCAACTTTTCTGAAGCGACCCGCTTTTATTCAGCAACAATATCTTGGAAAAGGCTCTTATGTGGAGAAGAATCGCGTGTCGCGTGTTTACAGGAACT
>JASSRZ010000002.1:5827600-5849774 GCA_032164315.1 Malacoctenus gilli
GAAACACGGATTGATTTCAAATGTTAACGAAGAAGTTGAACTTTTTTTTTGCAGTAAATACGAGTCAACAAAATCTACGTGAAGCTTCTTTTTGGGACTAGTTTCGTCTAAATGTTGCCCGAAAGTTGAGATGAGCTGACGTCATTCAGGTTTGGGTTGAACAGAAATGCGTCATCGTCATATAATGACAGTAAAAAAGGGAGAAATTGATGTTTTCTTCGTTTGCAGCTGTTTTTTTTAGCATTAAACATGAAAAAAAGACTCTTATTTTGGCGAACCGAAGCCAGGTTCTGTTTGTTTTATTTAAATATAAAATAGCAAGAAAGTAGAGGACACAAAAATCTATTTATCTGGCTAAAAGTGAGTTGTTTACGAGTCAAAAACTCGGCCGGTTGATTGGATAAAGCATCGAACAAGTGATCAGATTTCGAGGTCGCAGCCCTGCAGCCTCCTCGCGCTACGGAGAGTAAACCGCGGCGGTCGCCTTGCTCGGCTAACGTGGATGAAAGGATCCAGTGTCCTGCCGCAACACTCGCCTCTTCCGCTGCAATCCAAGGAGGTAATTGCGCGTTAATTGAGCGCATCGTCAGGGACGGAAAAGGAACAACACAAGCAAATGAAAACACAAAACAAAACATCAGACGCCTGTTGTCCGTTCAACAGATCCGACACTTGTCAGCACGCCGCCGCCCATCACGAGGCTGTGCGCGTTTCCCTGGACACCGCCGCCATGGCGAGCTCGGTTTCGACTGGCGTCTCTCACTTTTCTGTGTCTCTCTGCGCTGCACTTCAGCTTCCTCCGGCCCGAGTGTTTCCCTCACATCTCTGAGTCATCGCTTTAATATTCCTCCGCCTCAAATTCTCCCGTTTCATTTCTACTTCCTCAAAATTTCCGTCCTCTCGCCCAGTCCGCTCAGACTCTGTTGTTCATATTCTCATTGTTCCTCAGCTGTCTCTTTGGTCCTCTCTGTATGCCGGTCACCTGACACGGCGGCACAACAGTAACGGCGAGCGCCAAAAAAGAAAGAGGACACCATGAATAGTAATTTAGTGGAGCGCGAGGAAGAAGAAGAAGAAGAAGAAGAAGAAGGGACAGCTTCTTTCCATCGCTCTCTCTCTTTTCTCGTATCGCTCTCGTGGCCCTGCAGGATTACGCATAATGTATGCACACCCACAGAGTTGCTCTGAGACACAAGGCCAGAGAGGCAGACAGAGAAACAGACAGATGGAGGGAGGGATACACAGGAGGTGAGAGAAAGAAGGGAGAAGAAGAAGAAGAAGAGGAGGAGGAGGAGGAGAGAGGGACCGGCCAGAGTTCAGCAGACTTCCAACTTAGTTTGTGAGAGAGGAAGATCTGAAGTACTTCCTCCTTTGTACTTTTCTAACTTACAAACAAATCAGATCAACACTGAAGCACAATACAAGCTGTCATGGGAATACATGAAGGGGGGGGGGGGTTACAAGCCCTAGATCGACCTGCCATGCAAAAATGATCGCCTCCATCCAACTCCAGTTTCACCGAGATAACAAACTCGCCAAACTTCAAGGGGAGCGACCGCGCTTCCGGTGACGACGCAGAAGGAAAATCAAGCTGATGGAAAGGTCCGTGTGACACACGGTAGCAGTTCAGACAGTCGTATTAATGCTCCGTCTCGCTGACAAATATGCTCTTTGATCTGCCGCCGAATAAAAAAAAAAAGTGGGAGTCGGCGGCCGTCTCCGCCGAGCTGAAAGTACCATCAATCTTCCTGTTGTACAACAGCGAGGTGATCAAAGGGATTAATTGTGGTTCTTTCGGGGCAGATCTACGAGACGCCGAGAGACGATCGGAGATTTTTTTTGACATTTGTCACCACATTTTCACGACCGCTTTCTCGCCACACGTTCGACAGAAACACCTCGGAACTCAGCTCCGCCCAGATTTGATGCTGGCGCAGCGAAACGCAATCAACAGCTTGTTATTCCGGGTGCACGTCTGCGTTTCCGATAAATCTGTTGGATTCTGTAACAGCAGCATGGATTGAATTTTCACTTATAATGAAGAAATACTCCCCCGAGGATTGTTTTCCCCCCCGGGGGGGGGACGCAATTGTGTTTTCCGAAGTCGCCTCGACGCCGCGCTTCGTCTGATCCTGTGGCTGCGCCGATTTAATTAAATGTTGATGCTGATATCAGTATTAATGACTGGAAACATAATTGGCTGAGTCCCCTGATCAGACACACAAAACCCTCTTTTCCCTCTCTTGTCGGCGTCAAGTCATCCACGGAAACAACAAACACACCCTCCAAACATTCACGCTCATCTCAAACAATGTGAAGTTTTATGATAATAGAAATCGGTTTCTGTTTTCTTACAGCAGTCAGATCGTAGCCGCTGTCAGAGCAGCTCGATACGTCTCCGATACAAACTTTTCACCCACTTGTTGCGGTTTCATCAAGATTCAGAAAGACACTCTCGCCGTTCCTCATTTCATAACATTCAGGAACAGTTTAATGCGGACGACTTTGATGATATCCGCCAAACACAAACTTCTGCTCGGGCTGCATCTTTTCATGCGGCTCAGACCGTTTGACTGACGTAACGTCCCCGGAGACCGTCACTCAACAGTCGGACGGATCGGAAACATCTGTCGACGTCAAAACAACATGAGGCAACACTTTCAAAGGGAGCCTTAAAACACAGAGTATTCAAAAGTTCTTTTCCAACTGAGGTTCTTGGCCGAAATGGAAATTAAGGAACCGTCCGTTAAGAGAATAACTCAAAAAGTCCGAAACGGATTTGTGTGACATTTACAGGCTGAATGAGCAGAGAAACGTTGAACATGTGATCAAGTTCTGGTGGTAATTTGGTCAGTTTCTGATTCAAGTTCATGAAAAATGTCTTTTTTTGTGGCAAGTGTGTAAAGTCCTATGATTGGCATGTGTCGTGTTGGCCTTTGTCTGTCACTGCAGGTGTCTGGATGGAGGTATGCCCTCTATCGAGTGCCCCTCGAGGTAATTTTGGAAGACGTTCACTCTGGTTGTGAATTAATCTTCCAACGAAGCATGTGCAGCAAAAAGCAGCAAAACTGGAAAAAACTTCAGCTTAATACGATATTTTTCCCCCTTTTTACTGCATTGGCTTCGATAAAACGCGTATTGTACGGAAAAACAGTCGTACTTGCTCGCAAACGGAAACACACACACACACGCACGCACACACAGAGAGTCCAAATCTTCAGAAGAGCAGATTTGCTGCGAAACAGCGTCGACTAAATCAGAATGGAAATCCCGTTTGAGAGCCGGCTATCAAACTGTCTGGTGGAGACGATAATAACAGAACCGTATTGGGGTTGTGAGGAAGAATCCAACAGACGGAGGGTGAGGAGGGCACACTTATTCTGTGAAGACTATTCTTCAGAGTTTGACGGCGGCGGCGGCTGACATTAGACGGCGAGTGTGCGAGTTCAAATGTCTCCAGTTTTTTTCCCCGAGACCGGTCGTTTAGGCGTGCATGCGGGCAGGAGATGCGAGGTGATTTGTGAGCGCGTTAAAGAGCATCGCTGGAGGAGTCGGCGTGTAGGAGCAGTGCACGTGTGTGTGTGCGCACACGTGTGTGTGTTTGTGTGTGTCTTTGCTCCACCCTCCACCTAGAGGCTTACAGTCGATCCCACTTTGGCAGAGTAATGGCCCAGGTCCCGATTGAAGTTACCCTTCATTAGCAGGAGAACAACGTTAAAGCAGGGATAGTTTGGATGAAAGTATTACGCCGTAATTCAGAGGGGCTGAGGCTTTTTTTTTTTTCTTATCAAGTCGAATATGAGAGGGAAAGGGGGCCTAATGGTTCGAATTGCCGGGAAATTACAGCTGCGACTCGCACTTCAAAAGCCCGCGATATTCCCCTGGCCTTTTCTGCTTCGACGTGCTGAACTCTCTTTAGATCCAGCTCGTACATCCCAGATACACTTTCCAGCCCTAATTTCAGCCGCTCTCTCGCTCTGACCTCTGTGCAGCTCCAAAAAAAGAAAAAAAACCCAAACAGACTGACAAAATTTCCCTGACATGTTGGAGGTGAGCGCTACTTCGACATCCCTCCCCCCCGAGAGGTCACCAGGGGTCTGAAAGCTTTCCATGAACGAGTCTGTGCCACACCGGGCAACGTTCCACCCCCCTATAACGTCTCTTTAACGCAAGCTGCCTCAGTGCATCACGGCAGCAGCAGGTGTTCAACCTCATTTTCCAAGAAAGGGTGAAAATGTACGAGTGCAGCAATTTTTGGCAGCAAGGTGGTGACACGCTAATGGAGATTTCCAAGTAAAGGGCAAGAGAAAATGCCAGTGATGTGGCGTTCTGCATACGCCGAGATCTTGCATTTCAAAACGGGCCGTTTTCTACGTTCACGAAGCGAAACAAGGAACGGATAAAGTCCAAAATATCTCGTGACTACAAGATGTTTGAGCGGTTTTTGTTCTTTTCTCGAAAAATAACAAATATAAACGATGTAGAGCAATTAGCAACAGGGCAGTGTTCCCTTCTTGAGCGACTGATGTCACCGAACGACTCGGAGGTCGTGACCTCTCGCTTCACGCTGAACTCTCCCCTCCTGGAGAGAAATTTACACATGGCAGCCGCCCCGAGCAGCAGAGCGAAAGGCTATTTTCAGATTACTCCGCCAACAAGCTTGCCGGGACTTAACTGTGCCAATTAGAAGTGGTCTTTCTTCCCATGCTCAGGCACCTTCAAGTCCAGGGGGTGCTCATCAAGGCTCTGCCCCCGCTGCGAGCGCGCCGCCGTAAAGACCTTGGGTTACAGGAGGAAGGGCGTGACGCAAGCCCCCTGCAAATGGATGCTAAGAATACTCGCCACCTTCTGGCCCGGACTGGGCAGCGCCCCTCCGTGTGTGAACCTGGGAGTGTGTGTGGGTGTGTCGGATGGAGGAGGAGGAGGAGGAGGAGGAGGAGGAGGAGGAGGGGGGAGATTAGCAGGAGAGCGAGGCCAGAGCGGAGATCGCGGTGATGTAAACAGGAAACGACGGGGTCTGAGTGAGAAACAAAGACGAAGAGGAAGACCGTCCCACTTTCAGCGCGACATCCTCCAACCGTCTGTTTGATAAACTCTCCGAGGACTTCCCTCTAAACTCATAACCCTCCTTCTACCCTTATTTCCGTCATCTCTCAATCTCAGGGCCTCTCAGTCTTTCATTCAATCTCTCCATCTGTCCATCGGCATCTCTTTATCTCTCCCTCTCTCCGTCGACACGGTGATACCCCCCCCCCCCGACTCCCCCCCCCCTCTTATCTTCGGTGTGTCTTTCTCCATCTCTGTGTTGGAATCCTCACATCTGTTCTTCTTCCTAAACCAATTAAGTGCTGTCTGCAATTACCCCCCCCCCCTTTCACTTTGCATCTCCTGGTCTCAAAGAGCTCCGAGTGCGAGCGTGCGCATAATTGTGCTTGTGTGTTTATGCCACTTGAGGGAAAAAGGTTTTCTTACTTTTCTACCGAAACTTCAGATGCTTTTTTTTATTGAAAGTCTTGCGATCATCACCCGGCGCACAACGGTAAACACGCCTAATTGAGGAAGAATCGCATATGCTACAAGCATGTCGACAAACCATGGGAACGGTTTCTGGAGTGCTTTCTTCACATCCTGGGATGTTTAATCGTTCTGGAAATGTAAAAGCAAAGAGTCATTCTTCTCATCAGTTCATCCTCTAACTCACTTAATCGTCCTACGGAGAGAAAAAGGAGCTTGTTGAGGATATTATCCTTCTGCGTTGCGGATATTTTAATCATTGAAATCTCTTCGAACTTCTCCGGCGTTCTGCAGCACAACAACCTCCAGCCTGTCGAAGGAAAGTTGCCAGCCAGAGATGGTCTGTGATGTTGATTGTTGCTCCACATCCAGGCTGCTCCGCAGCGCATTTTAATTGGCCGCCACTGGAACGGCTCGGCTGCTGACGGCGGGCTGTTTTTGAATGCTGCACCACCGCTCTGGAGAGCCCCTTTGGGGAAGAATGGGGAGGACGTGGAAAATGGAGGAGAGTGGAAGTGAAATGAATGAAGACGGAGAAGAGGTGCGAGGATGTAATTATGAGAGAAAAGTGTCACAGAGGCGGGGACGAGATCGGGGAGGCTGAATGAGGCTTTAGTGGAGACGCGCGGCGCTCTCCATGGTGCTGAACCCGGGAATGAGTCACGCCGCCGCTGCCGCGACGGGAGCTGTCCAGGGTCCTGCTTCAGCACAGCTGCAGCCAGTCAGCCAGTCAGCCAGCCAGCCAGCGGCTTCGCTTCGTGAGTGAGAAAAGCGCTCGCGGTCGCACAAGAAACAGCGGCAGCAAGGTCAAACCGAACAATTTATCGCCGCACGACGTTGTTAGCCGTACCTTCAAATGTCCGTGGACACAATAGCGCCGGCTTGATGAGCACGGCGGCCTCTCTTCCTGCTGTTGTTGAGCAGCAGCCAGCAACATTGCTGCATTGCTGCATTGTTAATGGACTCACTGTTGATTTTTGAGCAACATTTCCAAAAACGCCTCAAACTGAATCCATCGCGGGAAGTTTTTACTCCTCAGTTCAATAACAACAACAAGGAAACATCCTCCGCAGATGTTGTTGCTCAGCTTGATGCTCGGCCTCATCAACAGTTTCAACCACTTATCCTTCCGTGTTTCCTCAGTCGGACTTTTTTCCAGAGCAATGACGCTTTAACCATCGAAGACGGTGGCGCGACAGAGCGTTTCGGCTTTGTTGAGTCGACATCAAACGCGTTGCTTTTGAGGTATTGTGAGAAAAAAGGGAAAAAAAACACTCCGACTTCACACGACGCAGCAAGACTTCTCCAGTCGCTATTGATTTGTCAGTGGGTGAATTTCATCTGGCATTATATAAGCTTTGCATCTCCGTAGATCAGACCTTCAGACGAGAGCGTCGCAGCGGTGTTAGATAACCATGACAAGTACATGGAGAGGAATCCCACAAAGCAGAAGAGACGACAGCCTGTTTGAAACGGGGGTGTTGACACCGAACTGTCAAGTAGACGTGGAGAAGCGTCTTCTCTTTTCACCCCATCTGATGGCCTTCAGCCCTGACAACCTTCTTCCTGCCAGGCCTCATTCTGACCTCTCCATCCTGTAATCTTTCGCTCTCCTCTGACGCTTCTCCGCCAAAACCCTCGAACCGTTTTCACTTTTAGCTCCACTCCGCTCGCTCGCTCTCTCTTTAAGGAGTGATGAAGTCGAGACGGGAGTAATGAGATCTCAGTGACTCATTGCGACGAAACAGGGTGCCTCATGAGATCCTTACACCTGCGCGTGTGCGTGTGTGTGTGTGTGGTGTACGAATAGATAAACCGGCAGGCATGTTTGCACAAATTTATGCATATTTCTGGATGTGATGCGCAGGTATCTGCACAGTTTTTCCATTTACATGCATATGGAAATGTGTGCATTTCCGTGTACGTGCCAGAGTTCAAAAGAGGAGGTGTTGAGCCCCCCGCCCCCCGAGAGAAATCTGGGGAGGGTATCCAAGCAGCAAATTAAAAAGGGCCTCTTTCACTTCCAACTGTCCGTCAACAAAGACGGACGGAGAAGAGCCGAACGATCCGAAAAACAGGAGGAAGAGGAGGGCACGCCCACTATGAAGGTGTCACACTGCAAACTTCAGAGTCCTTATCTTACCTCCCTACAAATCTGACACACACACACACACACAAATGCACACACCAATTTCTTACACGTCATTAGGTGCACAGTATTGTCAATAACCAATCTGGGCTTCTTGTAATTAGTCCCTATAGATTCTTTATTGAACACAATCAGGCAGCTATAACTCTGAAACTGACATCAGCAATAAAGTCATTTCTGCTGATCAAATGTCTGCGGACGGGAACCTTTGTGGACAGTGGCACTTTCCCGAAGTTGGGTGGGCACGAAGCAGCTCCCGGACCTGTTTTTGGATCAAGTAAAAGGAGGTAAAGTTTGTGAATTTATGTTTTAACTCTTAGCATCAAAATAGAGGAAGTTTCTTGGCCAGATTGTACAAAGTTTCATCCGATTTTAATTTTAGCAACGTCTGAAAAGCCAAATCTACGAGACTGCTCCCTGTGACCTCCGACTGCAGCTTTTTATAACACTCAACAGCACGATGAAGACGTATAACAGATTTTCTCAAATTTGCTGGAGGTTCCTTTAAGTTCTAGTGTCCTTTAAGGACCCGCGGCGACTCCGTTGCCCTTCGTTCCGTCTTGCAGGACGGCGCGACCTCTCTGTATTCCGGGCCCGTTCTTCCTTATCCCAAAAAAACATCAGATATTTCTACTTTACACTGTGTAAGATCTTGTATATATCATCATCCTGTGTCAGTAAAGGTTGCTGGAGATATAAAAAGATGACAGCACAAACTCCCCTGTGAATACTGAGTCTTCTCCAGAAATCATCATGCCTTAGCTGCAGGCGGTGCAAATTAATCTCGCAGCGTTCATCATCATAATAGTGAAAATAAATTACCCTTCCTCCCAGAAAAAGTCACCAAGAAATAAAAATTGACAGTTATGATGAAGGAAGACTCAAATCTGGGAATATTTGGATCTGGTTGAGAAATAAAAATGCGACGACCTCGAGTCAGAAAGGTCTCGCTCGTTTCTTGCACTTGTTGCGTCGCACGCCGCGTATAGACCAGTTTAATTATTTATCGATGAAGATTTGTTCGGTGTTAAATCATGCATGGTGCACAGTTAAAAGAAAATTGATCTTTCCAATAATGCCGGACGTTAAAGTCCCGCGAGGTCTTTGTCTCCCGACTGACAGCGAACGAAACCGTATCAATTCTTTAAACTTCTCTCTTTGCGCTCTCTTTATTGGTTAGCAGCAACGGGAAAGAGTTCCACTCGAAGGTGAGAGTTTCCCGTCCACGCGTGCCCGCTTTTCAGTCGGAGTACCTCTTTTATAATGAGGCGCACGGCGAGAGGAGAAAGAGGGGGGGGGGGGGGTTGAGGGGGGAATGCAATCTCCCATGAGCGTTATGCTTCACTCCGAAGTTTACCGGCGCTCCGGAATCGAAAGGCTCGACGGAAATCCGCGGCTCTTTTCTCTCGCACATCCCCAAAGCTGTTAGAATCAATGATCATCCCATTACTGGTCAGTGTTCAGCCAAAAAGCCCCTCCCCAACACTGTTCTGACCCCCCCGTGACACCACTTCTGGGTTCAAACTTACACCCGCGGCATCAATCGTCTGTTATGCTTCGGTGCGATGATGGGCGTCCTCCTCCACCAGCAGTGGCTCAATTATGTCGTGACCACAAAAGACCATGAATACCAATTTAATCAGAGATGGGGAGGAGGAGGGGGGGGCTGGGGGGGGGGGGGTTGGCTGGCAGGAGGATGGGTCAGAAATCCCGCTCGCCAGCGAAATCAAGAGCGACAGAAGCTTGGCCTGGTTTCCCCTCTTCAGCGCCGCCGTAATTCACCTTGCGTCACCTCTATCTCATCCCACACTACGCTGCACTTCAATCTGCCACCGTGACTCTTCCTCATCCCGTGTCTTTTCCACTTCCTCCCCCCACCCCTTTCAAAAAAAAAAAAAGAACCCCTCCTTATTAGTATTTGGTATGTAAATACGCAGGGAAACAATTATCTGACCAGGTGCAATCAGGTGCGATGAGGCCGCAGTCTGTGCTGGCACGTCGGAAACGTCTCCGCGCGTGCAGGCTGTTTGTGTGAGTGATCTAATCAGAATTCCCTGCAAGGCAGAGGTTTGTGTTGTGTGTTCCTGTGTTTATGTTTACGGCCTCTGAAGGCACTAACAGCTCTCTCTCTCTCTCTCTCCCTCCCTCGCTCGCTCGCTCGCTGTCATCGAGTTGGTTTGCTCCACTTTCTATCCTTCCTCCCCCATCAGCCCTCTCTATCCCTCTATCTGTGGGAGAGATGAGGTGACCATCTGTTGTTCAGAGAAGGCTTGAAAGGGATTGAGAGAGAAAGAGAGAGAGAGCGACAGAGTCCAGCGGGTGGGAGGGGAGGGGAACGCCAGCAGCGCTGTGATATTGTAATTGCAGTCAAAGAAGAATTGAACGGAGGGGAAGAGAAATGAGTTGCGCGCGCTGATAATGTCAGTGCGGCTGGAGGTGGAGACGGACGATCGGCGGCGGAGAGAAAGACCGAGGAAGCAAAACAGAGCGCGATGATACTGTCACGGCGGCGGGGACGGCCGCTGGCAGGCCCCGAGTCTTTGATTCATGTCTCCTTCACACTGTGTTTGTGTGTGAGCACGCATGTGTGTGTGTGTGTCTGCGTGCATGTGTGATTTATCGTTCGTTAACGCTGAGGAATTAAACCTGGTGTCCTGCTGAGCGCCACACATCTATTAGCTCCCCTCAAACGGCCGGGCTTTGCCTCGCTTCACCTTTAATGAGGAGAGGTGGCAATTGACACACACACACACAGACACACACACACACACACACGCACACACAAATACACACGCATACTCACACACACACACAAATAGACACACAAATGCACACACACACAAATACACATGCATACACACACGCACACAAATACACACACACACAAACACATGCACACAAATATACACGCATACACACACACATGCATACACACATGCACACAAATACACACACACAAACACACACAAACACAAATACACACACATACACACAACACACACATAAAACACACACAAAAACACACACACAAAACACACACAAACACACACGCACACAAATACACACACGCACACAACAACACGCAAACACACACGCACACCACACACACACACACACACAAACACACACGCACACACGTGCGCGCGCACACACACATACACACACAAAACACACACACAAACACACAACACAAATACACACATACACACAACACACAACACACACACACACACACACACACACACACACACAAAGATACAGACTGGTGCCTGAAGACACAAACACTATATTATGTATGTGTCTGTAGAAGGGGCCCGTTTCAAGAGGTGGCCAGCCAAGTGGGCTGCTAATGAATGTGCCGCCGCCGCCGCCGCCGCCTTGGCCAAGTTCCGGCGATGAACACTTCCCATAAGCTGGCAGTAAGGCATAAATTCATGTGCAGGACGTGCGCAGCTACACACTGAGCGCAGCGTTAACCTGGCTGCATTATTTAAGCCCAGAGAGCCGTGACTGAACAACACTGCAGGCCACGCATGTTATCGGTGTCTGCACTCCAACAAGGAGAGGGGGGGGGGGCGAGAAAGCGGGCCGCTGCACTTATTGACCTCTGGCCGAACTTCACACACCGTCCTCGGCTCCGAACGCACCCGATTAAATTAGCCCGTATTGAATATCATTGGCTGAGACTGTGATTTCAAATTGGACAGGTTAAGGGTTTATCTGAGAGCCAATTAAACAAACATAACGAGGTAATGCAATGAACGCTTATTAACATAATGATATTATCTCATTTGCATCAATAATGGCGCCACAGGTTGCAGACGCTTCCCTGACCATGTGCAAAAGCATATCCAGAGCTGATGCAATTTGCGCTTTCGCATCACGGTAATGAGATCGGACATCGCGCCTATTTGTTTGCGAAACGAGGAAATATTACAAGGGAGTCAAAATAGAGCGATATCAAGAGGTGCGTCTGAAACGTTAATGAACGAATGAAAAGAGGACGCGGCGCCGTTTCTGATAGATACTTCAGTTCTCAAGGCTGCGACGTGATAAAGAAGATGAAATGTTTACTCTATCGGTACAAAAAAACCCACTTTGAGCCGAGCCAGATGTATTTTTCTGGTCCTCGAGGGAGGAAGCGGCAGTTTGTTACGGCGGCTGCCACTGTTAACGGGAAAGTCACATTTTCTCAGCGCTGGAGTTGAGCTCTGCAGGGGGTAAAGTGAAAGTGCTCATTAGTGAGGAGACAACAGGCACAGAGAAGAAAGGCGTCATCCTTCCTGGATTGGAGGGGAAGACGATGCCACAACAGTTGACGGCACGTTTTGGTCGAGGCTTTTGAAGAATTGTACACAAGTCGTCGTTTTTCTTTCGTAATGGAGGCTTTTTCCCCGTCTTTGGATAGAGAAGAGCTTTTCTGTCCTGGAAACTATGTACAATCCAAAGGAACTATCTCTTAAAAAAAAAGCGCTTCTATTTGATTGTTTTTAATTCGATAATTGTCTGTCGCTCCTCTTAAAACCAGCGCAAAAATGATGCGACATGTTGGCTTTCACGGCGCAACCCCCATCTAAATCCTTTTTTTTTTTTTATCTGGACTTTCAGTCTGTCTTTTTTTTTTCTTTACGTGCACATGTCTGCGTTAAAGGCCAGATGTATCCTGGATAAGTGGGCAGGGCATTAGGACAGTGGGGATATAGGTCACTAAGCTGGGAAACCAGCGCTGAGCCGACACACTGCGGCAAGAAGCGAAAGTGGAACGAAGATAAAAAAATTTTAAAAAACGATGAAATTTCGACAAATTAAAAGCATTAAAAACAACGTCGGGACGCGACGTTACTGCGTGAAACCAAGTTCCCCGAAACCAGACCGAAGCGTCCGCAGGTGAGACGCTCGCTCGTCATCAGACCCGCACATGACGCTCCATGAACCCCCCCCCCCCCCCCAAATCTTTTCAAATTCATAATAAAAAGCTGGAAACCACACAAGATAAAAGAGACAAATTGTGATCTGTGAAGCTCCGGAGTGTCCCGATTCGTCCTCTGGGAGGAGAAATGAAATGCCGGCAGGTGAAACACTTGATCTAATCACTCTCCTTTGTTGTGACGCTCCAAACAAGTTGTTCTCTACTTTCATGTGCCGCTACTTCCGTCTGTTTTTTAAGGCTTTCTCTCTCGCTCCGGCACTAATTGCATGTATCACTTTCCAAAGTTGTTTTCATTCGTTAAAAATTGTGCAAGTGTTAAGAGCTCGCTGGCACCTCTGTTCAGAAGTTTGCATAGCGGATCCACACCGACTCGGCTGTGCAGCGTGTGCTGATTGTACTCTGTGTTTGCCTCTGTGCAGTGTTGATGAGGAGACTGAGGCAGACAAATTGCACATCTTGAGAAGAGGAAGACAGAACAAGAGAGACAAAAAAAAAAAGTTTGGAGCAACTTCAGGCCAAAACAAATCAGCACAGTCCAGAAACTCGGGATCAAATGGTGCAAAAGTTGGATTTTTTGGTGCCGTGATGAGTCCGATTCATCTGCATTTCTGCCTGTTTATTTGTGGCGTTTGTTCCCAGTTTACAGAAGCAGAGCTGCAGCAGATCCACCCACTACATTACATCACAATAACTACTCTTCTGAAGCAATTTTACGATTTATTGCCTGTTTTTTAAACCCGAATCGCAAGATGTTTTATTAGTGTTTGACCGGCGGAGTCCATCTTCATCATATTCTGGTCAAAGGTATCGTTGGCTGGCATTTTAACACCAGTACGATACATCACGCGAGATATCCTGAAGTCCGACCTCGCGTTCTTTATTGCGACACCTCTCTGTCCTTTGTCCGTCCTCGCCGAGTACCCGCAGAAATTGCGCCGTCTCGCTGCTGAGGCATTAAAAACTCAGGAGATTAAAAAGCCAGTAATCACGCGCTGGCTGCGCGGGGCTGCAGGGGTGCTTTGTGTTGTTGGCATGACACAGTGCCAGTGTGAAGCTGAGCAGACTAATGGAGTAGGCAGGGGGAAAAAAAAGCCCCTCAGGGCGACACTGTCATGTGCCATCGAGGACGACGGCTGACAACTTTTGAACGCCGAGCGCGCGTACAGTTACGGACCCAAATGACGCGCCGCCTTCAGACGGACGACCGGCTCTGATGTCAACGAACAGACACCAATCGCAGCCTTCTGCCGGTCCTCGGACGGCTCTCGGAGCTGTCTCAATCCCATACTTGGACAAACACACACGTTGGCTCTAATTGTGGCGCTCCCAAGGCTACTTCCAGAGTAGAGAAATTCAGCGCCGCGCCAAAGGCTGTCAGGTCAGAGTCGATTGAAATTCCAAACACAGGCTGGAGTTTGACAACCAACACTATGCACACATAAATCTTCTGCGAGGCAGATGGCAGAAACACACACAGACTTGGCTGCAGCAGCCATACATGGCGCAGGCGGCACCGCTGTATGTATATAGCGACGGAGCGACGCGCGGGAAAACAGCACAAACACATCGAGAAGCGACCGAGGCCTTTTATCTTCCCCGCACGTGTTGAAAGATTTATAAAAAGACGAAGACTTTACGTTCTTTGCGAGGTAACGCCGCCTCGATGATCCGACGAGCGCCGATAGGAAGTTTCAGAGGCCTACGAGGGTCTTTTAAGCGCGTTTTAGTCACCGCTTCCGCTCGCACGTGTGTTGGCGCTGCACTTTGTGTAGCGCGGCATGCATTGCTGGAGGCTGTCGGCAAAGATAGAACCGCTGGGTTCCTGTGGGGCCTCCCACTCGTCTTCTCGTGGCAGAGGTAGCTTCACCCCCGACGTTCATAGTATCAGGTTGCGCCGCCTGTCAGTCAAGCCTGGGCGAGCGCCCCCCGAGCTCATAAATGCCATGTTATCGGCGCTTTTCTGCTGGCATTATTTAATGAAGAGGCTGCAGTGGACTCGGGCCATCGCTGCACTTGGGAGACGCTCCAAAGCGCCAGCGAATTCTCTCTAACAGCTTCATACCTCCGCTTAAAAACATCCCGACAAAGCGCCGGTTCCTGGCTGCAGTCCCAGCGCGCGATATCAGCGTTTGCTAATGCAAAGAGGACAACAGGTGTACAAATCCCCAAACAAATGTAGAATTAAATGCTTACCAGTGAAATAGCAGCATCCTCAGGATGTATATACAGTATTTAAATGCGTGTTTGGCCAAGTGTTGCTTTATGATTAAGGTCCGTTTCCCCTAAACAATGAAAATTATGGCGTGGATTTGCAATAAAAGTATTAAAACTCAAGCTTAATTAGCGTCTTAGAGCGTAAAAGGGTGCAAACAGATCTTTAACTCACATTAGTTAAACAAAATATTGCAATAACTTAAGTAACAGACAGAAACAGTCACGATAAATAACATTAATCCAGGTGGGAGTGGAAAGAAACACTCTCGTGTGACGTGTTTTTAACGTGAGTGAGCTCGATCATCTATATATCGACTGCTGGGGATTCTTCCAAACCAGCTTAACTTGTTCAGAAAAGCTCCTGGTAAGAAGGTGGAAATGTTAGAGGCCAAACCACGACAAAGGAAGCAACGTAATGAACAGTATATAACTGAAAAATAAGAGGAGAGTTAATCGTTTTCAGGCTTTTTTCTCGTCTCCAGAAAGCGGCTTATTGAACGCACGCTTTGTAACCTTGACTTGTTCCACCGCTCGCCTCCAGCGACGCATCGAACGTCGCGAGACATCATTTCTCTGGCCGATCACAAGATAAGGCCGACCCCGTAAAAGTCCCATAACTATTAATCAATCTTGGCCGAGATAAGAACCTGCATTGATTGAGGCTTTCTGCCCGCGAGATGCTGCGAGATAGGGCGCACGTGAAGGAGCGCCGCCCTCGCCGCCACATGGCGGTAAACGATCGGAGGCTCGGCAACCAAAGAGCCGATCGAAAAAAGTAACGTTTACGGGAGGAAATGTTTTTGCAGATATGTTTTGGCACACGCTGCAGCTTGGAGTAGTTTCTGGCACGGGGGCGCCGTACAGGGGTGGGGGGTGGGGTCTGAGTGCGCCCCAGCAGGGAATCTTGAGTCATCAAGAGTCTTCGCGGGAGCAGGTGGAAGTGGGATGCTGGCGTGCGAAATGAGCGGCGGGAGAATGAGCGAGAGCCCACTTCAGTTTATGAATGGGGAAACGCGTGACAGCGAGTCTGACAAAGTGATTGGATGTAGGCGGGAGGAGGAGGAGAGCGCCGGCGCCGGACCCGAGTGAACGGCGTGAATGTAAATTTGGCGCCGCTCCACTCGCAGGCTGGAAATTCTCCGGCAGAAGTAGAAAACGCACGAAGTCGTCGGAGATTCACGCTCACACCCCCATTTATCTCCATCTGCTCTCTTTGTTGGCGTCCACCAGCGATAAATAGCATTGATTGACATGTTCATTTGAGGCTTTTACTTTGATAGCGTAGTTTTACGGGCTTTATCGATATCCTGTCCGCGATTCAGCGATGGCTTTCCTTTACGTCATGTGAAAAAACTTGACATTTATGACAGTAATGTTCAAATCGATGCTGCGTTTTTACCAGATCAACAAATCGGAGGAATGTTTTTAAATACGGAGAGAAGTTTTGTCTTCTACTCGACAGGAAATGAAACGTGTCAGTAAGTCGAGAAGAAAAAGAAATAAAGAGGAGGAATTAGAGTCGTTGAAGAAATTTAAACTACACACACACACACGCGCGCGCGCACACACACACACGCGGATTTCGAACAAAAACAACCCCAATCCCTGATTCCCAGAGATGTTGTAATGGAGGCGGCTGATTTCTCCTCAACAGCTTCATTTGGCTCCACGTTTTGATCACTGCTGGCGGAACTGAAAGAAAGTACACTCAGCCAAATTGGCAAAAGATACTTTACTTTTTTTTTACTATAGCGCCCCCCCCCCCCATACCCATTGGTATGAAAAGATTAAACTAAATTGGGTCTCCTTCTCGTGCAGCTGTCTTCCTTTGGCTTCGCTTGTTTCACTTTAATTTGTTAAAAATTTTAAGGCATTAAAACTGAAATCGCCTCGAAAGGGGATCCGTCTCCGATGTTATTCTTCAACGCCGCGCGAGTCCCAACGCCCCAAACCCAGTCGGGTTTTTCAGGCATCGCCGAGGCTTTCTGACGATTATGGGATGTCGTGAACGCACTGCGTTCGTGCGAGTATACAGCTTTAAAACGCAAGTTTGATGTATCTTACATTATGTAAGTGAAGCATCTCAACTGCGATCTTGGACGAGCACTCGATAGAGAGCAAACCTCCGCCAGAGCCAGAGGAAAAACATCAAGAGTGTGGTGTGTTTTAGGTGTGTGTGTGTGTGTGTGTGTGTGGTCCTTTAGGCGCTTTTTGTGTCCCCGCACACACACAAAACTTCAAATTCGCGTGTTTCCGATAAAGTTCTCGCTTTTCTCCACATCCCCGCCGACTCGTTTCGCCACAATGAGCCCAGCGGCTGCCTGAAAGCTGAAGGATTAATTCATTCAACCGATCAACAAACGGCGCGCAATTAACTGTCACCCCTAATATCTCAATTTAGGGGGAAAAAAAACCCCACATCGAGGGCAATTATTTTTCCTTTCGGGCTCTCCGAGCTGGCGCTGGGCTCCGATTGTAGTGAGTCTTTAGAAGTGTGAACGCTTCGGCATGAAAACCAATTCTTTTCTGCGGCTTTCACACTAAATAGTACGCTGAAACGAGTCATAAAAGGTTTTTTTTTTTGCTTTTCAAAGAGAGTCACAATAGCGGAAAGGAAGGTCAGAGCGGAAGGTTATTGGAAAGAAAAGATACATGAATTCAATCTGATAGAATACATTATACGATATAATAAAACTAATCAATAATGAAAAGCTAAATATTGGGTTTTATTCAGTGTTTTCTGAGGAGGCAGCCAGGACCTCTTGACCTGCGGCGAGCCAGCAGGGACCTTTGGCTCCGATGAAGGAAATTTCCTCCGGTAATTTATTCCGTCTTCGGAGGGGGCGCGGTGCTCGAGTTCACGGCGTCCGTCGGAGTCGTCGCCACATTAGCGAATCCACAAAACAGCTGACAGCCCTTTGGTCGGGTGATAAAAGCCGCCAAACACCCTCTGACCCCGCCCCCCCCAACCGATAAACACGCTCGATCCCGCGAGGGTCGTAAGGTGTGAAGACGGACGCGAAGGAGGCCAAAACCATAAAGAGGGAAGGACGGCGAGGAAACAAATCTATCAAACGGGGACGAAAGGAGGGAAATCACGCCGCGTATTTACTGTACGTGCTCGTTGACCCGATAATGTGGTTCAGGAAGGTGAGGATTTGCATCAGAGGAGTTCTGTTTAGTTTTAAAGCACAACAGCACAATAAAAAAGCGAAACCAACGTAAGATCGAGCTCAAATCTGCATTCAGAGTGCGTCTCAAATCTTCCGTGGCCTGTTCCAACCCACACGTCTCATATTCACCACAAGACTGAACCGTTTCACAAAGACACTTTGCAGAAATGGTCAAATCGAGAAGAAAATTGAAGGAAATATTCTCTCCTTTTCTTTATCGTTCAATATTCGCATGAAAAAAAAACGAGTCAAAAAGAAGCAGGAACAGGTCACGCTGTCGCTTTCGATTCCAAAGCGGCGTTATCTGGGTTCGCGGAGTTCCTGCGCACACTCACACCTGCCAACGCTCCCGCGTGCACTCGCGGCTACATTAATCAGCATCACGCCGCAAACGTCGTTCCCGGGGAACGGGCAACCGGCTGGTTTATCGGCGCGTTTCCGAGTTGTGGGCTTCGGTGTTTCGCCAAATATGCAATTAGGTCTGAAATCGATGGACATCTGGGACGCAGGTTGAGGGAAGAAGGAACACGTTTGTCTGACAAATCAAAGGATAGTTTATCCAACAAGTGTTCTCTTAACTTACGAAGCCGATACAGGTACGTTTTTGCTTGACGTGCGTGGAAATGTCAGAAAGCTGACTAGGGAGAACATACATCGTTCAGTGAGAGACCAAGGAGGAGGAGGAGGAGGAGAGTATCTGGCTTCAAGAGAAAAGACACCCACTAAAAGTAACCTCCCACCCATAAACACACACACACACACACACAAACACACAAAAAAAGGGAATGATGAAGGACCAAAGGCAAAAGCACTCTGTGGATTCAAAGAGCGCACTTCAATGGGCCCTCTGCGCCGACTATCTTTGCTCTCTCTTTCTCTTCAAAGTAGCCCTCCATTGTCCTCCTGTAAGTATAGGTCTCACCTGGTTTTCACTCGGTCCACCATGCAGCACCGACTCCACTTTCGCCTGACCTTCCATCGCAGCCCTCCACACCCCCTTTCTCCCTTTTTTTTCCCCTCCCCCTCCCTCAAATCTTCCTCTGCCTCCTCTTTTGCTCTCCTGCCTCTCACCTCACACTCGAAACTCATCTGCCGGTGTCCTTCTAAACAAAGCGCCGCGTTCCCTCCCCGGGTCCGCCACTCCACCCCCCCCCCACCCCCCGACGGGGGCGCGCGCTGTGGTAATTCCTCCCCAATGACTCCATTATCTGGGCTTAAATTGGACTTCTGATGATAGCTATTCACCAAATTTCACTGTGCTCCTCGTTGACTCTCAGAGCAGGACACACACACACACACACACACACACACACACACACACACACACACACACACACACACACACACACACACACACGAAAGCCTGTGCACAGCAGGCCTTTTACAGACCCGACTCCTTCATGGTTATTAACAACTCTTCTCTTGCTCCCAACTATCTTTCCTCGTTCTTTCGGCCTCTCGTTGCGTCTCTACAGACGACTGACAGAAACTCTACTAAATTGTTAAATCACAAGCTGACACAGAAAGCTTAAATCAGCAGCTCAAACTGCATTTATACATATTTTTTTGACCCCAGAGTGTCTTCAACGCCCGTTATCGGCAAATCTGTCCAATTAGGAAACCAACTCATGCACACAGAGGTTTGATGGGAGACCAGTAACTCACCACAGGGTTTGCAGGTAGCTGTTCGGAGCCTCACTACACGTGTCAACACTCAAAAAATTGACCTGCAGCGGGAAAAAAAACCCCAGCCTCTGCCGTCCAAAGAGGAAAATTAGAGCAACATCACCGTTCGCCAACAAACGCAGAAGGCAAAGACCCGGCGTTTGGAAAATAACCCGTTCTGGACGGCCGAATCAAAGGTTCTGTTGTGTCGGGGTTCGGAGCGGATCAGAGACGGCTCGCAGGGGCGGAGACCTCGAGAGAACACAAAAGGTTTGTTCCACCGGCTAATTAGTGCCTGACAGTTACCAATTTGAATTTCTAACACTTTGTTCGCACCTTTCAACTGAAAAACTGGCCAAAAATCACTTAAAAACCCAACTGAAATGAAAGTTTTGGAACAATATACTTATTCTCATGTGTTTTTAAGGATTGTCCGTTGAAGCTGAACTGTTTTCGGTGTTTTTTTCCACGGAACTCCGTCGCTGCGAAACTGCTGCCAATACAGCTTCTCAAAAATCAGCTGGGAGATAAAGACGGTGTCGAGTTTCAGCGTTCTGGGATTCTTTCGGTTTCTACACTGGCAGCGCTGACAGCCGCCTGCCAATAACCAAATATTCTCTCTAATTTGAGCGGAGTTTCGCTTCCTGCAGGCCTGTCATCGCTCTTCATCGCGCCGCGGAAAGGAAAGTAGGAAAAGTACACACAGGATCAGCGGCTGTGTCCTAAGCAATGTTCTTTGCGGATCCCAGCGGCGGAGTGATGATTATCCAGTGAAAAAGCAACTTGACAAGTTGCTCGAACCTTTACGGAGGGAAACAAGGGTTGAGAGGAGAGAAGAGAGAGTGGCGACGCTCCCGAACAGCTGGAGTTTCTGTCATATTCCCGGCCCGAGCGCGCTCATTCATCTCCTCCTCCTTTCGTCGCCTCTTTGTTCTCGCCTCTCGTTTTTCAACCCTCGGGCCACGCGGCTCAGCGAGCTGACAAAAAGGATGCGGTTCAGGACAACAAAGCGTCGCGACGGTCGGGTTCGGTCTCCAACCTATTTTGCTCGCTTTCTTTTTCTATGCTGATCTTGTCACTGTATGTGTTCATTTACTGGCGTTGAAGACAGAAACTTCGACGCGACGAGTCCACCAGACGCTCCGTCTTATCGACGTCTACTGACCGCGGAGAGCGGCCGATCGACTCGTTTCACTGAACCCCGGTCTGAGTCAATACCGCCTTTGTGCTGTTGTGTCTTATCTCGCGATTGAAGGCCGCGAGTACACGCCAGACCCCCAAAATATGGGACAGGTCAACAATGAGGCGACGCTGTAACACGCAAATCATCCCAAGGCACCGGAGCGTCGCTGAGACGGTTCAACTCTCAATTTGAACAGGTGGTCCTAATTAAGTGGCCAATGAGTGTACACTCCAGAAGCGCACTTTTATATGTACTTTGCAGGCAAGTGTCAAACATTTGCTCAAATTAGCCGTGAACTCTGCAGCTGCACTTTCAGAGACTGACATTTGGCGAGACAAACACTCGCAGACACGCAGAGGTAGGCAGTGAACACTCTGCATTACACGACTCAGCTACGCGCACACACACACACACACACACACACACAGAGAAAAGTACTCAAAAGCCTATGCGAGTGCATATAGAGCACATGGCTGCTCGAGCAAACAAACACTAAAAACAAAGGAAACGGAGGCAAAAGTGGAGGGAAGCGCGAGCAGAGGCGGAGGCAGGAAAATGGATAGACCCCAGGGAGCGCCAGCCTAAAACCGTAGCCAACAAAAGACAAACATGTTGGAACATCAAGAGACGAAAGACTTGTAAAAGGTTAAAGAAGGACAGTACAACAAAGCCGCTTTTTTCAGACCGGTGTCAAGAAAAAGCTCGATTATTTTGGGGATGTTGTTGTTGTCGATGCATCGGTGTTTCGGGCGCTATACCGAGCAGATAAACGCAACGGGAATAAATATCTCTCGCTGAGTGACAATACAGAACTCCGGCGATGACAGTCGCATTGTGTTTCAATCGAGGAAGAAATGGGAGAAACCTTTTGTTTGCATCTTCATCCAGCTTTACGCCGTCTTTCCATCTATCCGACTGTCACCGTCCCTCCTCTGCTCTCCCTTTTTAATCTCTCAGGCCTCGTCTCCGAGTTTCACTTCCTTCTGTCGCTCCTCGCCTCGCTTCCGTCTGACCTCAGTCTCCACTGGAGCCCTGAAAACCTCACGTTGACCCTCGAAACAGACCAAACACACCGGGGGGGAGGGGGGGGGTAATTCTGTCCTCTCACAAACCCACAACTGTAGTATCCACTTAGGTTTTAGACCTGATGATTAACACACAAACACACACACACACTCTTGCTCACACACACACACACACACACACTCACTCACTCACTCACTTTCTTTCACACACACACTCTCTCACTGTCTCTATCACTCTCTCTCTCACACACACACACACACACACACACACACACACACACACACACACACACACACACACTCTCACACACACACACACAC
>JASSRZ010000002.1:5849874-5863370 GCA_032164315.1 Malacoctenus gilli
ACACACACACACACACACACACACACACACACACACACACACACACACACACACACACACACACACACACAGTGCATCATCTGCAAATTTCCCACTACAGACATCGCCGCACATGAGCTGAGTCAGCAGGACTCTATTTTTGAATGGCTTTTTGATTTCCTCTATAGTGACAATCACCCCATGAGAATCCAGTGTGTGTGTGTGTGTGTGTGTGTGTGTGTGTGTGTGTGTGTGTGTGTGTGTGTGTTCGCTCACTGCCTTGCATGAGGAAATGCCTGGAGACGAAGCTGTGAGTCACACTAAATCAGACCCTCCAAAAATCTCCCTCCTTTCACGTCCTTGTTGCCGTTTGGAGACAGAAAAAAGAAAACCGCGGACACGAGCGCCCGAGAGGGGCCAAGCAATAAAATAAGGTCCTCGCTCACCAATAGAGCCGCCACCTCCGTGCACACACTCGTAAAAAGGAAATTATTTTTTAGCTCTACTTGCATGGGGGGGGGAAAAACTTGGTAAAAACTTGAAAAATTTCAGCAATTTTTGTTTTCATCTCGACACTGAAAGCAGAAAATTTACTGCATTTGTTCCTGTAATTTATGTTGTTTCTCTACTACTTCTGCGTTCTTCTGTTAAGGAAAGCGGTGACCATCAACAGACAGTGTTTTGTGGGTTTCTACAGGTCACATGATCTTCAGAGACTCTGCCAAACTCAGTTTGTGCATTGCGAGACGCAAATACACACAAAAAAGGACACACTTCCTGTTTTCTACGTCGTACGGATGCCTCACTTCAAGCCCACCTGCCAGAAAGCGTGATGCCACACATATACTGACAAGACGTCCACATTGAATCGAAAGCACGTCCAGTAAAACTCGACAAAGCTCGTATTTACATTGCTGCTCGTCAGCTCAGGGCGGAAAAAAAACTCTACAAGCGACAAACAAACATTTGCAGCAATTATATCTGCTGAAAATAGCGCCCGGTGTTGCTTTTGAGAGCGATTTGGAAGGAGGAACAGAGGAAACGCTCTCAAACTGCATAAAGTCAGTGTGGTGGTGAAGAAGAGGTGAGTTTAGTGAGCGTATAGAGGTGAAAGGGACAGAGGAGGGAGACGGCGCAGGCTTGCAAGATGTAAAGAGGAAACGGGAACATTCAGAGAGATATGAAGCCTGTGTTTTGTTGACAAAGTTGTGTTCTTGGAAGCCAAGATCTAAATCATCCGTAAACACCTCCAGGTAAAGAGAGTTTTTTTTAAAGAAATGTACTTTTCTCATGTTTACTTTCCCGACTAAATCCCCTGTTATTTTTTCTCCCTCACTTGTCTGTCGACTCCTTTTCTTTTGCCGCATCTCGACTTCTGTGTAGCCGCTCGTGCGAACCAGACGAGCCGCTTCGAGTCGATTCAGCTTATAGCTTCCTGTCAGCCAAGGCAGCAAACAGCATCTGAAGCCGCACGGATGCAAAAAAAAAAACGTCATCTTCAAGCCTCGTTTTTTAACCTGAAGGTCTGAAGGAGTTCAAGGAACAACAGCGGGTTTATAAATCGAACTTTAGACATTGTTATTCCAGCATTAACCTGCGGTATTGTTCAGCAACACACACGAATTTCATCAAATGATGCAAACTCGAGTAAAAACGTTTCCTTAAATTGGCTTTTCGGGCTTCGCCCAGTTTCCCTCTTTGTTCTTCGCTCCCGTCTTTGTGTATTCATCCCGATGCCCACCACATTGATGTCGAGAGGCTCCTCTGGCTTTTTTTCCTCTCCTCCTCTCGGCTTTCGCAGCTAATCAACCCACGACGTGGGTCGGAAAAACGAAGCAATAAAGCGGGTGATTCAATAAATGAAGTAACAAGTTGGTAACGACCGAAACGCGAAACGTTTGGAGCAGCTTTGTTGGGGGAGCGCGGCAGTAATCAAGCGAGTTTGCGTGAAAACAATCGAGCAAATGCGAGAGTACGTCCTGCACAGAGGGACCGCCAGAGTTCGTGGTGAATCTCAGCAACTACAGAAGAAGATCGGAGATGTCTGATGTGGCTCGAAGGCACCACCGTTGCTGCGACGATGACGCAAACATCGATGTTGTCCCGTCACGGAGGGTCGCGTGTGCGTCCTGCTTATATCACTGCGAATTCTTGAGTCACAGCAGCAGGATCGGTCAAGCTGAAGCGGCTAAAAATAAGAATAAACACAGTAAAATCCCACGTTTTCTGTATGCAAGTCGTCTCGTCCATTAAGATCGAAGATACGTCCGTTATAGCAAATCAACTCGATGCTTAAGATCAAAAACAACAGTTGTTCAAAGGGCCAAGTCTCACAAATCAATAAATTATCCCGCAAGAAGCACACGAGAAAGCTGGACAACACACCCCGTTTGTATTCGGCGCACAGACGCTCCAAGAGCGACCTTTCTGATTTGTTTGGGAGCCAGAAGTAAGCAGAAGTACATAAATGCAGCTTTTCTGCGGAGTTCACAGTGGTTTTTGTCAGTGCCAGATGTTATTTTCGCTGCCCACAGGTCCTCGCCTTCGACTTCATTTCAAACTAAACTTTGACAAACTGTGTTGGAGGAGAAAAAAAAAGTAGAGAAGTTGCGAGAACTCGCCACGAGCCAAAATCCTTCAGTGCAGATATTCCGGATTAATTTCACTTTCAGCTCTGGTCTTATTTTACCCTCTCATCTCTCTTCTCCCACTTCCATCTCCGTCTCATCCACTCTTTGCTGCAAAATTCACTCCTCTTGCTTTGAATGCCGCTGCTTTTTTTTTTTTCCCTCCCCCGTCTAATTTCGGTGTCAAATTGCTGCTCTTTTACATTCAGCCCGTCTCCAAACAGCAGCTTTTCCTCGCCGAGGTCGGCGACTTTTTGGCCTTCGGTCGCGATCCTGAGAGACGCCGAGCCACGCGTCTAGACGGAGGAACCGTGAACCCTGAACTGTGGCACTGGGACGCTTTGGGTGGACAAAGGTCAAACGGGTCATTGCAGCACTTGCCTGGTGCAATTACCAAGCAGTTGGTGGTTCGATAATGGACCTCTGTGCACACACACACACAGTCATCGCCAAGCACAATTAGGGAAAAGTGGCTGGTTGCATATATAACGCTTTACGTGTGCATTGTGTTGCCCACAATAAACATCTCTGTGTCTGTGTGGCTATGAAACGGAGACAGCTCATCGTATATTGTTGCAGGCTGACATGTTGTTGATGGAAACTACAGACTGAGGATCTATTGATCTCCAACAACAGCGCGGTTGATAATAAAAAAAAAACAAAAAACGCTGCAGCAGGTTAAAAAAATAACCACCGAATTTTCTGTCTCCCATTCAAACGTGTCACAGCTGGAAGAAAAAGACCGAAAATTGGTCTCGGCCTTGTGTTTCTGTTCGACGCCGCGGAGTAAGCGAAGGTTGGGCATTGAATGAGCGAGAAGAAAAACTTAAACGCTGCCCGCTGTCCTCAGCTCATTATTTTCCTTTACAAGGAAGAATTTATGCTTTTTATTCCACGGCACAACAGCGATGTCACGCCATGGAAACGTGCGACGAACGCGCGCTCCGTCGTTAAACCGCATCCCGAAAGTCGGGGCGACGGCTCGATGTGCGGGTTTTTGCGGCGGCAACGAAAGTACAAAAACCTGCCGTGGATCCGATTTTGATCAAGATTCTGGCGATTAAAGTGCAACAGGAGGCGAGCAATTACAAGACACAGTTGGACAGAAGCAGTGGCACCTGTGTTCTCTATAGGAAAGGCTGAAATACTTTGGTTTCTATGTGTGTGTGTGTGTGCACGAGTTGCCTTTGGGACGAAGCGCCAATATGGTCTAAGAAAAAGGACGAGCCAGACTCTATAGTAATAAATAATAAATAAAGCAGGGCTGACTCGGGCCTCGTTTGTACAACATCATCTGAAACATGATAACTTTGAATTGCTTATTGACGAGCGTGATTCACTTCCTGTAACGGATCCAGCAGCATAAGATACATCAGCGTGAGTGCAGGAGAGTTACGCTCCGAGGCAGCGAAGACTGCTGACTCAGGTCGTCGTGGCTTCGTGCGGGGAAAGAGGGATGGGAACAGACAGCGGGAGGGAGGAGGAGGAGGAAGAGGAGGAGGAGGGAGAGAGAGAGAAGTGCTGGAAGAAGGTAAAGAGACGGAGAGGGAATAGGGAACAGAGAGAGAAAAATGATAAAACAAAGATAAACGGAGCAAAAACGTCATAATTGTGGACGCGAATTCCTACAGACGCTGGAACGATGTGACCTTCTTGCTATCAGACTCTTTTCATATCGTCAGAGTCATTTAAACTGTTGTCAGAACAAGTTGTGCTGCAACACATGGTTGCTCCCTCTGCTGAGGCTTGACCTCAACATCCAGGAGTGCAATGAAGTGGGAGAGTCTCTCTCCGACGTGCTCGCCGGCTTCCCGTTGCGTGCACCTCGAACGCGGCGCTTCCCCGACACATGACGTCGAAGGATCTCCGCTCTTTTGCCACGAGGTTTTTTTCCTGACGAGCGTGCGCGGGGTTTCTGTTCTGGAAGCGCCCCACACTTGACTTGCAGGGGGCTCCGGGGGGGGGGGGGGGAACAGAGTTCGGAAGCCACCGGTATATCAAACCCTTTCATAAACTAAGAGACTGAATCCATATTGCAAAAAAACAAAAAGAGACGGCGCTTCACTGCAGGGGAAGGAGAGCGGGGCATAAAAACCCCCATCTGACTGCCTCTGTGATGGGAAACAATCTCTGGCTTCCCTCCATTTGCTAATGGTAAAGACCAACGCAAATCATTGCCAGCATTATGAAGGCGCGGGCCCTGCACTGCCGTGACATTAGCGGAAAGAGCCGTCGGGGGACATCCGACGGGACGTAAATAGGAACAATGTCACTGTGGGGAACGCAGAGAACTGCAACCTTTGCACCATTTTATAGATATTTAAAAGCTACTTTGCAGCGGCAGACGCAACAGGTCCGGCTTGACATTTTCAAATAACCGGGTTTAAAACAGCACATCTTTTCTCTTTCCAGCCAGCCGTTTCGCGTCTGTGCGCGTTTCACACTCGTATCACCAAGAAACGGTTGGCTGAAAGAGAAAAGATCTGCTGTTTTGGGAAGAATTCCGAGCTAAAAACCAACTGAGACTGTTCAGGTTTCACTGTTGCGTGTCAGCGGTCAGCAAGGAAAAAGGGGCTGATGAGGCCGATGAACGTAGCGGGTAAGGATAGGACGATGATCCATAAATCAATCAATCGCACGATGAATGAAAATGAACTCGATCGCTTTTCTGGCCTCGATTAGTCGTCCTGCACACGTGTGTACTTGTTTTCCTCGCCTCCAAACACGCCAGGTGACAAGAGAGCTTCATCGGTCTCAGCACTTGGGTGCGTTTGTGGCTTGGCGGGAGGAAATGAGGGGAGCGAAGCATCCTGTCGGTCGTTCAGGATCTTTGTGTCTCTGGGAGGAAGTGGATACACTAGCAGCAAGCACATTTTAATGTTAAATAAAGGTTTAATTGTTAAATTTAAAAGGGTGCACTTGCATTTTTATGATATTTTAACATTACAAGTGGTTCTCCATAATCGATAATATCGTTTATCGCGATAATTTGTGGGACAATATATCGTCCAGCAAAGTTATCGTTTCCAGACCTCGCAGTGGTCGATCAATGACGTGGTCCCCCAACTGATCACAGTCATTCCTTCGCAGTGTTCATTTCAACGTTGGTGACACGAGCGCTGGTATCAATCTGCGTCGCCGAGGATCAGAGCGCAGGTGAAAGACGAAGTTGGAGGAATACAAGCGAGAGAGAGAGAGAGAGAGAGAGAGAGAGAGAGAGAGAGAGAGAGAGAGAGAGAGAGAGAGAGAAAATCTACAAAGGAGGAGTTTCTCAGACTCCGCCGCGGAAGAACAAACGACTGCTTGAACCTCGGCGCAGACAGTCACTCTGGAAAATGATAAGCTATTGCTCCCCCAACGTCGGCGTTGCATCAGAGCGTTCAGAGGTGCGAGAACTGAAACGTCAGAAATGTTATAAACTTGGAACATGACAACGTTGCGCCGCACTTTGTTTAGCAACTCAGAACCGCTGCTAATATTTCTCCGCCATCAGTCTGTTCCGATGAATAGTCTCTCGCATTAACTGTCGCGCGCATCAATCGGCGCTCTCATCTCTCCGTCTCGCCCGCAGCACTTGTGCCATGTAAGCATTGCCCAACCTCCATCATCCGACGCCGCGTTCAGTTCACCACACCTTGTTTGTACGGTAGTCTCGCTATATTTCCGAGGTCTTTTTTACGTCTTTCGACCGAGATCGCACTCGGTTCAATCGCTGCGGCGCCACACGCGTTGTGAAACCGACAGGAGAGAAGCTGCTTCCTGCTTCTGGGAAACAACTTTCAGGGACGCCGTTGTCCACGCTGATTTTTTTCACGCATCGTTTTGGGGGTTTTAAACTTTGGGCGCACAACGTCTTCCTGCCATTTCGCGTCATGCTGGAACCTTCCCGCCGTATCGGCGGCTCGCGCATCCCTCTCCACGGGCTCCTCCAGAGCGAGCCCCAGAGGGCTGCAGGAGATGTTTTTGTCCTTCGTCTGACACGTTGTACTCCGGTGATTTATACCTCTGCACCTCTGCATCTTTCCCTCGCTGCGTCTCTCTCTCTTCCCCCCACGTTCACTCGCACCTCCTCGTGGCTCCAGCTCATTGTCCGTTTCTTTCAAGTCTGTCTCTGCAGACGCGGCAGCAAACACTGCGAGGAGGACACATGCACGCACACACACAGCTTCGGGCCACGCTGAGGGTTGGGGGAGAGGTCTCTAATCCGGTCCCAACGAGAGTGGGCCTGCTGGGGGATTAGAGGAGGGCTGTGGGTGGTTCAAAAGACGAAGTGGGGGGGGGGGGGCTATAGAACAGCGGAAGTCTATGGAGACTGAGAGAATGAGTAATGTCTCCCTCAGATGGACACAGTGATGCATGTAAAGCCAACGGAGGATGTCGATTCGAATGACTCAACGCACATCATCCACACCGACTTCTGATCCCCGCTTCGGTCGCGGGGTCATGTTGCACTTTGCTTCGGCTGGGATGGAAATCTAATTCAATACGCTCGCCGTTTTCGGCGTTTATAGCCCGAATCGATGGATTTCCATGCCGGCGAACAGATAAACAGACCGAGAGCAACACAGAAAAAGGGCGAAAGATGGCAAGCGAGATGCAGAGACACCCAGCGCTGAGCTCACCCCTGTTTCACATGTTATTTAATGTGTTTTTAGAAGCTTAACGGCGATATATACGTGCGGCTCGGGCTGCTTTTCTGAGCATTAGGGAAGAGTGACGTCCGGGGATTAACACGGTGCAGCCATCTCACAGAAACCAGCCTTTATTCGCACTCCGCCTTTGTGCTGTCTGTGCATGTATGCTGCCAGTTTGTTCGGGACAGTTTAACCGATCAGAGCTCTAATAACTTCTCCGTGACATCTTTTAAGCTTCCAGAGCTTTCATGGGGGAAAAACTCAACATGATCCGTGGATAATAGGAGGTATTATAATTACGGCGAGGCTCTGGCGTCTGGAAGTGTAAAGGTCCAACGCGACATCCTCGTATGAAGCTGTAATTACGGTGCATCAAAGAGTCGCTGCTCTGTTGTCGCACAAACTCCCATTTCACCCCCCCCCCACCCTCACATGCAGGGTGCATAAATAAGCCACCGCGGATGAGTCACCTCGTTTAAACCCACGGTCGTTCCTATTTGACACAACGGCGGGTAAATAAATAAAAAAAACAAGAGGAAGAGTTTCTTCTTCGTCTACTTTTTTTTCCCTCGCCCTGCCGCTCTCTCCTGTTGGCACGTCTCCCTCCCAGCGCTACTTTGTGACAGGAAGCAGCGTGTGTGCCAGTCGCGCCTTTGATATGGAACATCAGGAGCGATTTCACCGCGAACGCGCGAGTGTCTGAGCAGCATTCAAAGGGAGGCCACTGTCAGACGCCCGCTGCTTTGGCTCACATGACTGTTATGCATTCGGACGTCCGTGCAGCGTCGCCAAATACGAGTCCGCGCACGCGCAAAAAAACGCGCCGGACACTTCCACCGTCTCCGCGTGACGCGACGGCGGCTCGGCAAACAACAGACGGCGTTCGGAGAGAGAGACGCCGAGGTCCCCGAAGCGGCGTCTAATGATTGAGCTATCTTGGACAAATTTGCACTTTGCATGTGTCGCAGCCCCAATTACTGCTCTCGGTGACGGCACTCGGCCTCATTTCAAAGAGGGTCCTGGTGCACCAATTTTTTACGCTCGAGGCCAAAAACTCAGAACTGTGACTGATCATAAATAAAATAATAATACGACACATAACAATGCTTTATAATAAAAAGGAGGAACGAAGGCTGGGACGGCCAGAAATGATCTGATATTCATTAGCGCGGCGACAAAAAGGCTTCGGGACGAAGGCTCGATTGCTTTTGTGTCCAATCTAAGACTTGTATCGTCAGGTTTTTGTCTTTATTGAAGGAGAATGAAGCGATGATTATAATAAAAAACTGAAAGTACAGGAAGGTTCGGTCCTTTGACTCGGTGCCCTCAACACACTGAAACGTGTCCCTGATACGCTGTAACAGCAACAAGGTGCGACTCGAATTGCCTCTCAGGGGTAATGAATCGTTTTGATGTGGGCTTCGTCTTCTCTGATCGCTTTGTTTTTAATCAATTCGCCCCGATTCGTCAATTCGGCGACACGGACAACCTCTGAGACGACGCCGCGGCGGCGGCGGTAACCTTTTGACACACGCGCACGACTCTGAAATGAAAAACCCAAATGACCACTCGGGAACAGCGACTTTATTCGCCTAATCTGACGTATCCATTTTGATTTTGGTGGCTACAAATGGTGGGTGGGGGAGGGGAGGGGAGGGGGGGAGAGAGAGGGGTGGGGGGGGGGGTGACAGCTGGCTCTCTGTATGTCTGAGAGTGAGTGAGTGTGTGTGTGAGGGAGGACTTAAATCCAACCCAAACGCAGATGATGGGTTTAATCCGGCCGTTCAGTAGGTCAGGCTGAGGATAACTACTGTGTTTTAAAGCCGACCACATTGTAGTGACATTCAATCTGAGCTGAAGCTCGATATGAATGTTTTCAGTCACAGAAATGTGCAGATTTTTCGGAAAAATGTAAAAAAAATTGAGCCCATAGTGCCAAATTGTTTAGAACTATCTCTGTATTTGCTTGTAATATTAAAAAAATGTGAGAAAGAAATACAGGATGAGGTTCGAAAACAATAGTAGAGACTTAAATGGTTGCAGAGAGTCAGTGAGAGAGAGTGAGCGAGCGGTGGGGGGTGGGGGGGGGGGTGGAAAGAAGAAAGTAAAAGTGAGGCGGCCTGTGTATGACCCCTGTTAAACGAGCCTCACAACAACACTAGAAACCTGTTAACAACAGGAGTCCATTTAGCCGGGAAAGACTACAGTAGGGGGTTCCAACCTGGACTCTGCACCACCCTCTCCATTAGTCACACAGGGATGTTCACCCGCTGTATCGGGTGGGGGGTTTGGGGGGGGTGCAAAACCACACACAGACGAGAACACACGCGCAGAAACACACAAAATAAATAACACAGGTGGACAGAATGCATTCACACACAGAGATTTTTCTCTCAGGGGGTCGTGAATGTTCACCCTTTCATCCATTTAGCGGTTTTTTTCCCCACCCGCAAAGTTTAGCAGGCGTGAGCGTCGCACGGAGAGGCGAGCAGGCGTCCTCCGAGGATCCAAAAGGACCCCACAGGAGGAGAAGGAAGTGACGACGGGGGCGGGAGGCAGACGCGACACGCAAAGTTAGAAAACATCGACGATGGATTCTTCGAATCGACTCGCCTTCATGCCGCAAGGTCGCTTTAAATTCTTCACTCTCGATAAATACGAGGAAAACACAAACAGGCGAAAATTCGTCTCCTCTTCGAGGACTCGTTCTCGTCCGAAAAATGACTGTGTTGTCGGTGTTTCTCCATCATATATAAAAAAAATAGAAGTACAACAGGCAGGGCGGCTATTTTTAGAAACACCTCCACAGACTAATATCGTCTCAGCGTCTCTGGAGAGAAGTTCCTGAGAGCGAGAAGGACACAAGGTGTGCTGAGACATGCAGTCTGACGCCAGGTACTTCCAGGATTACTTAGCGAGTTACAATATTATGAATGAAGCCCGCAGAGCTTAAACAACGTACTGTGTAGCAGTGAATCTCTCTTTTTGACACTAAATTTAATGGACAAACTGTTGGTTTTCCAAACTGTTTTTCGAGGTTAGTGGTTTTGATTCATTTGTTTTCTTTCATCATGAGGATTTGTTCCCTTTTAACTAACATAATGATGATCTGAAGGGCTTTTGGACCAGTTCTGGTAAAGAAAATGAACTTCGCCTCATCTCAAGTTATTTATCCGTCGTGGTTTGTGCTCCAGACAATAAATTAGACTTTATTCTGCGTTAACTACTCGTATTATCACGTTAAAACCCTCAGTTTCTCCGTTACTGGCTGGAAAAATAATAAAAGTCCCGTCATCAGTGACCTGACAGGTTATTCGACGGCGAGGAGAAAGAGGGTAGCCGAGCGGCGTCATTGTGATTCTCCAGGTTCATTTTCTCCTGCCTCTGTGTCATTACAGGGACGTCACTGTCCCGATCTCCGGCGAGGAGCTAAAGAGAAATGACTGTGATGAAAAAGGAGGATGGAAAAAAAAACAATATTAGTCTCTGTTACAGTGTTCTCCGGATGAAACGGAGGGACTAACGAGAGACAGCGCCGCTAATAACGGGCCGAGAGCGCAGGAAGAGCCGCGAAACGCTGAAGCTTCTTCCAATAACTCTGCATTTGCTTTCATTTCATCACTCGTGAGAGTAAATAACCACTTACACAGAAGGTCTACGTACAGCCAAGAAACGTGCAGATCGAGAGAGTTTTTACATCTGCGCGAGTTATCTACCACGGACGAGGTTTCCTTGGAAATTTCCGTGGAAAAAAAACGAAGGTTGATTCGAAATAAAAGCCCGTTTCAAGCCAGGAAAGAGAGACAAAGGATAAAAGTAAGAAATGAAGGGAGAGACGGCGGCAGCGTCTCAGTGATGAGACAGACGAAGCAGCCAATGAGTGACAGAACGCCACGGAGAGCGAAGGAGGCGCAGACGGAGGAGAGAGAGAGAGAGAGAGATTTCGCCTTAATGTTATTCTGAGCTTCAATCAGCACTCGCCCAGCTCCGCTCGCGCCCAATCATCTTAGCAACACTCGCTCACACGCACACACACAAACACGCACATTACCGCGTTCACACTGGCAAGTATCTCCCCTGCCCATCAACCTTGGCCTGACAGCCTCAGCGCCATGGCAACAGTTCACGTAGGATTAAGCGGAGCACTCAGCGAGGAGGAAAGACGGCAGGGAAATTTTGGGGTGTGATGCACCGACGAAAAGATAAACAGGAACGCACTGACGGAGGAGGAGAAGAAGCACGTTGGCGGAGGGGCGGACACCGAGCGAGTGACCACGAGGAGGAGGAGGAAGAGGAGGAGTCAGACAGGAAGCGCAGGCGATAAAGCCGGGGTTTAGACGGGCCTTTATGCATTCACAGACACAGACTCCCTTTGAAGTCGCGCAGAGATTTCGGGGCTTACCGTCCCGACAACAGGGACGGGAGGGAAGACGGAGATGATTGAAAGTGATCTAAGACGAGCACACAGACATCACAGGGAGCCGGAAATCAAGGAAACAAGATGGCATCAAAGATAGATTGTGGAAAAATAAAGAAATTAAAGGCGAGGAGAGGAGATGGGCTACAAAAGAGCCGCGCATATGTCCCATCATCTCTTCCGATCTGCGTAATCGAGACTTTTCCGAAGTCATCAGCGAGCGCCGCAGACTTCTGCTCCGACACCGTCGCGCCATCTGTTTGTCGTCGATAAATCGTGCTTCCCTTTTGACCTGCGGATAAAAATATCGCCGCTCTCCGACACCTGCTGGATTCGAGCCCCCTTCGGATTACCTCGGCTCGGAAGAGTTGCCGTCGTGACGCAATTCGGTTCTCGCTCCCGACGCTGGCAATCGCTACGAGGCGGTGTCCAGGTTCAGCCGCCTTGTTGAGTGCTCAAAAGTGCTTCCTGGACTCCACAAACTACTGATGAGCCAGCTGGAGGCATCACGCCTTCCCCCCTCACCGCTGCCCATTCATCCAATTAAACACTACAGTCGGACGTGCAGCAGCGGCGGCGGCGGCGAATAGCGAGCGCTTTCTCAGCTGGAACAGAGGAAATATGTCTTCTGACCGGAATAAAGTAAATAATACTGCCACGACTATGTCACTGAAGTTCAGAAGTATGGCTGAAATGATACTGGTACAAGAACAAAAGCTGCCAAAGAACACAATAAAACAAATCAAATATAATTAGTCGCCGCAGCTTGTTAGCGAAAATAATGGAGAAAATATCTGATGTTTCTCCAAACTAGTGAACTTTTAGTTCTCGTTTCATGAAACCAGACAATTTATTGAATTATTATGAGACTTAAGCACCTGAATATAGAAGTTATTACTCACTAATAATACACTGTAGTTCTACGTATTGTTATAGTGTGGCAAAGGGCAGATCAGGCAATATCTACTCTAATTAAACGCCTCAAGAAAAAAAACAAATAACCCTCGAAAAACTCTCTTTCTACAGCGTTTATTGACATTGACGAAAGAGCACAACATCATAAAAACACAACGTAACAAGAGGAGCAGACCACAGGTCAAAGACGCTCATTTAAACACCGACAAAGACATTTTTACGCAGAGCTGCATTCAGACGGGAGAAGATGCTGCCGACAATGATCCAACCTTGCACACATTTACTTTATTTAAAAGGAGATTTATAAAAAAAAAGAGTATTTCTGAAAACTTTCCTTGAAGTTGAAAGAAACTCCAGGAAGAATTTTCCAGGATTTTCACAGCCGACGTTACTCGACGGAGAGAATCCGAAGGAGGGAGTTACGCTTCCCTTTTGGAGGCTCATTAAAAGTGCAGCTTCCACCACCAAACCTCCGAATTCGGCTCGTCTTCCCGGTCCTTTTTGGCCAGCTAAACTCACCTCCACGATCTCTCTCTCTCTCTCTCTCTCTCTCTCTCTTTCTCTCTCTCTCTCTCTGTCTTTTCCACTCGGGGACTTGGCTTCATTATTTCCCAGCCTTCCGGGCATGAATTTAGCTCCCGCCAACCTCCTGGCTTTATTCGGATAAGAATCGATCCGCTCTTGATTACGCCGCTGAAAATTGCGTCAACGCATGGCAGCGTCGCGCCCTCAATTTGGTCTAACAAGCAACCAGATGAGTACAACCCAAAAACCTTAATGCACAAATAAACAAAATGAGTAGGAAGACAAAAAGACAAACATATGCATCGCAGAAACTCGGACAGAGGTCACACACGCACACACACACACACACACACACACACACACACACACACACACACACACACACACACACACACACAC
>JASSRZ010000002.1:5877451-5895354 GCA_032164315.1 Malacoctenus gilli
TTATCGCGTATTCAATTTACATATTTCCATCGGAGACTTATTAAGTAATTACGACAGCTTTTCCCAGCGTTCCTACTAAACTGGCGGTAATAAGACTACGAGGACTCGACATAAAATGCTCTTGTTTGCTTTGTATCACTCATAACCGGCGATTTCTGAGAAGATAATAAAAGGAGGAATCGCTAAAACAGAGTTACCTCAAAACAGCGGTTGTTCAGACTCGCAGAGGAACGTTTGGCCGCGGCTAAATGTCGCCGTTTGGCTTCACGTCGTATAAAATGAGTTATTTTGACGAACGGGAGGCCTCGACTTGTGGCCCGGAGGTGAAGCAGACTGATGTCGATGTCAAGCGGCCTGGCAAGCTTAATGAGATGAGTAAAGGCTAATCTGATTCTATATCAGACAGGCTCTCGGGGCATCCCACTTAACCACCAACAGTGTCACTAACATACTGACTCAAAGGCATGTCCTGACACTGTTAACCGTTCACAGCCTGAAACGCACAAAGCACAGCTCGCTGATGAAGCTCTTTTTCCCTCAAACAATGAAACTGAAAAACACCCAAGAGTCTTCCAACGCGCAGTACGTCACACGTCACATGTCCTGAGTGTGTTCCCTCTCTCTCGCACCGCTGCACTGATGCCCAAAGGCAGCCCAAAGGCAACTTATCTGCAACAAATCAACACAAATCACCCCGAAATGCCTACAGAGCGGCGAGCTGCTCGACACCACCAACAGCTGTTAAACGTCTCCACACATGTAGAGTCGAAAAAGAAACCCAGCACGCTGCAACTTTACTCGGGCGATCTGGGCTTTTTTTTTATTGTGTGTTGGAGAGAAACAGCTCCATTCACAGCACAGTGTCTGTTAATTGCACTTGTAACACGTACAACCTACACACTGCTCACTCGGAGTTTATTCAACATATGCAGAATTAAAGGGAAAAAAAAAGGTGAGACATCTAAAGATAAAATAATACATTGCGTTACTCCACACCTCCTGTTCCCGTTCGCTCACACATGCTTGGAAAAGCTTCCTCATGGATTCTTGCACTTTTGTCGACGGAGTCCAGTAGATTAGCGAATAAAAAAACGGAAGTCTTGCCCAAATAGCCGACCAATCCTGGACACCAGCCAGTCGTTTATAGTGTGCTTTTGTCCGACTGCAACCAAACATGTGCCAAGAACTTGCAGTACAACACAAAGCGTTGGAAATAAAGTGCGAATCAGTGCGTCACACGAGTCACTCCTTTCCCCTCCGTCTGTCCTCGTATCGTCGATAACCCGTCATCAAACAAGCATCACGTGAAGCCATGGCTCTCACACACTCGCTTGTTTACCTGCTAACCTGCGAATACCAGTGCGTTCAGTCTTCATACTGTCGTATCTCGTGTTCACCAGTGAAGTAAACTGTATCTCCGCATGTTTCTCGTTGATAAATGAATGTTTTTCACCTCTATGTTCACTGGAAACTTCAAAAACGCGACAAATTTGGGAGAGATACGATTTTGCTGAAGTAGTTTCTTGTGGTGCTATCGCTTTAAAAACGCCTGGGTGGCTTCTGGCTTTACAGTAACCTCAAATTTAACCTCCAACCAGACTCTGAGAGTCTCCTTGTTCCAGATAAAGTGAGCCCGCCACAGTCAGAGGTGCCAATTGAAGAGAACCGAGCATTTCCATAAAGGGATCAATAAAGTTTCAGAAAGTGTTGTTGTTCCTGCTCCATGAAGGAAAGAGAGGGAGGGAAGCGAGCCACCGCTGTCAAACAACGCTACTTTCCTCTTTTGTCTTCCTTCAGTCTCACGCACGCACGCGCAGCGGACGCTCCTGCACGCGCACGCGCTCCCCAGCGCAGGGGAAAGAGAGAGAGAGAGAGCTAGAGAGAGAGAGAGAAACCCGCCCCTCTGTTGTCGTCTGTCAGGCCGGATGATTAATGAGGCGCGTCCCCGAACACATCCATCCAGGACCGGAGAAGCCCCGGCGACCACCGGGGGAATCAGTCACGGTGAACCCTGCGAGTATCGGGCTCAGTCACCGTCAGCAACACCGGTAATGCCGCCGAGCCAAGCGTGGATAATCCCAGAGAAACGCGGGACCGAGAGGTGGGAGGATCCGGCAATGGTTGCACAGTCTACCATTAAAATATATCATATAAACCAGCAAGTTTATTCCTAAAGGGAATATAAATCAACGTAGCTCTAATCCCAGTGAGTTTGTCAACGTTTCATGATGATAGCAATTAAATTACAAGAGGAACAAAGTCTCAGAGTGAACATGACAAACTGAGTAAAACGACAGAGGCCAAAAAAAACAAATAAGACATTCAAACTTTAAAGGTTGAGGTTGAAAACACAGTCTAACCAAGCAGACGTAAGTTCCCTACAAACCAGCCACAACTTACCTAATTAAACATAGCATTTGTGGGTTTTAGTGCTCAAAAATGAGCCTCTGAACAAGACAAAAACATAAAAAATGCGAATATATGTGCATGAGCTTCGACTGTAGTGAAGACTACAAAAATCAACTCGAGATTATCCCCCTAAATGCAGAAGCACAACCAAAATCTGTGTATCTGACTGTGTGAGTCACAAGAAATGTCCATGTTTTGTCAAATGGAGAAAAAGGTTGATAAAAACAACATGTTTGTTGGAATAATACTGCACAGCAAACCACAGCAGACACCAGGGTCTCTAAATCTTCCGGATCCCCGGAAAAAAAAACCCAGCTGAAATCCCTTCGCCAGACATCCCGGGCAGTTAACACGTGTGGGTCTGAAGTCGGGCGGTGAACCCCCCTCCCTGCCTTCCCCCGGTGCGGCGTGGTACCACCGGCAAGCTCGGCAGACGCGGTCCCCCTCCCGGTGCTGCTGCTCAGCTCAGAGACCGACTCCGGTCCGCCTCCCACCCAGATCCAGCCTCAACCCCGGCAGCCCTCCGAGACACGTCCAGATCACGTTCTCTTAATTCGAAACGACAGTTATCGGTATTTTTCCGACGTGACAACTTACGGGTTGTTGGCAGAGCTCCGTGCGCACCGTTGACGTGGCGAAAAATCCACAAAACGACCGGCAATAACAACGTCAATCCCTGGACAGGACGGTGCCGGCGCATCTTCGCGGCTGGTGCGGGCGCAGGAGGACGGAGAGGGAGCGCAGCTGAGTGCCGGTTGCGCCAGTTGGTCCGTCAGCCTCGCTTCGCAGTTGAGGACTGTCGGAGAGGAGCCTGGCTGCACGGACTCCCCCCCTCACTCTCTCTCCCTCTCTCTCGCTTGCTCACCCTCTCTCTCTCCCTCTCTCTCTCTCTCTCTCTCGAGCTCACACAGCGTCTCTCCAATAAAGAGATGATGTAAGGATCGCGCCGATAAACAGGCTGGCCCGTGGTTGAGGAGCGCACTCTGCAGCGATCTCGCCTCCTTACTGGGGCGACTGGCGACTAAAAACACAACAAGCGAGTTAAAAACATGCGAAAAGACGTCTGGGTGCGTCTGGAGCGGGCAGAGACGGGCTCCGGTAGTTCAGTGCGCATCTCCGACGCACTAAACTGATTCCTCCTGTCCAGCAGTCCGACGCGCTGTCCGCGGCGCTGAACTTCTCCCTCTCCCTCTCTCCCTCCCTCTCTCTCTCTCTCTCTCTCTCTCTCTCTCTCAACGCCTCTCCGATTTAGCCAGACAGTGCCCCCCACCTTCTCTAGGTGGTGGTGGCAATACACTGTGCATCTGTCTCTCCTCTCCGGCACCCCGAAAGCTCTAATAATAATAATAAAAACGCACACGACTCGATGTTTGCTCTAGTATATTGGGGCTGCTTTAGCTGTGAAACAAGTGGAGTAATGAAGATTAATGATCAAACAGCTCCAAAGATTTGCTGCTCCTAAATTAGTTTAACATGGGTGAGAAAAAAAACATGTCAGAGATAAAATAAGAGAAATTATTCAACTGGAAAATAACTCTGTTAGAGCAAACCTTTACCGAAACAACAGAGCTGAAACCCAGACAACGAGCTTCAATATTCAGTCTTATAAAACTGCATTTTTATCAGTGTTGACAGTATCGCAATTCTTCTTATGAGACTCAAAACAGATTAATTAATCTATAACTGCGTTAATATTTTTCCTTCGCGCTTGTAACGATTAAAACAGACGCTGATCTAGAGGGAGGTGGAGTCAGGTGGAGGTTTGACATTCCCAGCAGACGTTTCACAAGACTGCCTTTTAAATTCATGTTTTGTTGACCAGAGAACCGATGAATGCTCAGGTAGAACATGCAGACCTCTCGTCCAGCAGGTTCAAACTCTCGCGTGTTCATTTGTAGCGTCAAACTGCCTCAAGTTTAGATTAATTAAAGCTTTATTAGCGATATCAGCCCACAGTCTGTTTATATTAGCATTCCTGCAAACTTCAAATTACATTAGTTTAACTTGAGCTCGACTGATAAAAACACAATGAACTAAAAAGGGCTGAAAATAAACGGATACACGATGATAGCGTATTCATGCCGCTGCTGTTTTGGCGATATGAACACGGAAGCAATCTCGCGAAAAAAAAAACATCCTCCAGACAAAAGTGGGAAAAGCGTGCACGCATCCAGACAAATTACCATCCAAATCTGCCTCGACACATTTGTCACTATCAAGTCTCAGCGACGTCACCGTCGTCTGTCCGGGCCGTTATGCGATTATCATTATAGACTCTTCCTCCGAATGAAGAAAATGGTGAGTGAAATGGGAAAAACTCGTGGCAGACAGCTCCATCAGGGCTAATGTCTTGGTGATTGCCCCCAAATGAAGGATTGGGTTTGACAATCAGCATGCGATCATCATGCATTCCGGCCCGTGGGTCAAAAGCGGTTTATTGGATTATTATCAGTTTAACACAAACAGAGGCGGCCGCGTCGTTCATCCGGAGTCGGCGTTGTGCCGTCGTTATGAGTCTGTCGTTTAGCTTGTACCGTTTAATGACTTCCAAATGGAAAATATGGAGGCGCACAACGCAACGTGTCAGCGCTGCCTCTCTGAAAGGTACCAACGTCACAGGAGCTAGAAAGGTTCCATGCAAAAGTACCCACATGAGGCACAAAGACAGGCCTTCAACTGAAGCCATAGGTCAAACTGAGGAACCTCCTTGAACAGCACATCACACAAAGTCACCGCAAAGTTACCACACGTGGGAACGACCAAACGGCGAGTACACAGCATGCGTTTCCTGTGTTGCCAGTATCACAACATCAAGCCAAGACATTGTTGCCACCAACCTCCATGAACAACTCCCCTCATTAGCAACATTAAAGAGCATAAAGGCCAATACTAATGGTCTCTAACGCAGTACTACTACAAGGTAGACACTCGCACTGCTACCTGAGACAAACAATCTGCTTCCCACTGGAGTTAAAGCATAAATCTGTGTGCGTTCATGTCTGATCATGTCAGAATCAGAGTAAAACGTGACGTGACGATGATATTTATCCACCAAAAGTCACGAATATTCTTTTCATGCCAAAATAAAGCGTCACTTCAACTACAATTGAGGTATTTTCCATATAAAATGCACCAATTTCGTGATATTTCAGTCTGAGAGCTCACAAACATGGAGGTCCATTCCTGCGAAAGACCCACCAAACGAAGACTGATGCGGTGGAGGTGAAGCCTTCGACAACTAGTTTTGTTTTCATCTCGTTTCTCGGGTTGTTTCTCATATTTTCTCTCCGCTGATTACTCCATTCAGCAGGTCTTCTGCTGCTCGACAGAGCTCCCTCTCCTCAAGGACGGCAAATGGGTTTGTCAATATGTCATGCATGGTAATTTACAGCCATCATTCATCTTGTAAGGAAGAAAAAAAAAACACACAATGATGACTGATGGCTCATAGACTTTGTACAAAAAGTTGATGACAGCGGTAATGAATCTCCTGAGGAAGGCGGTTTTGGTTAAGTAAAAAACATTTGCGAGAAAAGGGGGGGATTTTGCACACACTCTGCAGACCTGGCGCCCTCTCTGCTTCACAGGGACGTCGCGCCGTGTTTGTGGGATCATTAACAAAGATGCTTTCCTTACGTGCCGCTAATAATGCGAGATTTTCCAAAGGCTTTGGAGTCATCAAACTAAACCTAAACAAGAGCCAAGTAAGAATTAAAGCTCAAAATTACTGTAATAATCATGCGCGCTTAGAAGTCCTGATTCTGCACTATATGGTCGCCACTCTATGAAGCCCAAGCACTGGACTGTATTAAATACACACAGGGGAGGAAGTGATTGAATAAACAATGTAAGTGGCATAAGGAATTCATTGTAGAAATATCCAGTACAGTTAGAGAGTTGGAGAATAATGCGACCAAATTGCTACCTCGGGGAGAAACCAAAGAGTGGTCTAAAAGAATGATTTAGTGCTCCGGAAAGAGGAAGAGAAACGCAGGATTTCCCGCGCCACAATTTCATCAGCGCCTTCTATTACTTAGTTATTGTGACAAACACAATCACAGAAAGAGTGCGAAACGGCCCGCTTTTATTTGGATTACCAGCCCGAAATTTGTTTGCACCGCTTCGAGTGGAAAGTGAAGCGCAATAATAAAAAGAAAAGTGAAGGTGAAGTCGGAGCGCATGAAGTCCTTAAAACTTGAGACTGCCGAATCTTATTTGATACCTCCATCTTTGTCCGACTTACAGCTTTTTCTTTCGAGCGCAAGTGTTTTTCTTGTTTTTATTCCTGCCTTGGCGACTATTTACGCACCAAATCCTGCTACGTTTGAATCATCCGTGGCGCCGTATAGTCTTGTCAAGTGATGCAAACACGGCACAAGAGGAGGGGGGGGAGGGGAAGCGGCCCGTCTTTAGGTCAGAGAAAGCTCAGACATAAAAATTTAAATAAGCCTTGCAATATCTCAAAGACTCCAGAGCAGGAGGACGTGGTGCTATTTCTGAACTGGTATTTCAGGGTATAAACAGGGAGGAATTTGCCTATAAAATCTCCCACAATAAAGCCCTCCACATGATATTAGGCATTAGTGGAATGAGGCCACAGCAGCCGGCTTTCGGACGCTTTAAGACCGCACTTCAAAATGTCAGACGACCAACTCAAGCTCCAGTTTCTCACATTTATGACGCAAATAATTGTTCATGGAATTAACTTCGAATCTCAATCGCACAGTAAATCACACATTAATCCATTTCACAATCTGATAATCGTACACATCGTTGTGAAATACTCGCGAGTACTTTCTACTCCCCATCAGGGTGGAAAAATATGTTTTAGGGGGAGGGTGCAGGGTTAATAAACAGGTTTTCTGCTACCTTACCTTGTTAGATGAGCCCGGCCAGTCAGCAGGATGTAGAGCTGCTGTCTCGATGACCTCACTGCCGACAAGGCTGCTGCTGATTGGACGCCTGCAGACTGCTGCGCACAGGAACTGTGTGCAGCTCTTTCCTTGTTCCTTTGACCTGCACGTAAAGTTTCCCAGTCGGTTATTTTTAACAAGTGAAACTCGGGGAAACTGTCACTTCTCAGAAGAGACTCAAGACTTTTTTTGCAGCAATAAATAAATAAATAAGTAAATAAATAAATAAATAAACAGACACTTTTTTGATGAGAAAAATGCTTAACAATATATATATATATATATATAAATGAACAAATTTTTTTACTTTTCACGAAAATATTGTATTTAATTTTATCCCTGTTCATTCATTAAAAAAAGAAATAGATCTCCAAAAAATATTTGTAGCAAAAAATCAGTTAAATATAAGAAATTGAAGGTAAATCAGTAACATCTAATATGGTGATTTTTTTTATAGTTTACACCAAATAAGAAGAAAGGCTAAAAATAAATGAATCCTTTAAATTTCAGCCTGCATTATAGCTCATTTTTAATTTGTCTGAAGAGAGGAAAACATGTATTGTTGATCGTCACAGCAAATTTCATTGTTTTGTTTGTAGGATCTGAGCCCTTCTGGATTGACTCACTGATATTCGCTGTGCTGTTTGCCATCTGAAGTATGTACGTACTGTTTTGTATATACGATGTTTTTCGCCTTATTTTCCCTGTTTGTTTTTCTGGGTTTTCAGTGGTTTTTGTGTCCCGTGGGAAATCCTCTCTGATTCCGGTCATAAAGCCTTCTCCTCGCCGTTGACAAGGAAACATGCTCGCCTACATGCTGGAGCGCGTCCGTGGATCTGCTGCACAGTCATAAAGAGGGTTTTTTTGCGGGGCTCTGCCTACCCGCTCGTTTGACAGCTTTGGCAGGCCGAGCACCTTTCATATCTCTGGTAGATGTTTGTTTGTGCTCCGGTTATCGTGGCGCGCCAGCGTTACCGCAGATATTCACCTCAGGAGCCGAGACAAGCCCACATTGCCGCAGACACTTTATCCCGCTGCTTTAACTTGATTTGTAGGTTCCTCGCATCAGGTATTGTGCTTATTATTGAGGAAAACATCTTCTGCATTGACATTTCTCATCTTCTGAGTAGAAGTCAGTTCGGAAAGATAGGAATGAGTGGAACTTGACTGAAAAAGCCAGCAGCTCTCTCTTGTTATTTCAACATACAGCTTTTTCCTCTGCCTTACATTGTGTTTATGACACAAAACACCTTTTAATGCCTCTTTTTCTTGCACTGACAACCTTCTCACGTTCACAATGAATCCTTGTTTTTGTGTTCTGACTGAATAACCTTCATCTCAGCTCTGACTTTGCAAAGCTCTCTGGTGTCTGATAATCATCATTTAACCAGGTCCCAATTAAACATTTCAATGAATGTATCGCGGATTCCTTTCAAGCCCCATCCGTGGACGCATCTTGCCAAAAGAAACACGCACCACCAAATCAATACCAACACCCCTTCTCTGAAACAATCGGATATGCGAGTGTGATAAGTGTAACACGCAGCTGAACCGTCTGCGGCTCCCTCGTGATTGGCGTGAAGGCTCCTCTGGCAGTCACGACTCCCCGCGAAAACAATACGACGCCACATATCAGCACCGGCTCAGGTGTTACTAACGGCATTAACGCCGGTTCTCCTCTTCTTACAGCCGCCTACAAGGCTCGACGGCGCGCGAAGCAGCCGCAACGCCGCGCGCGCCGCACTGGCGCGCCTGAACGCAGCGGTTTCTCCACGTCGTCCGTCTCACCTGTGGTTCCCTCGCGAGAAAGGTGACGTATTTGACCAGCAAATGTCAGGCGGTAACCGAACTGAACAACATGGAGCCTCTTGACTTATATACCGCCATAAAAAATGGCGCTTCACGCACTAAAACAGGAATTACATCCATTTTTTTAAGATTCCATGTAACGTTAGTTCCCGCCAGAAGTGGGTTGTGTCACAAAACCTACTTTTTCTGACTCAAACACAACTTAATTGATTCTTACCTGTTTATTTCTTCTCTATTCTTCTTTAGGCGCCAAAGTTTCACCATCCGGAATACACGAAAACGCCGAAAAGCAACTTGTCGAGTGTTGCGACCCAATAATCCTTCTTCTGTGGCTGTAGTTCCACTTTTTGGACGCAGTTTTTCTTCTTCTGTGAAACTCCGGGGCCTCTGGTCGCGGGTTTTCCACGTCTTGGACGCAGATGAAAGAGATGCGCTGACGCAGGTGCGTAAATATCTGTCGTGTCTTCTTCGACCTGCCGATTTTTTTCCGCCTCATCAAAGCGCTTCTTAACTTGTGTTTTGGAGACATGATTGTGCCAAACCCAGAGTAAAATGAAATTCAAGTGGAGGTTTAATTACAAGTGGTAATTTTTAGGTGAAGGAAAGAAGAACGTTCAAGAATATAACGTTTCATTCGAGAATAACTTAACAATGAATAAAAAGTTTTCTGTTATATTTCACCCAATATCCTGATCCAGTCAGTCGTTTCATTAAGAGTATTAACAAGTGATAAGAGCGGATTTTCACTGGAAAATTACATTTGAATGAAGGAGACAAAGTGAAGTCACAGCGACCTTCAGCGTTGGACACCAAAATCTTTCCTACTCGGGTTGAACGTGTGCCAGATTTCCTCCCAGGTTGATCTTCTGTCAACTGGAGTTAGTGAGGTCGCTGACACCGCGACCTTCGACCTGTCGCACCAGCGTTTCCTGATGAATCCAATATGATAATTTGGGGCGAATATGATGAGGTTTTTCCTGAGACTGTAGGGGAAAAAAATGGGACATGGGTTGGGTCACAGGCCCTTTCGTCTAATTACTTCATCTTTGAGAGAGAATAAATGAAAGTGGCGAATTCTAATTGACTCCCTCAAGGTGATCGGGAGACGTTGTGCTGGAAATCACCTGAAAGCCCACCGATTGATCCTGCGGCTCTTTAATGCATGCGCAAAACACACCCAGAAAACCGTCTTAAAGAGGAGCCGCTGTGTACCGCCGGTGTCTTTCATTTGCGCTGTACGTGCACAGAGAGGAAAGGCAGAATATTTCATTCCCAAAAGAAGCACACTGGAATTGACTTATGGTAATTAACGACCTTCGGTGTCAATCGTTCCAGGGATTATTTGCATATTCTCAAAATAGCAGCAGAAAGTAGGAAAATCAACATCTGCACTTGTGTGAAAATTCTCCGCGCTCGGCTCCCTTCATAAATATCCCAGCAATGCGAAACAAATCATTATGCGTGTACTACAAATCCCAGTAACTTCATGCAGCCATGTTGATTAGCATGAGCAAATTGCCTCAGTCATCCTCGTCCTTGTCGGGAATTTTGTTTGTCAAAGTTTGCGCGGAAAAATCGCGGAGTTATTTTTTCCGGTAACCAGAGTTTGGAGTTTTTCCTTCCTGCGCGCCGGACCCGACTGGAGCGGGTTCGTCCTCGTTACGGGCTTCAGTTTGATGCTCCGCTCTAACAAGACGTGTGACGATCAGATGTCGGGGCTCCTCGAGGTCGGCTGTCGCCACTTCTTAAGTTTTTGCAAAATAAAAAAAAAAAGGGATCCACAAGTGAAGTGGGGGGCAAAAAAAAGAAAGAAAGAAGAGAGAGAGGGAGAGGAAGTTGCTGATGTGGCAGTTCTGAGGATAACTCCAACCTCTTCTTTTTAACAGCTGCTTAGGTCAGACAAGTTTTCTTTCTCTTGGAAGACAAGAGACAGACATAATCTGCACTTACAAGGAAGGTTGGTCTTTTAATAATGTCACAGCATAATTGGTTTCTGAAACATTTCATGGCCTTAATTAACTAAATGAGCCTAAAGGAATCGGTGAAAGGCAGGGGGGGGAAGAGAGAGGGGGGGGGGAGCGAGGGGGGGGGGCGGAGTAATACAAGCGATAGAGATCAGATACCTTATCTGCTCAGTTCACAAGTCTGCTATTCATTCCGGGCCCTTCCTCTCCACCCTTCACCCGCTCTCTCAATAGGTTTCCTTCTCTCAACTCAAATTAATCTGTTTCGCATTCACGGGACGTCTCCGACACACGCTGGGTAAAACTGTAGCCGACTATGGGGGCAGTTTATGCAACGGCATTAAACATTTTCAAACGCTCCTCGCATACTGAGCCTCTCAGTGGCCGCCGCGTGGCACCGACCGACACGTGGACGCGCTGGTGGGCTTTTTTTTTTTTTTTTTGATTGATCGCCAACATTTCTGCCTCGTGGGCTGATTTGTGTTCAAACTGTCCTCTTGTTAACTGAGTTGAGAGTCCGCTGTGCTGCTTTACTGGTGCAAAGACGGGAGGAACCACACCGCCCCTAAAAAAGTTACCGTTCAATGATGTTCCACTTGTCAGCTGAATGACGCGTTCTGCCGGTTTCTCTCTTTTATGAAGGAAAGCGTGTCCATTAAAAGCAGGACTGGCAGTTCATTCCAGGCCTCTTCGTGCTTTGTCTCATTACACAAATGATTGCGCTGATGTGTCAGCTGCACACGCTCATATTGGTATGCGGCACAGATAACGACCGTGGCGTGTAGAAGATGGAAGCAGCCATTTATGGATTAATGCTGACATGTATGATGGCTTCCTGTTTGCACATCAGCATCCTCGGAAGCCGCGCGGTGATTGCGTCTCGGTTCGGCGACACGATTGCATCCAAGGGGCTGAAGTGAAGATACGAGCAAGTTTTTTTCCATCAGGGATTCAAAAACAATGGCCTCTCTCCTCATATTGTCACGAAGTACACGGGTGACGGCTGACGCGCGGCGCTTTGGCCGCCGCCAACCTTTGCCTGCAGGGTGTCGCACCGCAAAAAGGAGGCTTTCTCTTTCACACCGCAGCTGCTTTTAACCTCCCATTTGGCCGGTGTCGGCTGCATGGTTGGACAGGCTTGTGCGCAGAAGGTGACAGTCTTCAGGCAGCAGAAGGAGCAAAAAGAGACAGAGAATCTGCCTGGATAGTCAACCTTTGGGCAGAGGCGAGGGAGGAGGATGTAGCCGGGAAGTGAGGACTGAATCTGGCCGCTCACGGTGGTGAGGAGACTCCCTACACACACTTAAAAAAAAAAAAGGCCAAAAATGTAACTTTCCCTTCGAAGGCTGAAGACGCGAGTTACCTCTTCGATTTGACCGTCGTCCATCCAGCATCCGCTCTCGTGTCTGTGCAAGATTTTTTGGCGTAAATAGGTGACTTTTCTTAAAAAAAATTAAAAGTGACAATGTCATCGTGTTTGTGAAGTGACATTTTTGGCCGTTAATTGGCTGCACTTTATGGCGGGGAACAAAAAGGCGCGGCGAGGATTGAAAATTGAAAAACCCGAAGCGCGTTTTCAGAGCGTGATTAAAAAGAACAACTGCTGGAGCCGCAGACCTGGACCGAACATAAAAGTATGCGAAGGAGCAGCAGTAATAAAGAGCTCCTCATTAACTTTACCTCTTCTCCCGCTTTTTCTCTCCCTTCGTTCCTTCGCGTCACCCCTTCCTTCTTTTCGATACTTTTCTCCGACATGACTTTGCGTACTTAAATCACCTCATACTACTCACTTCGCTCTCTCTTGCCGGGAGAGGCTAATAAAGCGCGTTTCCTGCGGGTTGCTTACTGTTAAATGTTAATGACTGATCACATTAGTCGTATCCTTTATCATCTCAAGTGCCACGGCGGCCCCAAACTCAGCCGCTCCCATCGCCCCGTAATTAATGAGTGTTCTGCGAAGCCATCTCAGGCACATGCTCTGCTGACTGATGGAATGTTGTGGGAATGCGTTGCCGGGTCACCGTGGTTGCTGGGCGTCTCGTTAATGATGGAACGCCCCCCCCCCTCCTGCTAACGAGGGGTCGGCGTGGTGGTGCGTGTCCGAGCAGGTGTGGCAGAGGCGCTGAGAGACGGCTAATCAAATTGAAATTAGTTGGTTGATCGCCATCAGTTCTGAATGAGGACATCCATACAACGCCAGCTTGGTAATTGTAATAGTGAAGCCACATTCGCCCTTCAAAATAAAAGCCCCAGGCGATTTCCAAGGTCTTCCCGAGTCTCCTGAAGTTTTATCTCGAATTGAGTCCTCTTGCGAGGCCTGTTGAGGCTCAACGGGCGTCCAGAGGGGGCGTTTACGTCCAAAAGACAGTTTCAGCGACTGAACGGTTCTCTCTCCTCCATACGAGGCGAGGCGGAGACGTATAGAGAGGCCGTGGCGCCGGGCCAAACTGGGACGGCCAGAAGACGGCAGAGAAGTAAAATCCCGGTCCGGCTCATCCATCACATGCTTCATTTATTCCCCTCCTTGAACCGCCGCTGCTCTTTTGTCACTGGTCCAGTCTTTATCACGCCACTCCTGCGAAATCCAAAGCAGACTCTTCAGGTCTTTCCAGCCCTCAGCATTTGTGGTTTTTGCTGCGAGGGCATTTTCTGTGTTTGTGGTGGCTGTTTGTCCATAAGCTGGATTTATGGTAGCAAATCGAAGGCTTTCTTTAGCTTTTTTCTTCGGCTTGTATCGCGCTCGACAAAAGTGCGCCCGTCTGTGTGTGTGTGTGTGTGTGTGTGTATACGTGCACGCCAGCACTATTTGCTGTGGGCGCCGACTTCTCGTTAGAGGCTGAAGGTCGTGACGCCTCCTAATCCACGATGACTGGCTGGATCCTGGAGACGGCTAAATATGGACCGCAACCCCTTTGCCCTTTTGATGCTGCAGTCGTCAGGCTTAAAATCCTTCATTCTGCCCTCCCTTCTTCCTGTAAGTCCCGCCTACACACACACACACACACACACACACACACACACACACACACACACGCTCTTTCTCCTCACAGCTTCCTGCCAAATCTCCTCTCTGCAGCCTCTAAAACTTTCCACTGAATACATAATGCATACTGTACTTACAGTATTCTTTCGATTGCACTTTGCATTGACGTACCGGCAGGATACTTTAACGGCAGGTGTTGGGTTTTTTTTTCTCGTTTTTGAAGTAAACACATGCAGATTTAAAGACGTATAAAGTCGCTTTTATCCGAATTTGCATCAGAAGAACGCCATTAAGAGATCAAGCCTGGTCATTTCTTCAAGTCTTCAATTTAATTCACAGAAAATGAATTACTTAGCATCGTGATATGTAATAATCTAATTCAGTGGCACTTTTCCCACAATTATCTCTTTGCTTTTCTGAAAAAAACGATATATAAACACTCCTTCCTACTTAAACTTGAAGCGTTTGAAAGAGCGCTGCTCCCGCAGTCGTATCTGATAATGGATACATTACTCAGCAGCATAAAAACGTAATGAACGCTCCAGTCTTCTGGATATTACAGCAATATTTTCCTTCGGAGTTAGCCGAGCCATCGCGCTTTTTAAAATATGCATGGACGCGGCCGACGTGAAGGACTGCCTCTCATATTTCGTCGTGCGCAGACTCCATCCAAAATTATTAATTCGCCCGATGCCCTCATTATTTTGGCCACGAACTCGTACTCGCCTACCTTTCAATATCGCCGTCGCCAGCCTCCGCAACCTTAGCCACGCGGCGATTTATTATTAAAACCTAAAAGAATGTAATCTTTCCGCCGACGATGGTGATGTCTTGTCCCGGGCAATTCAAGTTGGGAAGCTTGACGACTCATTTCAGCGAGGCTCGCGGGGGCTAATGGGGAAGTGACCGGGGCTGGAGACAGATAGAGGCCTTTTCCATTACTTTGGAGGTGAGAGGACGACCCGTCCCGTTAGATGAGATTGGCAATAACACCGCAATAATCGAGAAGCTGGCAAAACAGAATAATTCCACCGCGGGAGTCTATTTTTTATTAATATAAATAGCGAGGGTTAAGAGGCAAAGCTGCGGGATTGAATCACCTCCGGCAGAAAAACCCGCAATGTATTTGCCTGTCGGTTTGGAAAAGTTATTGTTCGGCTTAGCTTTTCATTCGCTCAATCAACCGCAGCGCTGTTTTCCAAACAGCTCATCCAAAAACTGGCAAACACAGAGCAGAGAGCCGTGTGGGCCGAGCAGAGAGAGTCGACGATCGACCCGTGGAAAAAAATGGAAACTCGGCCTCAGAGTCCGACTCGCGTCCACCTGTTCCGGGTGTCGAACTCCTCCCACTTCAGGAACTATTTAATCAACAGTTTATTTGAAGCATAAAACATCTGGAATTCAAGAAGCATCTCTTTTCGACGCTTATGTTTTGAGAAAAGTTTACCAATCCGAACTTTTAAAAGTTAAATCACAGTCCAATTTCTCTCACATCCGTTTTATGGTCGTACTTTTCCCCGAGCAGGACCAAAAGTACATTCGAAATACAGCCGCCGTCAACAAAATACCCTTTTTACCGTGAAGGTAAATCACCAATAATTGGCGCAGCTTTCTCAGGTTGTTGGTTTCTCATTTTCGCTGCGACCGACTCCTCGTAGGTGGCGAGTCAATGTTGCGTCGTGCCACGCGGTGCTTGGCTGACACCAAATTGCTTTTTTCCTTCCAGATGTGCCTACAGATGTCGCTCGCTCGCCGTTTAATGGCAGGTGCTGATGCTTTTTTTTTCTTCTGGTGGAAACGGCACTGAGCCGATGAACCGATCCCCATCATGACGCCCCTGGAGAATAAATACCATTACGTGTACGCTGACTTTGGCATCGCTGATTAGGATGGGGAAACGTTTGACAAAAACTTCACAATTTGCTTTTTTAATTTGTATTCAATCCCCCCTTTAAAATGTCTCGCTAATCTCTCACTAGCCTCACAAATGTCTCAATATCTGCCGCGTTATTGCTCGGCATTACTCTATTTTACATTCCGACGGTGGCGCACGCGGTCCGACCTGAGGGAAAATTAGTTCTTTATCGTCGATGACTGAGCAGCTCTGCGGGAGCGATGGGTGCATTCGCAGCCTCCGCTGAAGGGATTCCGGGTTATGGATACGAGAATAAATCTTAAAGAGCCACCGAAAGGTAGTTTAAGCAAACGGCGTTTTCTATTCCGCGCGAGTTTAATGGAGAATAAACACCTCGGTCTAAATGCCTGATGAATTAGGTGCAGCAACGGGAAGAAATACCAACAAACAGAAGTGTTATCTTGGGTCAGATAGCTCTGTTTCTGTCTGAGCCCGCTTGTCCCAAAATGGCTCCATTAGCAAATACAATTTCAGCTGTTACAGACGAGTGAAACCCTATCAGAGGGAAGCACACACACACACACTCAGACACACACTCCTCGCGCTACCCACAGGCACGTATGCATTTATATACACAGCGGGCGGGAACAGGTACACACTCGTCCGCGCACGCACACACACAGGTAGACAGCAGTATTGTTTTTCCCTTAAACAACTTGATCTGACGCCAGATCTTAAAAGCCGCCTATTGAGCACAAGAGGAAAAAGGCCAAGGATGCATTATGTGAAGATCCTGCAGAGAACTATCAAAACAGGGAGACGTTCCCCAACAGCCGGCCTGCCTTCCTCCACTGCATGCGTCTTTTCTTTGCAGAAGCGAAGAAAGAAAGAACAAAAAAAAACGGATGAGAAACCGAGAGCAGAAGGGAGTAAAAAAAAAAAAGACAAATGTGAAAATGAAAGGGTAAAACACACAATAGGAAAACGGGCGAAGAGAAACAGATGAAGAGAGATTGCGTCTGTGTCTGTTGGCTGCAATGTGCCGCGTTAACTGAAATACGGCGAAAACTGTTCGCCTCGATTGCTGGCAGTTGAGTTTTGTTGCCGTTTGGGGGGAAAAACCATCAAGAAATCGTCCCCAATTTGCCTGCGAACGCTCTTTCAATCTCAAACTTTGTCGCGGAGAGAAACTGATCGATTCCGATGGTTTCTGCTTGCAAAAACACAATCGTGCTGAAAGCCCGAGACCTTTTCTTTTAAAAAAATTGTGCGGCGAGGGTCAGCCGGCGTCGATGTCGGAGTGTTAAAACCGGCGACCCGACAACAGCGCCGCGACGATTTCCAGCGACCGAAGCCGAAACTCTGAAGTCATTTAAAAACTGCTGGGTCAGTTCCCCTCGGACTCGTCCCGCAACTACAAGTGACCCTTTTCAAGATACCAGTCGCTGCTGCTGCTGCTATAGTGGTGGTATTGATTTAATGAGCCCCCCCCCATCCCCCCCCCCCTTCTTTTTTTTTTACACGCCGTCCCCTGGAATCAGCAGTTCAGGAGGGGAAACCCACCGCAGCAAGCTGGATGCTTGCAGCTAATGAGCTAATGAGCCAATGATGCTTGTGTGGCAGCGAACGGCTCTGCAACCCGCCGCTGCTGCTGCTGCTGCTGCTGCTGGCTCAGAGATAAACCTAAAGAGACGACTCGTGCCAACGGAGGGGGGGGGGGGGGGGGAGAAAGATGAGCACTTGACTGCAACGTCGTCAATGAGCTTAATTGAATTAATGCAGCTTTTTGGATGAAAAATGAAATTATACGTGTAATTTTTGGGTTTATTTGGCGGGTATTTCAGGGGCTGAGCTGCAATATAGATGAATGCTATTTATTCAAATTACAATTAGCTGTTTGTGAGGCTGAAATAAGTGAATGAGTAGAAGGAGGTAACGGATCGGGGGGGGGGGGGGGAGCACCAGCTCGG